>OU343219.1:158868051-158934660 GCA_910596185.1 Chrysanthemum makinoi
TTTTGAGAAAAACTTGTAAGAAAAGGATCACACCCATCGGATAACTGAACTTTAGGGTTTTGAACAAACAAAAGAATGCTATTTAACTGAGGTCATACCTTTCTTTAAACAACTAAAAGATCATTTTGAGAGTCTTAAAAAGGGATAGATTCAGATATTAAAGGAATGGAAAAGGAATTTGATGCAATGATAGTTGGAAGTTAGTAACTATGAGCGCAGCATTAAAATATAATGAGATTGAGAGGAAGAACTTGCATACCTTGAATGAGAATCTTATTTCTCAATGTATTACTCAAGATGTGTTTTACACTGCTACAAATTGTTCCATTAATGCTTCAAATTTCATGAATTATCTGTTGTTCGAAAGTCTCCCATGATCGCGGTCATTGAGCTTGAAAAACTAATTCTAAACTATCGAGAAAATTGAACCGATGATCACGACAATTTGGTTAAACATTTGTCTAAACTGAAGTTGCAGCATTTTAATTTACAACTAAAATATCAACATCTTAAAGAAAATGTCAAAACTTCAAATATCAATACATCCTCAAATGCTCCGAGTTTGATGCGCTTTTCAAATTAACAAACGTGATGAACAGATTCAAGCTCATTGCAACACGATTAGAAAGTTGAAAGACCAAATCTCTCAATTAAAGGGTCAAATGAACAATATGGCAGGCTCCCAAATGCCTCCTCCTTTAGATTCTCGTAATTCTCAAACTTTTCATCTTCAAAACTTAGTTGATGCCTTACAAATGGAAAACGAGAGTTTTCTGAAGAAAAAAAAGTTAAACGACATTTTAAAGAGTTATATGATTCAATAAACGTCACCCCTGACCAAAACAACAAAAATAACGCTTTACAAAAGGAAATTGAGAATCGAGAAGTCGTGGAAATGGGAAACTACCACTTGTTTTCAATAAGAATGTTGTCTCAAAGTCACCCATAGATTGCAAATACACCTTTGATAGCTTAAATATATTCCTCCTCATCTTAGGAATAATGAACATGCTTTTCATGACTACTGTGCTCACCTTAAGGATAGTTTAGAATGTCTCCGTGATTGTCAAGAGGATTTCATTAACAAACCTCTTGATAGTGAAATTAGGTTTGCTTGCCTGTGCCAAACGATCTCAAGAGCTGCTGAATGTGTAATTGCAACATGTCCAAAACCCTTAGGTGAAAAAGGCAAAGTGCAAGCCTTGTTCTATGCCTAGTGCCAAACAAGAAATCCGTTCTATGCCTAAAGCCAAGCATGTGACCCTTGATATGCCTTGTTCCATGTCAAAATTCAAGCAAGCAACCTGTGATGTGCCTCCTAGAATTTCAGATCCTAACACTTCTAGACCAGAATGCGAAGTAGTGAAGCCATGTAATGTTCCCATCGTTACTTCTACAGATGTTAAGATTGACACTAAAGTTAGCGGTCAAAACCTAGAAGCTATGCAAAGAAGGATAGGATTACGAAACTAAAGTGATCATGATAAGGAAGTGAAAGAACACCATAGGGACAAGAAGTTTGATTTGAACAAAAGAATCGTGTTAGTTCTAGTATTAGCTCTAAGCTTACTAAAATTAATTGAGGCCTTATGTCGCCCCAAAACATGCAAAAATGTTTAATTTCTGGTAATCATGATAAATGTGATGTGTTATTTCGAGGTCTAAGATTCATAACCCGCTTAAGAAAGTTTGAGAGCGAAACAGATTAAAATCCGAAACCTACGGAAGGTTTTACCAATGTAGGATTTCAGAAGCCAACAGTGTCGAATATTCAACGAATGGCAAACCTTGCCCCTTAACTAGATCCACTATGCCTAGAGTAGTGCCTCGTTAAGGTTTGGGCCAACCGGTAGAATAATCCCATTAAGCACAAAATGTCCCTCGACTAAGTCTCTGATGCTTCTACTAGTTTAGCTCCTAGTGACAATGACATTGCACCTAGGGTTTCGGCTGATTCAAAGATTGTTTGTGCTAACCAAAAGGACCCCATAAGCACGTGGGGATCTAATGTTTCCAATTCCTTTCACTGTTATCCAAAGGTGTCGCATAAGTCGCCCTTGGTATTTGGATTCGGGCGCTCTAAACATATAACCGGGCTCTAAACAATGACGCCTCGCTCACATCAGCTTCAGCCTCGACTTCATCATTATGGTTCCGCAGATAACACTTGGGCCCCTTCCTCAAAGAAAAGAAAAGTGTACGCTTGGCGCTTTATCTTCTAAGAAGAGAAATCTTCATGTTTATGACCATTCTCATCGACATTCTTCATCAACAAGCTTCATGTTTCTCCCATGCTCATTCAGTCATCAAATGGATCTACATTCATTAATGTATATTCTTATTCACTTGCTAAATCAAAATGGCAACTTCGGATGCAATTTTTGAGGGGAGAAGAGTGAATATACTAAATGATGATGGATGTTTGAATAATGGTTATACGACTTAATGTTTGATGACTCTCACTCACTAAGGATAAATGGGATTTATGAGAAGAGTGAATATACTAAATGATGATGGATGTTTGAATAATGGTTATAAGATTTAAAGTTTGATGACTCTCCTCCAACGCCTAATGTTTCACTCACTAAGGATAAATGGGATTTATTGTTTGGGATTCATTGGTTCAAGATATGTTTGACAAGTATTTCCAACCGCTTGCAATTGTTGATCATCTAAGAAGTACAACTCGCACTACCTGAAAGCCCAATCTCCGTTATTCCTCGGCGTTGATAATGATTATCATAATATTGCAGTTGCACTCATGAATAATGATCCGCTTTTGGTATTCCTTTGCCAAATCTTCACGGATTATTATTCATGAATAATGATCCGTTCTTTGGTATTCCTTTGCCAAATCTTCACGGATTATTGTTCTCTCATCGCATGCTATAAATCAACCACATGAACTTCAAGGAAAATGTCTACCTCATCCGCCGGTTATTGGTGTATCCTCCATATCGATCTCTACATGAATACTTTTAGGAAGAATACATTGATGTTGAGGCATCATTTGTTCCGGTTCATTCAGTAGGTGAATGTACATCCGGTTGTATGTTTATTCACATGTTGGGCATTTGACACAAGTTGATTACTCGGTTACTCTTTATCACTTATTTGAGGTTGTTGACCACAAAGGCGTGATCTTATTTGATAACTTGCTCGAGCTTAAGAATTAGAGTTGAAGTCTTGGGTTATCTAGTTACCAGCTGTCAAGGTGGATGGTTGAAGACCCGTTAACTATCACTATTAGAGTTACGTTGTTTTACTCGGTCACGCGATATTACGTTGTGGATAATCGCAAGAGGTGTTAATGTCTCATATACTTAATTGAGTATTGAGTACTTAAGATTTGCTTGGTATAAATTCATTAATCGTTCTTCCATCTTTAAGTGCAAGCTTAAGACACAAATACAGGGAATTCGACTTCGGTTTCAAGTTTGGTATATTGGGTTTTTCTTCAACAAGTGGTCACTTCAAATTGTCTACATATGGGTTGATAAAGATAGTGAGAGAGTTTATGTAGCAGTTGATTCTCACAAGATTCATTTGGGCTATTTGAGTTCTTCTCACAAGATTTCAAGTTTATGGATATATTATGTTACCGTTGTTCAAGTAAAGAGAAAGGAGAAGAATATTATGGAATCGAGATGATATCATTTATCGACATCTTATATACGGTTTATGATAAAGTGCTTCCGGTTATATGCACAACATGTTCACTTGATCGAGCTCATTCAGTTATTTCAGAGTTGACATCCACAGAGATGATTAGTAACTCAACATGTTACATGGATGTCATCGTCTCTACTCTTGTTGGGTACATGTGTACATTATGTGCTCATTGGTTATATGTTATATAACCGGAATGCACTTGGTAAAATGAAGATGTTGATATATTGTTCCCCTAAATAGACAATCAATCAATCTTGAAGAGTAAGTGTACATCGGGATGCACAACAGGGTTCATGTGATCTGGTGAATCGTTAATCCGGATTTGATAACCACCTGAGCGATCAATGTTTCAACTTGTTACTTCGGTGTTCTCGTGTTCTTCAGTGGTGCTGCTTCAATCAATGAGACCGCTTTGTATTCAACTCTACTTCTTAAGGAAATGGTCTTTATTCGATGTTTGTCGGTTTGGGGGGAAGCTACCAAAGATTCAAATTGAGAAGGCTCATGTCCAAACGATTTTCTTAGAAGCCTCGAATGCTTTGGTGGCGAAAGTTTAAGAGATGTTGATTCCTTTCTTCTACAACGTGCAAAACGATATCTTTATCTCTCGGACTCATTTCATCATTCTCTTAAACTAATTTATCTCTTGTAAATATTTATTCGAAAAACAAAATACAAAAATATAAAACTTTCAAAATCCATAAAAATTTGAAAAATTCGAAAAAAAAAATAAAAAATAAAAAAATAAAAAAAATATTGTCTTTTTGTCATGTTTCTCTTGATTCGATAATATCTACGTCTTTTGTGTGCTGTCATTCAAAGAATGACACGGGACTTTAGATGTTGTTCGAATTCCAAAAAAAAAAAAAAAAATCAAAATCAAAAAAAATTATTTTTGGAAGAAAGAGAAAACAATGGTTTATTGTCATTTCAGCAGTAGAACACGCTTTTCAAAGAAAGAACAGAGCCATACTTTATCATGTTTTCAAAATTCCATGCTCTGATTCTTTAATCATTTATCTGCTGAAAACTAATTGCTTTGAAAAATAACTCCAGTGTCTATTTTGATAATCATCTGGACTTATTTGTCAAAATATCAATCTCTCAATCAACAACCTATGTCATTGATTGAGGGGAGAATGATTTCAATTAAATTAAAAAGTTATTTGGCATTCAATTGTTTTCAAAAAGATATTCAAGCATGTTTTATCAATGGAGTCTAAAGTCTTAAAATCCGATCATTATCAGCTAAAACGCTTTCATAATCAAGTCACAATTCTCCTTAAAAGCTTTCAAAATCAATTTAAATCTATAAGAGATCACAAATCTCAAATGATTTGATAATTGTGATCGGGAGAGAATGTGTAATTTAAATTGGATTTAAACTGATAATTCGGTAAATGGTTTTACAAGGATGTACAAGCTCTCCTTCCCACATGTGACAAACGATTTCAAATTTTCCATGCACATGTTGAGGGGAGCATCTATCTTAAACCTATGATTTGAAACGTGATAACTTATCTCAAGTGTGTTCTCTAGTATGTGCAAAACTCTTTCAAACTTAGAAGCACATATTGAGGGGGAGCAAAATCATGAAAACCTCATCCTTCCCAAAATGCTTTATCTACTTGATTCGATTAGGGAAGTGATGTTGATATTTTTTAAAAATGGTAATCAAAGAAGTTAATTCTTTCTCTTGCCTCCGTGTGGAAAACTATTTCAAATACTTGATTCACATGTTGAGGGGGGGGGGGTTCTTCTTCTAAAAATATCAAAACAATTCTGTACAAAATGCTTTGATAAAATATCATAAGTACCTGGATTGATTTTCAAATGGTTTTCAATTGGTTCCTATGGCAGATGAACAATACCAAAAAGACCGACCAACTGTACATTGTGTATGGTGATATAAGGATGATAAGGTTAGGTATGTGTTCCCATGATCCGCCGAACCGAGGGATCTACCCAGGACTATCCACTAGTTAGTGTAGAGTTCTTAGGTATGATGATAAAAGGAGAAAAATGAGATATGGGAAGAGTGTGGACTAAGACTGAGCTAGTACGAATAAACCCAACAAGGTTCTTGCTATGAAGTCTCGTAAGTAATCAAGGGGTTGAAGAATGAAAAAGAATTGAATGAGAAAAGGTGTAAAACAAATAGCCCTCCATATATTCAACCTTAGGGCGTAAAACCGGGTTCAATTCAAATGCTACAGATGGTAACATCGGTATTGAAGACAAGACGTCATGGACCCAGTGACGCACTGCACTTCAACTTTCCAAACCACTCAAGTTCCTCTTAAAAGGACTTGTTTCATTCTCACGGGGAACCGACATTATCTATCAACCTTATCTTAGAGATTGTTGATATTGAAGGAGGAGACCCTCTCCCTAGTCTCCGATATAGGATCCAAATATGCACAAATTGAGTCTAGTGCCACGAGATCATCAATAAATCTCATTAGGACACTTTCAATGAAGACTCTCTGTTTCACACAATGTGGAAAGAGAGATTATATCTTGAGTCCTACGCATTATCCTTGTGGTATTGCCAGAACATCTGAGTGATGTGTTTACATATTCATTGTGAAGATGGAAAGCCTTCTGGAGCCAACATCTAACAAGCTCCCAGTAGGTGGCATGTGAGATCTATTATACAGATCAACCATGTGACAACTGAACAGAAACAATGGGGCGATTCAATCTTTTGAATCAATCCTGGTTCAGGTTATGGATTGACGGATACCTTTGAAAAACCGGTCTTTGTGCTTTAAAACTCTTTTCATTAGCAGGTCGACCGTGTACTAATTTTTCAAATCAAAAAGTGTTTTATGATTGATAATTGATTTTCATTAAAACCTTCGTTATATTGCAAAACAATTTCTATTGAGCAATACACGATTGTTTTTCAAATCTCTTTTCATCAATCAGTGGATGTAAATTCACGTTCACTCAATTTGTTGTCTTCTTTGAGACGTTCCGGTTTGAGAACGCTAGAGCAGCCGCGAAACCCTGGTCAAGGAAATTCTTCGAATTATACTGATCACGCAGACTTGTAACGATCAACGGAGAACCGTGGGCGTGTACTCAATTCATCGAAAGTGATCAAAGACACTTTCGTGCGCTTTATGCTAACTGGCTTATGCAGGACACCCGACGCTTTGCAGCTGATCGTAATGAAGCGGTCAATCCATAGCCGCATGCTCACCTAACACATTCATCTCAAAAGAAATCATGATTAGTGCATCAATGACTCTGATATTATCACACCATGCTTTTGCTACTGCCCTGCCAATATCATGAATCAACTAAAGCTTCCGCTTACTTGATGAGAATATATCATGATCCAGAATGTGAGCATGTCGGTCCGAATGTCACAACATCACATAATACCAACACCACAATGGATGTATCAGAGATTTTCTATTAGCTGATGATCTCAAAAGCTGGCTCAACATTATTATCACGTGGATCAGTAAAAGACCTCCACTTGGATTAACCAAACATGCAATGAGTGGAATCAATGACTACGAGCTTCGGAGCAAAGTACTACATCAAGAATGCAAGATCAATTGTTAATGTAATATCTGATTGTATTCAATGTCATCTTAGTATATGGTTGAGGTGACCTCCCTTAGGGGGAGATTGTTAGGAATTAGAAATTCCCGGTATTAAAGAGTCGGTCACCTCAAGTATATGTAATCGTTAGAATGCTCGTAGTCATAGTTATATTTAGTTAAGTAGTATTTTGATTAGTAACACCGTGGAGGACGGACGGGTCTTTACCCACTGTATGCCTGATCCACAGCCCGTTGTGTGGCGTTTTATGTAAGACTATAAATACTCTCTACCTCCCAAGGTAGAGAGTTGGAGCTCATAATAATATCTTTCACTTTCTCTCACTAAGTTCCCTAAACCTCTAACTTTCTCTCTCTAGAATTCCACTTATAAGCCCACTTGTGTTAATGGTTTGATGTGTTTGTGAAATCCAATATTCAACAATCAGAGATACTTTTTGAGTTTGAAATATGAATACACATTCGATGCGCTAGAGAAAAGAAGATTTGCACATCGAACGGTTTTTCCAAAAGTATTCATCAATTCATTTCCTGGACCAAGGTTGATTCACGAGTGAATCGCCCCATTGTTTCTATCCAGTTGTCACAAGCTTGATCTTACGAGAAGATTTCACATGTCACCCACCAAGAGCTTGTTTGATGTTGGCTCTAGAAGGATTTCCATCTTCATCGTGAATACTTTTACATATCACTCGGATGTTCTGGCAATATGTCACACCCTCGCCGGAGGCGGAAACACGAGGTGTAACGGAAGGGAACAAAAGCACAAGATAATAGAACATACCAGTGTTAAGATTAAAAAGAAATAATACTCCATTACAATACTAGATTAGCCGTCATCGGCAAATATATTACAAAGTTTAGATTCCAAAATATTGAGTTTTATTACAAAACGACTTGTAGCGACAAGTGAAAACTTCATTATGCAAGACCTGGTAGAAAAAGCTTACTAACGATCACCTCAAATGCATGAGAGAAAAACGGGTCAACTATGAAAATAGTTGGTGAGTAAACACGTTTAACAAAAATAAGAAAACTCGTAAGAAATATTCAAAGCTTTCGGTCAACGAAAATAGTTCTCAAAGCAAAGGCATTGTGTATCCACTCAGTTCCAAATTTCGCCCATACAAAACTTGCAACCTGTGTGTACACAACCCATTGCACAAAAATATAGTGCTTCAAGTAGTCAAGTGTAAGCGGGTCAATAGTTCACAATATAGTACCAAGTATATAATAATTTAGAGATGCTCCGAACATGGGAGACTTTGCACCGCTCCAACAAGGGAGACTCCTTTGTCACTCGACCACCTAGGCGAGATTTATTGAGAACGCTCCACCAATATGGCGAGACTTTATAGTGATGCTCCGAACATGGGAGACTTTGCAATGCTCCAACAAGGGAGACTCCTTTGTCACTCGACCACCTAGGCGAGATTTATTGAGAACGCTCCACCAATAAGGCGAGACTTTGGGTCAAGAACGCTCCACCAAAACGGCGAGACTTTTAGATCATAACACGTACGGTTCAATATATTCAAACAAGTCATGAGTCCATAATTAAGTCCAAGAGTCTAAGTCAAGTTCAAAAGTTCAAGTCTAAAGAGTTCATAGAAGTAATAATCAATTTAGTTCAAATATGGTTCATGCATTTCACCCCAAAATATAGTAAAACGGTAAAAAGGAGATGTGATTACTCACTTGATGAATAGATGTGACGACAAAAGTGAGTACACCGAGGTATAATGTGATGCGTTAACCGGGACCTATTACGAATGATATGATATGTAATGAGTTGCAATGTAATGTTATGCATGCATTGCGTATGTTATTTATACCATTTGCGGGTTTTGAAAAATATACTTATCGTCGAAAAATACCCGTTTGACGTCTTGACCAATCAAAAAGCACTTTACAAGTTTTTACGTCAAAATGTCATCCTACAAAGGTTTTATAATGATTTATAGTGAAATTATCACTTTTCGTCGCAAAACAATGTCGTCGGAATCTTCATGAAATTAACAAAAATGGCCCCGAAAAACTAGTCGTAAATGGTGTACGTCGATCGTTAGAGAACGAACTCGACGGTTTTGGAAAGTTTGTATCGAAATCTAGAAGTTTCAGTTCAGGAGTTTTCGTCCAAAAGGTCTCGAACATAAAGATAATAAGGGTTGAAGATAGTGATTTTGGCTAATTGTTGTGAAAAAATGAATTTCGGCCAAGTTTAGACAACCATAAATAATTTATTACAACTCCGCTATACAAACGGCTTGTCGTTTTGAAAAATATGCCGGTGAACTTGATTTTTCTAGAAGACAATTCGTTCCAAAAAGTTTTACATCATGGTTAAAAACAGCCCTCAACATGGACGTTACAGCCACCGTAACACTTGTATCGTAGAAATAATATAGTTTTTCAGAAAATAATAGTTACGGAAATTTTATGAAAACGCGCATATATTTGTCGTTTCAAATCCGTTTTCTACGTATAATACGTCCTTAGCTTCGTATCAAAGTATACTAATATATTTTGACAAGTCGAAATAATTTGTGAAGCTTAAGGCTCGTTTTTGACTCGAATAAAGTAAAAACATGTTGCTGAATTTTCTGAAAATAATATATTTCGTCGTCAAACTTTAAAAATTCACCACGACTTCGTTATAACTCCGTTTTTATCCGTTCAAGCGGCCACGGATTCGTTTTAAAGTATATTTTCTAATTATCAAGGCCAAAATGTCGTACTAACTGTCGGTTTTTCCAGAAAAATGAAACAAGGACAGAACATATAATATACTTATCGAAAATAGTTTTTCTCGGACAAAACCTATTCTAATCCCTTCAAATCAACTCCAAAACTAATCTAATCCTACCATACACCTTCTTAGGGTGTCATGGGTTCCTAAACATCATCAAGACCAACATATACCAAGGGGATAATTATAGGATGACTTTATATATATATATCTCTAAAAATCATGTAAAATGGTATAAACAACTCAAATCATGCATGCTTGCTCCAAAAATGAAAAGATAAATATGAGATGATAAGGAAACATGAAAAACATAAATGATATGCTTACAAGTTAATATGATGAGGTGCAAAGAACAAGGTTTTAAACCTAAACACCCTAGGTTTTTATTTCAAAACCTTGATTAAGAGTGTAACTAGATTGTGTAAATAACTTGACTTGAAAAATTTTGTGATCCCCTTCTTGATTCAAAGGGTGGCCGGTTATGGAGCTAGAGAGAAGAGAATGATATATATTTTTTTTTCTTTGAAATGAGGTGAATGTGTTGATTGAATGCATTATTGCTTGGACTATAAAATGATATAATTTAAAGACAAGATCCTCAATTTGAGGAGAGTAGATAGGTTTGACTAGTTCATTTTTTTTAAGTAGTAATGTGTAAGTAAATGTGTTCTTGTAAGTATAGTTAAGTAATTAAGTGTACATTTAGGCTTGTAAAATAGCGTCAACTAGAAATAAATTTTAACGGTTCAAAATAAAACATATTGAAGTCATAAAATTTATGAAAATACCTTTCTTGCAAAATTTAAGTGAAATAATAATTATCGTGTAATATTTAAGAAAACCGTCGTAATTTTATAAATATAACAATTTATATAAAAAATAAATTTAAAACACCCGTAAACTAATAATAATATTTTTATCATCTTAATATGAGTATAAAAATATATCGGAATAATCTTTGGAAGTATCGAATCAAATGTTCAAAATAATTAATTACGCGATAGCGTTTATTTAATATGAATTTATGCGTTTATCGTGAAATGAAAAATCATGCATGAATTAATATGATGAATATTGAGTTTAAGAAATGACCGGAAAATGAGAATTGTGACATTCTTCCCATGTCAACGGAATCACGTCCTCGTGATTCGATTAACGATACTATGGTCCGAACCTCGACAAGAGTTCTAAAAGTTCATGCTCGCACGAACAGTCTAAATGATCATATCAATGCCCATGCATGTGTTCCCCATACAATAAGCAGTCCGTGATTAGATTTGATAGGGTAAACTTACCCAATATCGAACGTAGCTCTCAAAGACCTTTAGGTTGTCGATTATAATCTAATCTCACAACTCATCAAACAAGAACTGTCATGAGATTAAACTAAACCGACTTGAGTAAACTTGTTTCTTAGCTCGACTTTCGCAACTCATCAAACAAGAACTGTCACTAGATCAAGCTAGGAAACAAGTTGTTAGAAAGGTAGGATTCCACATCCTTGAATGAAGTCCTTTGAAAGATTCGCTCGATATTCGATTTGCTTACACAATCAAATCCAATCAACAAAATATATAACAAATAAGGTCGATATCAATAGGTCTCAAATTAATCAAGGTCGTGAACGTGGTAAAGATTGGAAGGAAGTTATGCACTCAAAATCATGTCGCACAGAAATAAAGTGGTTGTTCGAAAGAATGTACCCGTTAAGCGTTGCGGGCTTCCTGTACCCAGATAGAATGCTCGACCACGTGCGGGAGGAATTTCAATGTTCGGTTCTGGTGGACCTTCTATTGCCAATGCCAGGTTTGGACGATTACCTCCTTGATTGGGAGTTCTTTTCAGCTTTGGACATGTATTGCGAAGGTGATCTAGACTTCCACACTCGTAACATGCTTTTCTCTGTCCTTGATTTCCCGCCGCTTTGAGCAATTTTTCGCGAAGTGCGCCCGTCTGTCCACATTTGCCGCACCTTCAGTTCTCCTAAGTGATGATAATTACATCGAGTGCACAAAGGATGTGGACCTGTATATCCTTTGCGCTCCTGGGTGGTCGCCCCATAGTTCTGGGTTATTCGCTGCCTCTTGTTTTGTTGATTCTGGTCTCGGTTTCCCTGGTGATCCTCCTGTCGCTTTCGTCCATTGTCGCTTGCTTTTGTTAGTTCTCCAGGACTGATCACATCATTTGTCAAGCGATACGCCATACTCACAGCGGCTTGCAGAGTGGTTGGTTTCGACGAGGTGACATCCCTCCTAATTTCTGGTATCAATCCCCATATATATCGGTCAATCAACTTCTCCACAGTGGAAACCATGTGAGGAACCATCCTAGTTAACTCGTGGAACCGGATCGTGTACTTGTCGATCTCTACTCCTACCATCAAGTGGTTCCAAAATTCTTCTTCCAGTTTCTGCACTTCATCTTTTCTGCAGTACTCATCAGTTAGCAGTTTCTTAAATGCTTCCCAAGATAACGCATTTGCAGCCCCTCTTCCTCTAGTCTGTAGTTGGTTGTTCCACCAGGTCAATGCTCGACCCCGTAGTAGACCAGCAGAGAACTCAACCTTGTTTCCTTCAGCACATTTCGTGATACTAAGCTTCGACTCAACATTCTCGAACCAGGTTAGCAGTCCAATGGCACCCTCAGTACCATGAAATTCCATTGGCTTACATGTCATGAAAGTTTTGTAGCTGCATCCTTGACCAGTGTTTGAAGTACCTTCTCCGTTGTTGGTTCGCCTAGCATCGAGTTGTGTTATAATTTGGGAGAGTAGATCCGCTATTCAGCAGCAGTGTGTTGTCTGGATTGTCATTGTTGTTTGGGTTGCCGTTGTTGTTACCTCCCGAGCGTGTGTTTCTTGCAGCCATGATCCTACAGAGGACCAAAACATCGGGTTGAGTAAACGACATTCGAACGAAGTCAGATGAGGTGCAGAACGGTGGTAATGTGTTATAGTGATCGAAACATGACAAGAACAGAGACATGCTATGTCTAACAAGTCGAAAGATGGAAAAGAGAAGATATGAACGAGGTACGGTAATGTAGACGTGAACGTAAAAACATGCTATGCATACCCACCGACCAATGCAACTTCAGGTGACCAGACTCAAAAGACTCGACTAAACATGATTTAAAACTACCACTTTTATCATTGCATGGTTCTTCATAAATTAGACATAGTTGATCAGGCTATGTATAATTTATGAGTAACAATGCAACGATAGGACTAATTGACTCGAATGGTGTTCAATGTTTAATAAAATAATATATAAAAAAATTTTATTCCGGTTATAGCTGTGATTTTTATTTTTGAAAAATCGGCATTCTCTATAACCTGGCTCTGGTACCAATCGTCACACCTCGCCGGAGGCGGAAACACGAGGTGTAACGGAAGGGAACAAAAGCACAAGATAATAGAACATACCAGTGTTAAGATTAAAAAGAAATAATACTCCATTACAATACTAGATTAGCCGTCATCGGCAAATATATTACAAAGTTTAGATTCCAAAATATTGAGTTTTATTACAAAACGACTTGTAGCGACAAGTGAAAACTTCATTATGCAAGACCTGGTAGAAAAGCTTACTAACGATCACCTGAAATGCATGAGAGAAAAACGGGTCAACTATGAAAATAGTTGGTGAGTAAACACGTTTAACAAAAATAAGAAAACTCGCAAGAAATATTCAAAGCTTTCGTCAACGAAAATAGTTCTCAAAGCAAAGGCATTGTGTATCCACTCAGTTCCAAATTCCGCCCATACAAAACTTGCAACCTGTGTGTACACAACCCATTGCACAAAAAATATAGTGCGTCAAGTAGTCAAGTGTAAGCGGTCATAATAGTTCACAATATAGTACCAAGTATATAATAATTTAGAGATGCTCCGAACATGGGAGACTTTGCACTGCTCCAACAAGGGAGACTCCTTTGTCACTCGACCACCTAGGCGAGATTTATTGAGAACGCTCCACCAATATGGCGAGACTTTATAGTGATGCTCCGAACATGGGAGACTTTGCAATCGCTCCAACAAGGGAGACTCCTTTGTCACTCGACCACCTAGGCGAGATTTATTGAGAACGCTCCACCAATAAGGCGAGACTTTGGGTCAAGAACGCTCCACCAAAACGGCGAGACTTTTAGATCATAACACGTACGGTTCAATATATTCAAACAAGTCATGAGTCCATAATTAAGTCCAAGAGTCTAAGTCAAGTTCAAAAGTTCAAGTCTAAAGAGTTCATAGAAGTAATAATCAATTTAGTTCAAATATGGTTCATGCATTTCACCCCAAAATATAGTAAAACGGTAAAAAGGGGATGTGATTACTCACTTGATGAATAGATGTGACGACAAAAGTGAGTACACCGAGGTATAATGTGATGTTAACCGACCTATTACGAATGATATGATATGTAATGAGTTGCAATGTAATGTTATGCATGCATTATGTATGTTATTTATACCATTTGCGGGTTTTGAAAAATATACTTATCGTCGAAAAATACTCGTTTGACGTCTTGACCAATCAAAAAGCACTTTACAAGTTTTTACGTCAAAATGTCATCCTACAAAGGTTTTATAATGATTTATAGTGAAATTATCACTTTTCGTCGCAAAACAATGTCGTCGGAATCTTCATGAAATTAACAAAAATGGCTCCGAAAAACTAGTCGTAAAACGGTGTACGCCGATCGTTAGAGAACGAACTCGACGGTTTTGGAAAGTTTGTATCGAAATCTAGAAGTTTCAGTTCAGGAGTTTTCGTCCAAAAGGTCTCGAACATAAAGATAATAAGGGTTGAAGATAGTGATTTTGGCTAATTGTTGTGAAAAAATGAATTTCGGCCAAGTTTAGACAACCATAAATAATTTATTACAACTCCGCTATACAAACGGCTTGTCGTTTTGAAAAATATGCCCGGTAAACTTGATTTTTTTCTAGAAGACAATTCGTTCCAAAAAGTTTTACATCATGGTTAAAAACAGCCCTCAACATGGACGTTACAGCTACCGTAACACTTGTATCGTAGAAATTATATAGTTTTTCGTAAAATAATAGTTACGGCAATTTTATGAAAACGTGCATATATTTGTCGTTTCAAATCCGTTTTTTACGTATAATACGTCCTTAGCTTCGTATCAAAGTATACTAATATATTTTTGACAAGTCGAAATAATTTGTGAAGCTTAAGGCTCGGTTTTGACTCGAATAAAGTAAAAACATGTTGCTGAATTTTCTGAAAATAATACGTTTCGTCGTCAAACTTTAAAAATTCACCACGACTTCGTTATAACTCCGTTTTATCCGTTCAAGCGCCACGGATTCGTTTTTAAAGTATATTTTCTAATTATCAAGGCCAAAATGTCGTACTAACTGTCGGTTTTTCCAGAAAAATGAAACAAGGACAGAACATATAATATACTTATCGAAAATAGTTTTTCTCGGACAAAACCTATTCTAATCCCTTCAAATCAACTCCAAAACTAATCTAATCCTACCATACACCTTCTTAGGGTGTCATGGGTTCCTAAACATCATCAAGACCAACATATACCAAGGGGATAATTATAGGATGACTTTATATATATATATCTCTAAAAATCATGTAAAATGGTATAAACAACTCAAATCATGCATGCTTGCTCCAAAAATGAAAAGATAAATATGAGATGATAAGGAAACATGAAAAACATAAATGATATGCTTACAAGTTAATATGATGAGGTGCAAAGAACAAAGGTTTAAACCTAAACACCCTAGGTTTTTATTTCAAAACCTTGATTAAGAGTGTAACTAGATTGTGTAAATAACTTGACTTGAAAATTTTTGTGATCCCCTTCTTGATTCAAAGGGTGGCCGGTTATGGAGCTAGAGAGAAGAGAATGATATATTTTTTTTTCTTTGAAATGAGGTGAATGTGTTGATTGAATGCATTATTGCTTGGACTATAAAATGATATAATTTAAAGACAAGATCCTCAATTTGAGGAGAGTAGATAGGTTTGACTAGTTCATTTTTTTTTTTTTTTTTTTTTTTTTTTAAGTAGTAATGTGTAAGTAAATGTGTTCTTGTAAGTATAGTTAAGTAATTAAGTGTACATTTAGGCTTGTAAAATAGCGTCAACTAGAAATAAATTTTAACGGTTCAAAATAAAACATATTGAAGTCATAAAATTTATGAAAATACCTTTCTTGCAAAATTTAAGTGAAATAATAATTATCGTGTAATATTTAAGAAAACCGTCGTAATTATGTAAATATAACAATTTATATACGAAATAAATTTAAAACACCGGGTAAACTAATAATAATATTTTTATCATCTTAATATGAGTATAAAAATATATCGGAATAATCTTTGGAAGTATCGAATCAAATGTTCAAAATAATTAATTACGCGATAGCGTTTATTTAATATGAATTTATGCGTTTATCGTGAAATGAAAAATCATGCATGAACTAATATGATGAATATTGAGTTTAAGAAATGACCGGAAATTGAGAATTGTGACACAATACCACAAGGATAATGCGTAGGACTCTTAATATATTCTCACTTTCCACATTGTGTGAAACAGCAAGTCTTCATTAATTTAGTGTCCTAATGAGATATTGTGGATGATCTCTTGGCTCTAGACTCAATAGTGCACATTTGGTTCCTATGCCGGAGACTAGGGAGAGGGTCTCCTTTTTCAATATCAACATTCTCTAAGAGAAAGTCGATAGATTATGTAGGTTCCCCGTGAGAATGAAACAAGCCCTTTTAAGAGGAACTTGAGTAGCTTGGGAAGTTGTAGTGCAGTGCGTCACTGGGTCCATGACGTCTTGTCTTCAATACCGGCGTTACCTTGGTAACCACCAGTAGCATATCTATTGAACCCGGTTACTGCCCTAAGGTTGAATTATTGGAGCGTTATTTCTTTTCACCCTTTTCATATTCAATTTTTTTTCATTCTTCAACCCCTTCAGTGCTTACCGAGACTTCATAACTAGAACCTTGTTGGGTTTATTCCAGTACTAGCTCTGTCTCAGTCCGCACTCTTCCTATATCTCACTTTTCTCCTTTTTTTCATCATACCTAAGGACTCTACACTATCTAGTGGATTGTCCCTTGGTAGATCCCTCCGGTTCTGGCGGATCGTGGGAACTAATACCTAACCTCACCATCCTTATAACTCCATACATAAAGTAAAATGGTCAGTCTTTTGGTACAGTTCATTCTTCCTTGAAACCAATTGAAAAATCATTTGGAAAAACAATCAAGGTACATGTGATACGAGATCAAAGCATTTTGTACCTTAATAGTTTTGATCATTAAGAAAAACTCCCCCTCAACATGTGCATATGATTTAGAAATTGTTTAGCACATGGAGGCAAGAGGACTTTGAAATATTTTCTTTGATCACAATTTTCATAGAAAAAGCCATTTGATTTTCTTGGTAAATTCTCCCCCTCAATATGTGCGTAGGATATTTGAAATCATTTTATCACATAGAGGAAAGAGTTCATTTGAAGTACATCCACGATCACAAATTCCATTAAGAAACTATTTAAAACTCAATCAAGGTACTTTATGTTAAAACATAAAAGCATTTGCACCTTGATAGTTTATTTTCATTTGAAATGCTCCCCCTCAATATGTGCTTCGAGATTCGAAAGCGTTTAGCACATATGAGAGAGCAGTATGCACACTTGAATCAAAACGATCATTTATTTTATTTTTATATTTTTTTTTCAAGTTTCATTATTAAATCACAAATTCTCCCCCGATCAAAAATATCAAGTCCTTTGAGACTTTGGATCCCAAGTGATTTAATAAGGTTTAGAAAACATGGGAGAATATGTGCCTGATTTAAAAACTCATCTTGTTTTTGGATAAATGCTCCCCCTCAACATGTGCATTATGTATATTGAAATCGTTTGGCACATGGAGGCAGGAGTGCCTTTGAAGGACTAAAACCAATTCAATTAAAACAGATTTGAGATTTAAATCACGATCTCTCCGCCTATCAAGAATTTCAAACCATTTGAGATTTGTGATCCCAAAAGATTTAAATCATTTAGAAAATTTTGGGGAAAGACGTGGTAAAATTTAATTTTGAAAAATGATTAATAAGGAACAGTTTTTCGACATTAAAGATTGTTAGTGTCAGGTATGATAGTTTTTAAGAGATCTTTTAAGTAAAATAAAACAATTTCACAATAAAAAAAGAACATAAAAAAATTTCATTTTTAAAGACCTTGATTCAAAAGAAAAATCATACCATGACATAACATTAAATCTTTAGATCACCACTTGATTTCGTACAAACGGACTTGATAGATGAAATATCGTTTAAAAATATTTTATTTTAAATCACTCTCCCCTTCAATCGATGACCGTAGTCGATGATTGAGTGACTTAGGTTTTGATAAAACAAAGTCCGGTGATTTTCAAATTTTAGTCCAGTTTATTTTCAAAACAATTTTATCAAATAATTTTGAAAGACGGTATTATTCACTAGTTGTCCTGCACAAAGATACGTTAGGTGGTTGAGAAGCTTATGTTGTTGCTGTAGGGCTTGGAAGAAAAACCGTCTGTTGATGCAGTGAGACTTCATACGTTGCATTTTAATGCCAACTGAGGTCAAATTAAGCTCCGTTTCTTCATTTGCTGATGAAGAAAACCATCTGCTGATACAGTGAGACCTCTTACGTTGCAATTTTCCATGCCAACTCTTCATAGAAGTCCAATTAAGCTCCGTTTCTTCATTTGTCAACCCAAGATATAGTTACCCTTTCCTTTCGGCATCCAATCATCTTCATTTGTGAGATCCGGATCGGGAACATTCTTATATACCAATATACCTGCATACGTTAGTGAACACACATACAGATATATGGTGGTCAACATCACCAAACAACAATCGACTAATAAAAGTCAATTCAACATATCAATCAGATCATGTAAAGCATGGGAATAATGTGTTTCTCAAACTCTAATCATCTAACCCTAACAATCTTATCCTAGGCACCTAGTCCTTCAACGTAGGTTAACATAATTTTAATTAAGCATATAGGATAATTAAGAAAGCCCGTTAGATGATATAGATTTGAAAACATTCTCCCTCACAATCAATGACTCATTTTTTTGAAAAGTTTAAAAGCGCTAAAGTCATTGATTGGGTTTTGAAAATTAAGAAAATTCTGATCCAGATTGATTTTCAAGCAACTCGATTTCCACCATTTTGAAATATAACAAATATTTTTCTGAAGAATTTTAGACGGAAAAACATTTGTGTAGGAACAGCAGTCCATCGACATACTTTCCTCATTTTGATTTTAGGATAAGTGCACGAAATTCATGAAAATTGTTTTAGCGCAGCACTTTCCTTATTTAAAGAGCGGGTTGCTATCAGAAATAATAGCAAACCATTGTTTAAGCACATGTTACAGTCTGAAGTAACTGCAAGCCATCATTTTAGACATGTTTAGAAAAGAATATTTACACCTCTTGCTCGAACTTCATCTATGGTCCCGTGCCATTATTGAATGACATTTCTAAGACCGCAGATGTTATCGATACCAGAAGACATGTCTTGAGAAAAACAATATTTTTGGTATTTTAAGATTTTTCAAATTTTTATGGATTTTTGTTGATTTTTTATTTTTCTATTTTGTTTTGCTGGTTTTATATTTTTGTATTTGGTTTTTCTGATAAATATATACAAAGATAGAGTAGATTATATAGTTTAAGAAGTTGATGATACGAGTACCGAGATAAGGATATCGAGCAACCCCATTGTAGAAGATAGAAGTCATCATCCCTAAAACTTTCACCACCAAAGCTTCCGAGGCTCTTGCATTGAAGAAAGAAATCGAACCATCTGAAAGTGAGACTTTGGCAGCTTCCCCCCAAACCGAAAATCCTTTAGCTGAGCAGATTCGAAGGTCCATTTCAAGCTTGCCTTAGCCAGATGCACGAAGAAGCACACCATTATCATAAATCCCGCAGCTCCATTTAAGAATGATAATCGAGGTTCTCCGTTCGGGGTTATATCATCCAATAGAAGAACAACAACGTTTCATCCCACACTTAAATAATCTTGTCATATTTCTTTTCAGCTGACGTCTGAAGCAATCCATTCCAAAAGGTGTCAAGAGAACAATTCCCCCAAGTAGTTGAATTGATGCAGCCAGTCTCTTTGTATAATGCTCAAGAACTCTCCCGAATACCCATCATGAGGGGAATGAAAACACCTCCCCAATGTTCACATTTTTCTTCCCTGATGATCGAGTATGAAGCTCAAGAACCCGAAGTACACCAATACCCAAGAACTCTCCCGAATACACATCATGAGGGGAATGAAAACACCTCCCCAATGTTCACATTTTTCTTCCCTGATGATCATGTATAAAGCTCCAGAATCTGAAGTACACACATTCCCAACGAAAGAATAACTGATAACACCTCCCTTATGTTATACATTCATCTCCCCTGAATATGTCATACTTGTGTACC
This sequence comes from Chrysanthemum makinoi, assembly GCA_910596185.1. Classification (NCBI taxonomy): domain Eukaryota; kingdom Viridiplantae; phylum Streptophyta; class Magnoliopsida; order Asterales; family Asteraceae; genus Chrysanthemum; species Chrysanthemum makinoi. Next base: position 158,888,560 of record OU343219.1, read on the forward strand.
TCTTTTATCTTTAGAAACTTTCTCTAACATCACTTCCCCCACGTAGTTGGAATAATAACACTAAAAGCCTTGATGAGTAAAACCTTGAGTTTCTCAGCGGTCATGACATTCGTCTTCCCGGGATATCTTCAATCACTTAGAAGAATTAAGTTCATCAAGTTTACTCGCGTTTAGATGCTTGTCTCCTTCCCCCTTGCTAGTTTTGACACTTCAGAATCAGCAACATAGTATAAGCCCAAATACTTGAAATCTTGTGAGAAGAACTCAAATAGCCCAAATGAATCCTGTGAGAATCAACTGCAATGGAAATTCTCTCTGACTATCTTTATCAACCCATATGTAGACAATTTGAAGTGACCACTGATGAAGAATACCCGATATACCAAACTTGAAACTGAAGTCAAATTCCCACATTTGTATCTTAAGCTTGCACTTAATAATGGAAGAACGGTGTCGAGAATTTATGCTTCAAGAAAATTTCTAAGTACTCACTACTCAAGCAAAGTATGAGACATTAACACCTCTTGCGATTATCCACACCGAAATATGCGTGTGACACTGAGTAAAACAAAGTAACTCCTAATAGTGATAGTTAACCAGGTCTTCAACCATCCACCTCGACTGCTGGTAACTAGATAACCCAAGACTTCAACTCAAATTCTTAAGCCCGAGCAAGTTATCAAATAAGAACACGCCTTTGTGAATGTCAACTTCAACCTCAAATAAGTGATAAAAGAGTAACTTCGAAGTAATCAACTTGTGTCAAATGTCCAATACTTGAATAAACATACAATCGGATGAACATTGACCCACGGAATGAACCGGAGCAAATGATTCCTCAACATCAATGCATTCTTCCTCAAGGTATACATGTAGAAGCTGATCTGGAAGATTTACTAAAAATGTCTTCTAGCGGATGAGGAAGTCATTTTTCCTTAATGTTCATGTGGTTGATTTATAGCGTGCACAATGAGAGGAACAATAATCCGTGAAGATTTGGCAAAGGAATAACAAAGAGCGGATCATTATTCATGAACAATAATCCATGAAGATTTGGCAAAGGAATACCAAAGAGCGGATCATTATTCAGTAGTGCAACTACAATATCATGATAGTCATTATCAACGCCTTGTGAAGTAACTGGAGATAAGGTTTCTTGAGAGTTCTGAGAAGTACTTCTTAGATGGTGAACTAGTTGAGTCAGTAGAAACCGGAGCATGAGCTTCAGAAGCTGGATGATCAACATTCGTTAGAGGTTGGAAGTACTCATCAAACATATCTTTGAAAAACAATGAATCCCAGTTATCCTTAGTAATTGAAGCATTAGGCGTTGGAGGAGTGTCATCAAAAATCAAGCAATGAATCATTGCTAAAGAATATGAGCAAGTCTAATTGGGGATTAAATTTTGGCTTTTCAATCTCCCCCAATTAGTGCTCTCCCCTAAACTAACGAAGATTTTCAAGTGTTCTTCTCAGCCCGGATTAAGAAGAAGTCTTTAGATCATCAAATGCAATTCGCCTTTAGTCTTCTAATCATGTAGCAGAAAATGTAGATTAGATCAGACTCGACCTTCTTCAAGATTGTCCGAATGGGGAAATAGACAGTTAACATCTTCTTCACACCAAAGGCATTCCTGTTAACTTGTAAATAGCAAATCCCCGTAATTAAAATCCCTCCCAATCAAACAAGAACAGAAAGATGTTCATCAAAGAAATCAGCCTAGCAACTAGAAGAACTTTGTCATTTAATCATATCAGCCCGTGTGAAGATGTCAACCAACGGCTCTTAGAAGAAACTACATGTGAAGATGATCCGATAAGAAGAATCTCGGTTCTTACATGAGTTAGGAGCCGTTTGACCATATATTCTCAAATATCAGTCAACCATGCAAAAAAATTCACACTTCTTCTCCCCCTCAAGAATTGCATACGGAGATGCCATTCTTGATTAAACAAGTGATTATCATCCAAATGTATTCTATTCACACTTCTCCCCCGCAAAATTAGCACATGATGTCGCCATCTTCATTATATTGAGCAAGTGGAATAAGAGTAATTATCAGTAGTCCGGTTCACTTGATGATTGAAGCGCATGGAAAAAGCATGAAGCATGTTGATGAAAAATGTCGATGAGAATGGTCACAAACATGAAGATTTCTCTTCTTAAGAAGATAAAGCGCACTGAAGCGTACACCTTTCTTTTCTTTGAGGAACGAGGCATGAACTGTTGTGTTCATACGTCATTATGATGAAGTACGAGGCCTGAACTGAACTGAACAGACGTCATAGCTGAAAGAATATCAAGATTGAGTTACTTGAACCCGTGAGTTATGAGATATCAATCCATTTCTAATCCATACTTTAAGCCAGTCCATGTATTGAAGGATCGAAGTATCTGCAACTGAGTAAGGACTACCTGCACTAATATTACAAAATTGATTGCATATATTTTGGTTAGTGACATCAGTATCCAAACCCTTTGGGGTTTCACGGTCAACATTGAGATTGCCATTGGTAAACATCTTTCCTGTAGGTATCCACCTAAGTCCAGCATCCTTAAACATTCTACCAGACGGTATCCACTTATGGCAAGGTCTAGGATTGGTAGGCTTCTTATGCATAGTGAAAGACTTATCCTTATTCCTAGTTTCCACAGATTTAGCAGTTGATATCCATCTAGGCGAAGATTTTGGTTTGTTTTGCTTCGTATGCACAGTAGATGACTTAGTGAAAATCCTAGTCTTAACAGGTTGTACCATTGCATGAGCATTTACTTTCATCAGGGATTTTGTGAAACATTTATCATGATTAGCATTAAAGATACATTTCAGACACTTTGAGCAAATAGCTTGTTTAGATTCAGAAATAGATCTAGATTTCTTAGAGCGATCTGCTATGGGAATAGCTTTAATCGAAACGCAACTACTCTTAGATGTAAGCCAATCCCTAGTCTTTAGATTAGTGTTCCTAGGTAATGGTTTAGAACTACTAGCACTGCCTTGAAATCTCGAAGAATTCATCATCCTAGGTCTTGCACCTAAAATTCCGTCTTTGCGATTTTGTGCCTTCTTTCTAGCCATTTCTAGATAAGAGTTCTTATACAAGTCATTCATATCAATTTTCCTAGGCAAGTGAGGTGAAGTGACTGGTTTTGTCAAAACTTGTTTCGCATCAACTTGGGAGGCAAATCGCGTTTTTGAAAATTTTGGTCGTTCAGATCTAAACGCATTCGGTTGTCTAATAACTGGTTTCCCCAAGTTTGATGGTTTTGAAAACTTAGTGTTCACACTATTCCCTGTTGTTTTTCTGAGCTCATTTTTTAAAGCAACAATAGCGAAACTCTTTTCCTGAAGTTGAGCTTTGAGATCATCAATTTTTGCTATCAAAGAGTTTGTTTCCATTGACTTAGTTCTAGTTTCTTTGACAGAGTCACTTAGTTCTATGTGATGCTTTCTCAAAGACTCATTTTCCATTAGTAATTTGGCCACACAAACTGCTAATTCATCATTTCTCATTTGAATATCATCAATAGCATTAACATCAGAATTACTTGTAACCAAATTACTTTTCACATGCATACCAGAAATATGTTTCTTCAGATTGTAAATGGTTAAGTCTTTGTCTTGAAGCTGATCTTTCAAAGTGTTAATTTCAAAAAGTTCGCGGAATTCAGGAAGTTCCGGATTTTTACATGGTTTGTTAAGTTGAAAACTTTCTTCTTTGCTCTGTATCGCAATTTCAAGTGAAATGTTATGTTTTTCAAGATTTGAGAATTTTTTTGAAAGTTCATCAAAAGCCTTTTTATTAACCATATCTTTTGTTTTAAAACACTTAATCTCAGACTCAGTTACAGAACATTTATCAAAGTCATGTTCAACATCATGATCAGTTTGATTAAGTACTTTATCAGATGCACTATGTTGAATAGTAAAGGGTACCTCATTACATGACACTTGCTCAATTTCTGGTCTGATATCTGCATCCACATCATGTGTAACAAGAGTCACTGAACTACTGGCTGTTTCAAGCTTATTTGTCTCTGAGCCTCTCAGATTCAGTGTCAACTATATTTAGCTTATATAGATGTTGATGTTCCTATTTAAATTTCACTGATATTATGATGTACACAAGGAGCGATTTTAGTTGCACATAATAAACGTTGATGCAGTTAAAATATGCTCCTTAAAGTTTTTTAAAAATGTTTTTCTACATACCGTTTGATAAATAAATAAATATTACAAGAGTAGTAGTTGTAAGTACAATCATTTTTTTTCATTTCATATTACAGTAGCTCGTTCTTACAATTTGATAATTATATTCCAGTTTTCAATAATTTAGCCGTATTTAATATTCAAATTCGTGGCCACATTTGTCATACTTTTTTTTGAAAGGCCATTTGTCATACTTTTAATATGAAATAAATGAGTCATTATTAAACATATATAGTAAAAAACATTATATTTATAATCTTATGTATATTTATATGTTGGAGTTTTAAAATAACATATATATTGTATTTTTAAGTTATAAAGTATATGGGGTATAAAGTATAAGGGGGTATTTGTTTAATTTTCAAAGTTATTAAAAAATATGGAAACTTGTAATATTACACTTAACTTTATACAATTTTTAAAAATTTAACCACTAAAGTTTTATAAATTACCCCCTCTTTTTTTAAGTTTTTATTTTCACAAATTTGATACGTACATTTTTATGTGATTTTCTTCTCAACCAAATTTCTCCACCAAATTAATTAAAGGTTGACCAAAATCAATTTAATTTTGACTTTTATTAACCAATCACATCACACGATTTTGCTTACGTGGCAAAATCAAGCTCTCCTATTGGGCCAATTATTTTTTTCAATAAGAATGAATCGATAAAATCACTCCGAAATTATGTAATTCCTTTATTATATAAAAAATGAAACCTAGTTATTGATTATTGATTTTTGTCACTTGTTTAATTAGTTTTTATTGCGTTAGAAGTTGAAAAACTGGCTAGATCTTAGATTAGGTACATCACTAGCTTGATCTTATGACTAAACGCTCGATTATAGTGCAATAGTTGGGTTGTTCGTTGTATTGCGTGAATTGCGGTCGCTGACATTAACACTTTGTTCTCAAGATTTGTTTTGGAGTGAAAGTGAAAGGAGTGAAGAGTGAAGGAGAGGATAAAAAGTGGTTGGGAGAGGAAGTGAAAGATTATTGCAATTTTGTTTGTGTTCTTAAGTTCTTACCTTAAGGAAGGGAAGTGATAACAGAAAATGCTTGTATTTATAAACCATCATAAACACTCTGTTCTCAAACCACAAACTAGACCAATTATCATCAAAACACAAACTGGACCAATTATCAACCCAATATCAAACCACAAACTGTAGCCTAACAATTTTCACTCACACACACAAACACACACTCGTTTAAACCAATATTAACAACAATTTCAACCAATTAAATCCCCCACGAATAACTAACCAACCACCAAATGTCCACCGTAAGTCTAAACCCGGCTTCCATCACCACCACCGCCGTCGCACCACCACCACCACCAAACACTGTACCAGATTCAGACCTAAACCTATATTTGTCGCCTTAGTTGAAGATACCAAACCGAGGGTTTCATCTTGAATTATAGAAAAAGAGAAGGAAAATTTATAGATCTACAAGTTTACAACTATTTTCTTCAAAAATGATGTCAAACATATAAACATAATTCATTCTCCGTTGTTACATAAAAAATATGCCTTTTGAATTGTTCAATGTCTGTTCAAAAAAAATGTTCAGTGAAAACATTGATCTGTTAAATCATTGATGAGAATAAATTTCGGTTAAGAAAATTCTGGTCGGTATAAAATGAGAAAGAAAACCAGAAAATGCTTGAGGAAATTTGGTTGTTGAGCTAGAAGATAAGATTTTGAGATATTGTATAAAAAAAGAAGAAGAAGAATATAAGATAATAAAGGATGTTATTTTATTTTTCCATTCACAATCACCCCAAAATTGGCGGGTGATTTTGTGTCCGAAATACACTAGTGTACCCCTCACTTTCATCCCTCTCCACCCCATTCATTTTTTCCAAAAAGACCTAAGAACACAAAAAAAAAGTTAGTTTCTCTCCCTTCCACCCCCTTTCTTTCCTAAATTTAAGTGAAGAACACAGTGTAAGAGTCTTAACAAGTCCTATATATTCTCAATCGTTGGTAGAATTGCGGTCGCTGACATTAAGCTTATTAACGAGTCCTACACATTCATAGAGTTAGGGCATTTGGCACCTCCGTACGATTAATATTAAGGAATACAACGCGCTAATTAAAAAAAAGACGTGACAATTCGACTAATCAATAGGATATAACTAGCGAGTAGTAAGATTCTAAGTAAACACATTTATTTATCATACGAGTTCACCAATTTAATTTTGCGCATATTTAGTTTAATTAGTTAATTAGTAGTTATTTAACAAAACTCTTCAAACCTCGAGATTTTTACTTTATTTTCTAAAAAATATAAAATAAAAAAATAATCATCTTTCAGCCTTTAAACTTAATTCATCATACACTTTGAGCCTTCATAACACTATTCCTTTAGAGAACGATCAATCCTCCGTGTCTTACCTATACTATACTACAACGGTTAGATACATTGTTTAGGAGGATTGTAAAACTTTTTGTGTTCACATTTATCCCAACCCTCATGTGAAGACTTCCCAACAGGTCACCCATACCAGTACTACTCTCACATGAGCACACTTAACTACTAGTTTCTAAGAACTTCATCCGCGGTAGGCTACAAAAGGCGTTGTGTCATTATAAGCGAATGTTATCTTATGAATCAGCATTTCTCCAGGCCACAGCCAATGTAATATTTGCCTAAGGTGTTACAACTTTAATAAGCAATCCTAAATACCCCCTATAAGTAGGAGTTGTTCAACAAAACTGATTCCATTTGATATTTGCGAGGTCATTTTATTTGTAACCTTTACATAAGTAGATGGTGCATTCTTTTTACTCATGTAACAAATCAAATAAAGGACTCTACTAAACCTCATACTAAGTAACAAATCAAATAAAGGACTCTACTAAACCTCATACTAAATCTCATACTAAACCTCATTGAAGCAAAAGATATCTTGCATTGCTAATGTATAAAAGGAACTTCAATAAAAAATAAAAAAGCTTAATAATTTTTAATGGTAACCTAACTTATGACCTGATAACTCTAAGATCATAGCTTATAAAAATGACAAATTATCCAATACTAACTCAGTCAACAACTATAGAAGTGAGCTAAACTTCAAGTAGTCTAAGCCTGGCGATTGCCACCACTGGCCAACGAAATTTGACGTTAGAGTTTTGGGGATGACGCTTATAATTTTTTCATAGGTAAATATGTTACGTGGATGTATGTATGAAAGGCGTGTTTTCTTTTTAAATTTACATATCCATCCAAAACTATGATAAAATAGCTCTTATGTACATGCGTATTCTTTGTTTTTTCTACACGTATAACATAAATACAAAATTTTAGATATTATTGCCAAATAAGAAAATATTTAGATTTTTTAAACTAAACATAATTATTTTAAAATATTAATAATAATACAATCATTACTTAATAAAGAATGATTTAGTTTTTTCAAGATGTCAAAACCCCAATCGGGGTTTCTTTTATTATATAAAACATGTCTTTTTTTAATGGCAATTTATTACACACTTAAAGTGCTAGGTGCAATTCGGGTTATCGGCAAGTTATCTGTACTGCCACCTCAAATTTTACCTTATAACATTCGTATAACACAAAACCTGACCAAACACACTCCCCAACTATAACATGTTATAGGAGTGGGTTCCAAGTTTTCTTTTCATTTATTTGAAAGAAACGCATTTCATTAAACTAAAATTCAAATATGATTCAAAGTACGAGTTACAACAAAAATAAAATACGATACAACAAATACATAAAAACTAAAACAATCTAAACTAGGAACTATATTTTTCACGGATCGCTTCTTTTCATTTGATTGATCAAAGCGGCATGTTCCTCCGACATCCCCACCGTGCTATTAGCAAGAAACCTCGATTCTTCAATTTTTTATGGGTACCACTGAGGTCATTTTCTTTCCATGATATTGTCACATTTCGTCTTGGATCATTTCCCTGAAAGCTTCTCTACTTGAGGAGGATATCGCCTTTGTGGGTGAGTTCGGTTTTTGGCTTTTGGTTCTTCTTGGCTTTTTAGGAGGTCATAGGAGTGGATCGTCTCGAAATTTCTTGTTCGGGTCTTCAAGATCTGTACTTTCGCCATCATCTGTCTATTGACGTCTTTTGGGAACAACGGGTTTGGTAGGACGCTATTTGGAGGTCTGTTTCAAGATTTCATGTCCACTAAAGTGGACAAACACAAGTGCATACAAGTCTCGGAATTTTTGTAAACAATGAGTTTGCTACTTGGAATCGTTTTCACCGCTAAGACGTTCATGTTCGATGATAATACCCGCCCGTTTTTTGCATTCACGTGCTAAAGTTGACCACTTTACCATGATTATATCCTTGTTACGGTCGAGGGATGCATGGCGGTTAAACTCATGAACAATTTGTTGCCAAAACATTCTCGAATCGCGGTCGACACCAGATCTTGGGTCCTCGGATATTTGTCTTCATTTTGAGTCTAAACCATACGTACGATGTCGGTTTATTTTGCTCTACGCTTTCTCACTTTTCCTTTTCCTTTTCGAGAGGGAGAAGACTCGGTTTCATGTGCTGGTGATTGTGTTGTTTGTTGTGATTGTGATGGTTGTGACGATTGTCGCATTTGATGTGAAATATTATCGGAGCCTCCGTATAATGGTAATTGTTGTTGAATTTAGAGTAAAGCTATTTGGTTTAAAGTATCTTGGGTCATTTGGAAATATGGTTGTGAAAAAATTATTATTAGAAAGCATATTGTGGGAAATATGGTTTTTGTTGGAAAGCATATTGTGCAAAGATGGGAAATGGTGTGCGTTTTGAAGAACTATAATTCGCGGATGATGATGATGTAGCGGGTTGTGTTGAACTCGAATTACCGGAAGAAGGCGGGATGAATACATTGTTCATTAGACTATTTGGGTTATTCATTTTGGATTAAGTGATTGAGAGTGTATGTGGAAAATGTACGAAATCAATAAAAGTTTGATTGTGTTTAGTTGTTTGTATGGTAAAAGTGGGTATTAATTGTTAATTTTTTTTGTAGTTAAATTCAAATTAGGGGGAAAAAATGAAAAACAAGTTTTATAACCATAACGCGGTACCTATAACTCGAGGATAGCGCACGGTCTGGTGCAATTTGACGTCGTTATAGGTACCAAACTCAGCCTAAAACGAGCTAATAAAATGTTGTATTGTGCTATTCTTTTATGTCATCTATTTGACAGATGTTTCTTACGAGATTTGAATCAACGAATTTTTAATCTAACGGTTACTCACGTAACACCAAATCAAAATATATGAATACAATGGGTTTTAAATATACTTTCACTGGTATAAATTTCATCAACTATTGTATAACTTGATAAAAAATATTTAAGGTCAAAGTTAAAAAAGAAATACCGAAAAAGTCAAATGAAGACTATAATTTTGAGACAAAGGTAGTATTTTGTAGTTAAAAATTTGGGGATAAGTGAAAAATAAGAGTAGATATTTCACTAGTGGATTACTTTTCCATATACACTCTTCGCCACAACCAACCTCAAACCATATTTTGTTTTTGCAGTTTAATAACATGGGGCAATTTCATATCTCTCTTTTTTTTAGTTGAAAATTTCATATATACTCAAACATGCATTAAAAACATTGTACATTATACATTCAATACTTACACTTTAGATATATATGAAATTAATAATGAAAGTAGAGTGATATATGAAATTAATTCAAATAACAATACATCCACACACGCACACCTAAATAAGATTGGCAATAATGGTAACCAGTTGTATGTTAATGCAATATTGGTTTTGAATATAAAATAAGAATAAACTCCAAAAAAGATCTTTGTGGTTTACTCCATTTCGAATTATACATCACTTTCTCAAAAGTTTCAATAGATACATCCCTTCGTAAATAAAAGTTAACCTATATAAATCCCTTGAATAAAATAAGGACTAACGGTGCAAATTATTTATCCGTTATCTCCTAACAAGACAGAAAATACTTACACCGTTAGTCTTATGGGTTAACGGTATTTGCATCGTTAGTCCCTTTTTAGAGTTTTCATCCGTTTTTTAAGTTTTCGTCCGTTTTTTACGTTTTCATCCGTTTTTTAAGTTTTTTGTCCGATTTTTATGTTTCCGTCCGTTTTTTTACATTTCCGTCTGTTTTTTTACGTTTTTGTCTGTTTTTTTTCGTTTTCATCTGTTTTTTTACGTTTTCATCTGTTTTTTTCGTTTTCGTCCCCTTTTTACGTTTTGGTCCCTTTTTTAAGTTTTCGTCCGATTTTTTGAGTTTTTGTCCGTTTTCGTATATATTTTTTACGTTTTCGTCCAATTTTTTTTAAGTTTTTGTCTGTTTTCGTTTGTGTTTTTCGTTTTCGTCCAGTTTTTACTTTTCTTTCGTCTAAAATGAAAAAAAAACGGACGAAAACTTATAAAACGGGAAAACTTAAAAAAAAATGGACGAAAACGTAAAAAAATAGAAGAAAACGTATAAAACGGACAAAAACGTAAAAAATGGACGAAAACGTAAAAAAAACAGACGAAAACGGAAACAATGGACAAAAATGTAAAAAAATGGGCGAAAACGAAAAGAATGGACGAAAACGTAAAAACGCACGAAACATAAAAAGATATACGAAAACAAGAAAAAATGACGAAAACGTAAAAAACGGACGAAAACTTAAGAAAAGGACTAACGGTGAAACTACCGTTAACCCAGTGGTCTGATGGTGTAAATATTTTTTGTCTCGCTAGGAGATAACGGATAAATAATTTGCATCGTTAGTCCTTGTTTTAACCGAGTAATGTATATAGGTTAACTTTTACTAACGGAATGATGTATCTGCTGAAACGTTTGAGAAAGTGATGTACCGTGCGAAACGGGTTAAACCACATGAATGTTTTTTTGAAGTTTACCATAAAATATCAACAAAAAGAAAAACGAAAAAAATCATTGCAAACTTCAATAGGTGATTTTTCATTCTTTGCATTCTTGTTTTTGTAAACTATTTGCAAAAAGTAACTTCTTGTTATACATTGATGATCATGCTTCGTGAAAATGGTGTTCTGGAACTATAAACTTAAAATCAATCAATACCTGAAATAGACCATAACAATTTTTATAAGCAAATATCATAAATGGAAATCTATAAGCAAATATATTATGTTTGTTTTGACATGTATATGGAAATTTTAATAAGCATGTGATGTTTAAAAAATTAAATTTTATAGCTTGAGAGTAGAGTCTCGATTAGTGTCTACTGTAATAATGGTAAATATAAACGCTTTTATCATCAACTATCGAATATTCGTCTATGATATAATATATATCCTTGCTAGAAGGCTCTTATAAGATCAAGAGTCGTGGTTCTAAAGATGCCATGTATGAGTATAGTAGTGGTAGGTAAATTGCAAAGACTAACGTCCTATTCTGTCTATAACTCTTTAATTTTGAAGGACACCTAATAAATTTTATAAATGTTAAAAAACTTATCGAGCATCTTTTACAAACGATTATAAAATATAACTTACAAAAATGTTGCATTTGCAAAAGAAGTATTTAGGCATGTTTTTTTTAGCTCACGAATTTTTTTGTAAAATAATGGCAATCCCTCATTTTTTTTTCCCTTTGTCTTACGTACAAAATAAAATACCATTAGCCGGCTTCTTATTTTATAAGTACTTACAGTTAATTAACTAATATCGTTTCCTTAATTAATTAAACAAAAGTAGATATTTAACTATACGTATAACCTTATCTACTTTGATTCTTGTCTAATTCTTATTGGACGATGCAAAATTATTTGCTTGATAATGCAAATATACCTTTTCAAGTAATTTTGTGTTCGAAGTTTTTTGTTTTCTTCTAATTCAGACTTTCCACAAAAAATAGGATAAGGTGTTCAACTTCAAATTTTCTTTTACTTGAAGATAAATCTTGATTAGACAGTCAACACTTGTTTTAACCAATCCTTTAACATGTTCGTGAAATAAAGTAAAATTTCTAGATTATTATTGGGTTTTAGATAGGCAATCTAAATTAGTGTAGCACATTGAGTCGAAGTGTCAAACTTGTGCTACTTTGGGCTCAAACTCATTTGTAGCAGATTTGAATTTATGCACAAAACAATTTTAATTACATTATATCACGTGTTAAATTTGAGTTTACAAGGAATCAAAATTATTTGTATCAAGCTTTTGGAGTCCTTTTTATACGGTTACACATGTATGTGAGTGTAACCACGCGTGGTTGTGATACGAGTATACGACATAGGATAATTTGCCTTGACAAACTAACTAATTTTGATATATGGTACGAATGGATTTTATAAAAAGAAAACATGAATTCTCCTAAAGCGGACATATTAACTAACGAATTTGCTTTGGTATCATCGTATCGTTTAGATTGATCAATAGTTAGTTTTTTCTGATGTGTAATGATGACATTTTTTGGCACTCTACTAATCAAGGATTATTTGTTAGTATTTAGTAACAAAGTGTATGTTGTTAGAATGTCTAGTGCAATGGTGATATGACATGTTATACGGATTTTTTTGCCTTATGCTATAGCCAAATTGCACCGCCTATAATAAAATAGACATGTTTAAGGATTGAATGAGATTAGGTTGGCGGGTTTTTTTTTTTTTTTTTTTTTTTTTTTAAGTGAGATATTTTTGATTGTTTGTTATAGGAATTTTATTGAGGAGGGTGTTTATGTTATAGTAATGTTATAGGGCATGAGCTGAAATGACGATGGATGACATGCTTATAACTTGCAACTGCGCCACGCTTTATTAGGGTGTGTTTGGTAGACAGTTTTTTAGAGCATTTTAGAGCAATTACCGTTTAGCATTATTATTAAAAAGCTCGTTTGGTTGAAAGCATATAGCATTTATAAAATTATAAAAACACCCATTTCTTTATACTCTTTGAATAAGCATTTAGCGTTATGTCATTTTACATTTTAAAATTACAATTACAACTATACTACCAAATATTTTTATAAATTAAACTGCTACTGCTAACTGTTATTGCTAACTACTTACTGCTAATTGCTACTGCTAGTTTCAACAAACACACCCTTAGACTATAAAGTTGTTGTTTGTTGTGTAAAGGCTCGTTTGGTTTGTTGCCAGGAATGACAATGGGTATCGGATTTGGAATGAGGTGGAATGATAATGGGTATGAAAAAGTGTATCATTACGATTGTTTATGTTTGGTTGATAAAATATGGTATGAAAAAATGTATAGATATTTTAATTTTGTAGTGGAAAAAAGAGGGGTCCACGGGAATGGATTTCATAGACACCAAATTGGTGTGTAATGAATTTATAACTATGATATACCCATTTCATTACCGGGCACACAAAACAAAACAAAACAAACACTGACTATGACTTTGAAAGTCATAGTCTCATTCCCATTAATGCAAACCAAACGGGCCATTACTATATATACTAAATGTGGGGGAAGAAAATAGTAACAAGCAAAGGCATTAAATGCAAACTTTCCCAACATGGCAGAAATAGTCCCTGATGTTTAAGTGGCGCTGCAAAATTAGTCCTGCGGCATTAATTGCTATCTATAGCAATCTGGCAAAAATAGTCCCTAAGGTTTAAGCGGCGTTGCAAGGTAAGTCCTGTAGCAAACATTAATTGCAACTTTCCCAAGTTGGCAGAAATAGTCCTTGATATTTAAGTGTCGCTGCAAAATAAGTCCTACAGCATTAATTGCTATCTATACTAATCTGGCAAAAATAGTCCCTAAGGTTTAAGCGACGTTGCAAAGTAAGTCCTGTAGAATTAATTGCTAACTATAGCAACTTGGCAAAATTAGTCCCTAAGGTTTAAGTGTCGCTACAAAGTAAGTCCTTTGAAGCCAATCCCGCTGCATCGCGCGGGTTCCCACACTCGTTAAATGTATCATTCAAGTTGATTCCCTTTTAGTTTGAAATTTTGATAAAAAAGTTTAGATGTTTGCATAGTCAAAGATGTGTACTTTGTTCGGTTCGTTAACTTCAATTCCATAATATGATAAAGATGACAAGTGAACCTATTGTTCCTTAGTGACATTGTGGTTTGTTCTCCTATAATTCAGCCAAAACATAAAACAAAGTAAGCCAAAACTAAATATGGATAAAACGGCATCTTGTTATATACCTTTTACAAGGTCTTGTGTGATGACTTACTTAGTTTAGATTAGATCAAGAGAGTACAACTACATTTTAAAACTTCTTTTCTCAAAAAAAAAAAGTTGACAAGATGACGTATTGACGTGAAGAAGCTTTATATACATCTCGTGTATTAGGACAACGTTTTTATTGATATATTCACCAAACACACACAACTAAAACTGATGGCGTGAATCCAGAAAAACAACGCCATGGTTGAAGTTTATATCATATGTTGCTATAGTTGCGGTACTAATGTATGCTACGATGTGCATACGTCCTAAAGTTCCACAAGGACCTACTTTGTTGATATCAACGATAAACTATTGATAATTTTGAATTGAAAACCAACTAAAATTATATACGAAATGTTTTTAAGATGGAACCAAATATATGCATACTTTTTCAGGGGAAGGTGTATATTTTTTTATGAATAATTGTACATTCTGTTGCATAGCAAAAAAATACGACGTACAAAATCACAAGCATCGGTACTTTCTCTTGTGTTTGGACCTTGGAACTTTTACCGAGTGAATGCCAAGTAATTGTACTCTCTAGTATAGTTTGTGTGAAATTTGTTCAAGCCCAATAATACAACAGCCCAATAGCACAACGTAATTAGACAATTAGTTGACTGGAATTGGCAGGGTTCTAGCCTTCTAGGCCAAATTTTCCTTGTAAAAGCCTGCTTTCAAAATTAGAGGGATATGAAATATGATGTTTAACTAGATAATAAGGCTGCCCCACTAAGGCAAGTCAATCCATTCATTTTCCCTACCGCGTCAACTTTCTCTTTTCAGCGATCTTCAGGCGATTGGGTGCCCCAGTAAGGTTTATATTTATTTTAGGTGAAATAAAGTGTGTTTTGTTTGTTGTTTCAATCGATCGGCTTCTCGACCAAGTGGAATCAAATCACACTCAATCGACATACACCACAGAAAGGCGATCGACAATGAATCGATCGTGGGTGTCGATCTCGATGGCTTACGGCAGCCTAATGTGTCAAGCACCCCAACTAGTTTTTCAAGTATTTTTTTGTCCAAATGCTCTAGGCTAGGTGTAATATTTTGTTTCACCACTTGTGTTGTGACGCTGACGTGAGAGAGGTCGATTTGGTAACCATTACACGCAATCTTAGGAGGTGTTTGTGTTATGTAAATTCAGAAATAACTTTTTCACATCTTATCAAATCAAGAAAAATAAACGTTTCTAAATTAGCATAAGCGCATGAAACCCAATAATAAGAGAATACATACACCCTATTGGCTATTGCTATGCTCTAATACTAACCAACATGTCATAGTAAAGGATACAAAATAAGTGTTAATAATTCATGAACATTAAAAAAAGAAAAAAAGTTGAAGTCTATACGTCGACCCCTATCTATATTCCCATAGAGTTAAAATAATTTATTTCCAACTTAATTGTAGAAAACAATATTTGACTATTACTTTTTTATAGCGTATTAATTAATAAAAAATATTATGTATTAGGTCGTCTACCTATTAAAATTTTTATTTTTAAGTTAGTCATTTATCTAAGATAATGATACAATCTTCTTGTAAGTCGATTTAGCAAATCAATCCTTAAGCCGCTCAGCCATACCTTCAAGTTGTTGATCGGAATGGAATTTGATGTGTCTGGTTTGGTTGGTTGCACGAAGAGCTATCTGATCCGATCAACTGCGTAACTCATGGGCCATTCAAATATATATTTGTTTTCATTTATAGCAATTTAGTTTAAATTATTATCGAAAATTTGTACAATTTCAAGAATAAAGTTATCTTTAACATGGTGAAAAATAACAAAACCGAAAAAACGAACCAAAAAATAAAAAACCAAAAAATGCGAAAAACTGAACCAACTCTATAATCGATGGTGCGGTTTTAGTTTTAAAAAAACCGAAAGTTTTGGTTCGGTTTTTGGTTTTATAAAAACCCAAACCGAAAAAACCGAGCCACTCTATACTAATAATCATAAAACTAATAAAAAATATAAATATTAGTTTTAATATAAGTAATTACCAAAATTCGAAAACTAAGTGACGCGTGTATTAAATATTCGTAACATATGTTTATTTAGTTGGCACTGCAATAAATACGTAAAATTAGTTTTCTTTATTACATATATGCTCGCACATATCATCTTTATATACATGTTATGTAATCTTATTATTTTTTTACAAAATGTAGTCACGGAGATGGCGAGTATGTGAGCAGTTCAAGTCATGGAAATAGTGAGTTCGTGAGGTGTTTAGGTCATGGAGATAATGAGGTATTACGGGTCATGAGATGTTGACGTTGTGAGGTGGTTCGACTGATCGGTGAGATGGCTCAGAGGGGGAGATAGTGAGATGGTGAGTTGTGAGGTCGTTAGATGTTGAGGTTATGAGTTGATTCACGTCAAGGATAGTATGAGGTAGTGTGATGGTTGAGGTCAGAGATATAGTGAGGTCGTAAGATGGTTTATGGGTGGAGATGGTGAGTTTTGTGAGGTGTTGAGGCTGTCAAATAGTAAGGACTGTAAAGCCGTGAAATGGTGACGTCGTTATTCAGGCTGTGAGATGGTGAAAGTCAGGTGGTAGGCCAAGGGTCGTTAAAGAAAGAGTAAAGGGACAATCGTTTGAGTTTGGGGGTTTTCATTAGGTGGCGTTCATACTTGTTGGGTTATTTTTTTCAATCAACCATCCTCACTATTCGCAATGCCATCACTTAGTTAGATCAAGTATTCGGAACTGTGTGTTGTGTGTTTCGAGGCTCTGGTATGGGTTATGTTTCATGTTTGAGGTCAAGATTTGTGGTCAATTGTCAATCCGTGTCATGCATTCTAGCATGTGTTTGCCTTTAAGTGTTGTTGCGTTAAGAGTTATATCTTAATAAGTATGATATCCACTTTGTGATATCCGTTGTAGGTCGTAGGGTCGGTTTGACGGTGTAGTGAGTTTATATTTAGTTTGGTCAATTTCTTATGTTCGTGTCATGTAATTTTAGCATCTTGCTAGTTTATAATATACTTTGCCTTAAAATAAATAAATAAATAAATAAAAAATATCAATTTCATATTTGAATATTAAAAATTTTGATCAGAATTTATTAAAAAGTTGAGTTTTATGAAATGTCACTTTTATAACTCATAAAGTTTTTTTTATTTTTTTTATTTTTATTATTATTATTATTATTTTTAATAATTATAACTATTTAGATATATAAAACTGTTATCCGAAAGTTCGAATATCCAAATTAAAAAAATTTAGCTAAAATAATGGGTTTAACATAAAACTATTATCGCAAATTTCAGATATCCAAATTTATCATATAACTAGTTATTGATAAGTCCTTTAAATTATTAAATTAACAACAATAAACTATTTATCGAAAATTCCTTAGAAAACCATGAGACGACCGTGATATAACTCGTAAAACTTTAGTCATATTATCATAAATCACTTTTGACTAAATAAAGTTGCATTTATAAAATGGTGAATGATATTTTACATTTTAATAGTTTTTGTGTTGTTTAAATATGTTACATTTAGTTTTATTCTCGTTTTTTCAAAGATTTTTGAAATCAAAATTTAGTGTAAACGAGAAAAAATAGTACTACCTCCGTCCCAAAAATAAGTGTCATCTTTTGACTTTTTGAAGTCTTATTTTTTCAACTATAATCTTAAATATTTTCATTTGTGTTATATAATTGTTGTTGTAAAATATATGAATGGATTGGTTTTAAAATGTATTTTTCATATAATTTTCATCAAGTATTGTATAACACAAACAAAAATATTAAATATTAAAGTTGATAAAGAAATACTTTAAAAAGTCAAAAGAGGACAATAAATTTAGGACGGAGGGAGTAATAATTATGTATTTATTAAATTGTGTGTTTTTTTATCAGAGTATAATAATTTTGGGACGAAAAGAGTAGTCCCTAATTTTATTTTAAATTTTTGATAAATGAATATAAACCAAAAGAAAAAATAAAGAAAGAAGATAGTTTCTCAATCACCAAAAGATATTTTCCACTGAAAAGGCAAAGAAAAAGAAACAAGATACTACGTATTTGATAGCGGTGACCCCGAGTCAAAGTCTCCTCGATTTTCGTATCATTAAATAAAATATTAGTTTCAGTTCCAGTTTGAAATTCAAACTATCTGCAAGATCTCAAAATATTTTAGAGAATTATGGTGAAGAATAATAATAGTAGTAATATAGCACCGTTTATATTGAAATGTTATGAGATGGTGGATGACCCAACAACAGATTATATGATATCATGGAGTCTTGCTAATGATAGTTTCATTGTTTGGAATGAATCTTTGTTTACTTCTCAATTGCTTCCTAAATATTTTAAGCATAATACCTTCTCTAGCTTCCAACGCCAACTTAATATCTATGTAAGTCCATCTCTTACTATGTTTATTTTTAGATGTTTGTGTATTCAAAATATGAGAATTCAATCAGTCCCAGCTTTTTGACTGCTTATTTTTAAAGTAGATAAGCACTTTGGATAAGCAATCTCAGTCACCAACAAAACTGCTTATCATCTGTAAAATCCAATAAGCATATAAGCAATTTAGAACACTACTTGAAAGGCTTGTAAATGTTGAATTTATGTTTTTGTATGCAGTAAAAATGTTATTAATGGATTGAAAAACTAGCTAGAAATTTTTAGTGTGGTTAGGTACTTATGTTTATGAAGAATCTATCGCTATTTTTTTTGGTTTAGATTTGAGAAAGAGGTTTATTCGATAAGTTCTGACCAAACACAATCATTTTGCTCTACGGTTTTATTTCTAACACTGGTTATCTGAACCATGACTTTTATCTGATATTAGTAATCTAACATAGAACTGATACAGGGGTTTAAGAAGAACGATACTGATAGATGGGAATTTGCAAATGAAGGATTTATAAAAGACCAAAAACATTTGCTGATGTCGATTAACAGAAAGAAACCTTCACAAGTCACACCTCAGCAAAAAGTTACTAAACCAAAGATGATTACCGCCACTCCACACGAAGGAAATCCATACGCTGTGCTATGGAAAGAAGTCGAGAGTCTCAAAACTGATAAAAATGTGCTGATGCATGAGCTCGTAAAACAAAGGCAACACCAGACAACTTCACAAAATAAAATGTTGGTTCTTCGAGACCAACTAAAAGGTATGGAGCAAAACCAGCAACAACTGCTGTCATTTATAGTCATAGCCATGCAGTCATTAGAGAGTAACTGGCTCGAGTCTGAACTCAATAGCAATACCATATTGAACCCTGTTAAGAAAGATAGTGAACCAGTGGTTAAACCTTGTGAGGGTGCAATTGTCAAATATCAGCCACCGTTTGTAGAGCACGACTCAACTTCTGAAGATTCACTGGAAATGGATCTTACTTCTGATGAAGTTAAAGATCTTTTAGAGAATATGGATTTTATGTCTAGTTCACCAGTGAGAGAAAACGATGACCCGTTTGTCTTTCATGATATGTCTGATAGTGATCGTATGATGGATCAGATGCTTTCGAGCCCCTCTTCAGAGAATAAGACCGCCAGTTTTAGACAAAATGACGTCAACAAATGTAGCATGAACTGAGATTTTACGCTAGAGTCATCAGTTACGGGCCTTTATCTTATATAGTATTGAATATAATCTACTGGGAATATGTCTCTACATTGCTGCAAGTGTTCTTCACTTTCTTGCTTCCCAGCCTAATCTATTATCGCTGTTATTTTGTTACTATTATTAGAGTGTACTTGAATGGTTACGAATGCATTGTGGTTTTTGTTCGTTGTCAACAGATATTGGTTCAAGTTCTTGATCATCCACACAAAAGCGAAAATGGTGACGATATTTTTATTATATCGGAATATCAAATATGTAAGCTCTTATAAATATATATCATGACTGGCATTATATAAGGTATAGTTTTGGGCATAGAGGAAATTTGTGTAGTGAATTTCACTCTAATGCAGAGATATTATATTTCACTCTAATGCAGAGAAAGCTCTGTTGTTTAATATGTTTGGCGTGATTTAAATGGCGTTTCTTAGGAAGACAAATTCATGTGATGTTTGAACAATGTATAGGATTATATTTTCTAAATAGCGCTGTTATGCTGTATAGACCAATTCTAGATGGTGAATCTAATGAAGTTCTCTTTAGGCCATAACACAACTAGTTGTTGATCTATAAGACTGGCCCTAGTAAGCATCGTGACCACGTGGTTACCTCTACACCAACACCACGCGTGGTTGGTGAAAATTTTGGGTTAAAAAGTGGCGAGGCAGATTTTGTTTTTTAAAGTGGGGGCAATGATAGTGTAACCATAACGGGTTTTGGTGGTGTATATTGTTATGACGTTGATATAGCACGCAATTACACAACCATCACAGGACATTGTTACTTCTGGTCTTAAAACTTGAGTACAAACTAGTGATCTACAAAGGCCTGAAGCTCGCTTAGCTTATTAGTTATTACTGTTGTACCAACTCCCCAATATTAAATGTCATAGTTGACGCATTAAATAACGAGTCTTTATTTAAAGACTAAAATACACGTTTGGCCTAACCATTACCTACCAAGGCCGTTGACAAAACTTGCCATTTTCATCGTTAGAGGTCCCTTTTTCCAAGTTTTTTAGGCTAAACTAGTCCCTTTTGGCCCCTTGACCCGTTTTCCGTTAGTCAGCCCCGTTATTTGCTTTATTTTTTTTGTTTTTAGCTAAGGGCATAATGGTCATTTCATAAATTTGGATTATTCTTTTCTTCCTTTTTTTGCTATAGAACATTTACAACTTTAACCATATGTTTTCATATTTGACTCCATTGAAATATGCATACCGGTAATTGCTACATGAATGCTTTTTCTTCCAAAATCACTCTATTTCATACTTGTCACAATTAGAATAAGTATTTCTATGTTACAATTACATTTCTTTTTTAAATCATCGAGAAATATGAATGAAATGTAAAATTCTCATTAATCAAATGAAACTCCAAGAGCAGTTTATATACAGAGTGTACAAAAAGTGAAAGTCAAACATAAAATGTTTAACTATCCAAACTAAAGCTACACTACACTATACATCAAATAATAAGATTAATACGTCTACAGAAGTAAATAACACAATGTCCTTTCTTGTTATCCCAACACATGGATTTTTACTTGTAGAAATCAAAATCAGTGTCGGGCTTCTTTACGTTGGTTCTGTATCCCTTCTTGAAATCCTTGGGGGAGAATAACATGTCTGTTCTTGCGCACTGCATGCATCCCTGCTTCTTGACAGATGGCTGTGATCTGAATGCAACAACCATCAAAGTTAATTTAGTTAT
Organism: Chrysanthemum makinoi; assembly: GCA_910596185.1. Classification (NCBI taxonomy): domain Eukaryota; kingdom Viridiplantae; phylum Streptophyta; class Magnoliopsida; order Asterales; family Asteraceae; genus Chrysanthemum; species Chrysanthemum makinoi. The sequence goes on from OU343219.1 coordinate 158,910,245, forward strand.
ACAAGCATGACATATGTTTGATTCACAACCTTCAATATTTCCCTCCATCGTTCCATGACTGATTGAACTACGAGATGATATTCTGAAACATAATGCTAGACTATTCAGACAAATCTCACTGAAACTAAAACTTTACGAACAACCATAGCCTTATGATAATATCTGAAACCATCGAACTTGTTCCCTGGTTGTTAATAGCTGACACACATTCTAAAATGAAAGAAAAAAACATCCAAGCTGGCTTAAGTAGATGATAGTTTATCACATTAGCAGTGTTAATGGATGTAGCCTTTTTAAAATCAAAACAAATATTTTTAACCAACATACTTTCTAACTGCAGAAAAATACATGGGCTGAAAACATTGACGATACTAGATGGTTGAATTGAAATGACACACACAGACGTTTAACTTACTCTGTCATCCAGGCACCATGTTCACTGCGCAAAAGTAACATAAAAGGCACCATCTTTACAGCTTATTCGAGCATGCAGTTTTGAAATCTAAGATCAAACAAGAATGTTGCTTAGCAATGGAAAATTAGGATGTTTACTAAACAAAAGTAATGAAAGTCTGGCAAAACAAACCTCTGATGAAGAGATGACTATTGAGTTTCCAGGGATACTCGTGTGCGGCACGCTTAGGGGTGTAAACGAGACGAGACAGCTCGCGAGCTATTCGAGATCGACTCAGAATTACTCGAAATCGACTCGATATAAACGAAGTCGAGCCTGAGCTCGAGCTACTCGAGTACACTTTCGAGCCGAAGTTCGAGCTCGATATGCTCAGCTCGTGAGGCTCGCGAGCCCTTATCGAAGCCTATAATGTTACACTTTACCCTTTATATACATATAGTTACGTAAAATCGAAGTTGAGTCGAGCTTGATATGCCCATTTTTCATCAAGTTCGAGCTTTAAAAGTGGCAATAATCGAGCTCGAGTCGAGTTTCGAGCTCGAGTTTGAGATGACGAGCCGAGCTCGAGCTTGAAATCCAAAGCTCGAACGAGCTCAAGTCGAGTTTCGAGCTCGAGTTTTACTAATCGAGTCGAGTTCGAGCTTTTCAGTACTCGACTCGACTCGGCTCGTTTACACCCCTAGGCACGCTCCTACAATATCAAGAAAAGATACCTGTCACATGCAAAATCATATGGGTAGATTTTAAACTGCATTGTTCTTTGAGAAATACTTACCCAACTATGCAGGGCATTTTCTCGTCACGGCTTAATGAGACAGGCGCTGAATCAGCATTTGAATTTCCAATTGGAAGTAAAAACCATCTACCAACGCACACAAAAAATACAGTTAAAGAATATCCCTACAATATTGAGGGTATTTTTAATGTACACATTACTCACTCGCCAGTAAGAGCACTTTCTAAAGCATCATCATCTCTAAACCAGTTTTGAAGTTCATCATTTGCCTGCATAATTGGTTTTCATGTTAGTTTCAGAAAGGAAGATTCAACTTATGACCTTTTGAGCTACTTCTAGTATTTAGAGTCAAGCAAATTATTTTCTCTGGGAAAAACTATGTGACAGTATCTAGCTTTTGTCAGAAAGTTAAACAACATTAATAGGCAGAAAACGAAGTACAAACAGAAAATGGATTAGTGTTAAAAGTAAATAAAGGGTACTAGTAGCAGATAATAATTTTGTAAGCAAACAATTGTTTGACATCAAATTTAGACTGATACGCGGATGTCACTCACCCATTGCCACCAAGAACCCAACTGAGCATAAAAGGCATTCCAATATCAATGAAATATCTTCCACCAACTCGTCCAGGATGTGGTATTCTGAAATTAGTCAAAAACTGCAAAACAAAGGTTGGTATACTTACACATCTCAAAAGACTGTTGAAAACATTGGTTTTATATGATTTGAAGGGGTGTTTGTTAGCACTTACCGACAATGGACCAAGCCCCACACCCAAATAAGCCTTGTAAGTTGATGCCATGATTACCGCCATTCTTGCCAATCCATGTATGACTGCAACCCGTAGTCTTCTGGCATTTTCATATCTAAAAAGAACAAAAATTCAAAAGGATGGGTATTAATTTTAGATGGTCAGCATATGAACCGAAACCTACTGATCCAATAGATAGCAACTCACACAAAATGACTCATAGAGCTATCTTAGGTATTCATAAATATCTTATTTTTCTCATTAAAAAACTCATGTTATCATTTGTTAAAACGTATCTAGTGTTCTTCCGCCATGAGTCAAAAGCTACAGGGTTGACCTTAAAAGTTAAATGTAAGCCTTTAGTTTAAAAAAATCTATTTCTGGAAATGATGTGATTAATTGCTATGTAGATTTGCTCCTTTTTGGAAAATGGATCCAATTTACCATATAATGTTTTAATATTTTTAACCTAACATACTTTCACACACATAAAGCTATAACCATTTCTATATAATCTTACCTAATCACCTTAAAGGAGCCTAATCTCTTTCTTGAAAAACACAATCTGGCAATAACGGGGTGTTTGAATTAGCTTAATATATGAATAATTCAAATAATTCACTAAACTATAACGTTTGAAAGATGTAAAGATAATCAAGATATATTTAGGGGAAATGAGTCAGAAAAAACCAGCATCATCTTTAAGAACATAAGTGACTATGATCGTCACTAATCTGATTAGCATCACTTTGATGGATGAAATGGTGGTTGACGTCCGCGCCGGCGATGACTATGGTTTGAGTGATCAAATCTGGGAAATATGTGTGTGTATTTTTGTGATGGTTTGGTGAGAAGAGTGATAAGACCGTTATACCCTTTAACTAAAAACAAAAAGGATAACAAAAAACGGTCTGCTAACGAGAAGATTGGCGAGGTCAAAGGAACTAGTTTGTAAAACTTGGAAAAAGGACCTCTAACGATGAAAATAATGAGGATTTTATTAAGCCCTTGACATGTGGTTAGGGGCCCGGCCAGGTGTATTTTAGTCTTATTTAAAATATTTTTTGAAGTATAAATTGTTCACAAACAATATCAAATTTTATGTCATCATACATATTTCATACGGAACCTGAATACAGTTTTCTGGTCGATTTCTCATTTATAATTGTCTTTATTTTTTACATTTTTTCTTCATTTCTAGAGTAAGCAACTTTTTTTTTTTTTTTTTTAAATCTACCAATTTAGGCTATGTTAATTATTCAAGGAAAGAGATTAACATGAAGCAGTAATCTAGTCGAAGAAGCTGAATAGTGCTTGTAATATGTCAAGTTCCACTTTGGAGTAAGCATAGTTTTTGGGCTAAGATGAGTTGCTAATTTGCTTATATTAAAGTGGGCCGTGTATTAGATTGGTATGGATGGGTTACAAATATACAATGAAACATTCGAGCACATCCCGTCCAAGTGATGATATGTGTAAAGATATTTGGATTCATGCCAATACAATTTGTAGTGATCTACATTGAACATTGGTTTCAGTATCTATGACTCTATATTTTGTTTTTAGATTAAGCTATATGTCTTCAAATTCCTGAACAGTAACCAAAAGTAAATTGTAAATTTTGACGGTTTAAGTATAATACGTAGAACGTAACAAAAGATATAACAATGATTTATTTAATCTAAAATTAGTTGCCATTAGCTAATTTTTTCCATTCGAAATCTGTTAACTAAAGTATTTTATTCATCTCTTTTAAGCTTACGCACGACACATATATATACACATTGTATGTCCAAACTCCGATAATACAACTAATGTTAAAGTCACATGTGGGCATATACGTCTAAAACTATTACGAAAACAGGGAATCAAATATGGTAAGAGACACAATATCGTATCAATTGCCCGACAAAAGAATCATAAACGGATTTTCTTTTTATATTCATATATACAGTTTTTAATGAGGTTTTGGCTACTCCTCTAATTGTGGAGGCCCTTAAACAGTTTTTAGTATAAAAACTAATTTAAATTATCTGTTTTTAGTATAAAATCCTAACGAGATAGAAAAAATTTACACCGTTAGTCATTTGGGTTAACTGTATTTGCACCGTTAAAATCCTTTTACGTTTTAAGGCCAATTTTAAGTTTTTCGTGCGTTTTTTTTTCACGTTTTTAGATCATTTTTACGTTTTCGTCCATTTTTTACATTTTCATCTATTTTTTTACGTTTTTGTCTTTTTTTTTACGTTTTCGTCCGTTTTTTAAAGTTTTCGTTCATTTTTTTACGTTTTCATCAGCTTTTTTATGTTTTCGTCCGTTTTTTACGTTTTCATCCATTTATTTACGTTTTTGTCATTTTTTTCGTTTTCGTCCGTTTTTTTACGGTTTCATACTTTTTTGCACCGTTAGTCCTTTTTAAAGTTTTGTCCGTCTTTTTTACGTTTTTGTCTGTTTTTTTACGCTTTTGTCCATTTTTTACGTTTTCGCCCTTTTTTTTATGTTCATCAGTTTTTTTTTTTTACGTTTTCGTCCGTTTTTTTACATTTTCGTCCGCTTCTTTATGTTTTCGTCGTTTTTTAAGTTTTCGTCCGTAAGTATAGTTTACATATAATCTATTGTCTTATATGTGTAAAATCAAATGAAAGAACTTTCTGAGAGAGAAAAGTATAATATCCTTTTATTTAATGATCTTTTTAAACAATATAACATAAAACTAGATAGATAGTTACATAAATGAGTTTATAATACAATCGGCGAACGGCTTTGTAAATGTTTATTTTTTGAATAATTGTATCTTATAGCGTCTTGCTAGTTTTGTTATCGTATATTGATGCTCAAGAAAGTTTAAAATATAATGATCATATGTAATAAACAGGAGGTAGTAAATGACTAAAAAGGCTTCATATTTGCCTAATCTTTAAATATAACTTGCTAAAACAAGTTAATACAACATACGAGTGAGACAAGATTAAAAAAGGATCTCAAGTTTGTATCTAAAAATGTAAAAAAGCAGATGAAAACATACAAAAATGGCGAAATCATAAAAAAAAACGCAAAAAAACGTAAAAAACAGACGGAAACGTAAAAAAACAAATGAAAACGCAAAAAAGGGGACTAAAACGTAAAAAAGCAGATGAAACGTAAAAAAAAAATAGATGAAAAAAAGGCGGACTAAAATGTGAAAAATCAGGAAAACGTAAAAATTGAGCGAGCGTTAAAACTGATGAAAACGTAAAACGGACGAAAACATAAAAGCGGTAGCGTAAGCGGATGAAAACGTAAAAAAATGGACGAAAACGTAAAAAAGTGGACGAAAACGAAAAAATTAGGACAAAAACGTAAAAAAAACTGACGAAAACGGACGAAAACGTAAAAAAGGATTAACGGTGCAAATACAGTTAACCCATACGACTAACGGTGTAAATTTTTTCTATCTCGTTAGGAGATAACGGATAAATAATTTGTACCATTTGTCCTTATTTTAATGGAGGGATGTATATAGGTTAACTTTACTAACGGAGTGATGTATTTGTTGAAATTTTTACGAAAGAGATGTATAGTGCGAATCAAGGTAAACTACATGGATGTATTTGTTTACTCTTAATTAAACTTACAAAGTCTAAGGATATTTATTAAATTTATCTAAATTTTAATAAGCTTTGGCCAATTAATTCAAACTTTTCTTTATTAATTAAGCAATAGAAGGGCCTGATCTACTACTGGTTAATGTGAAACAATCATTTTCAAAAAAAAATTCTCGTGTATTATATAAGAGATTTGATTCGTTTCCTAATTTCGAACTTGTTTTACTCGTAATGTTTTACATATATCATGATCATTTCTATCAATAGGTGACATACTGTTATTAGTTTTTTTCTTTTTTTTTTCTTTGCATAATTTATTTAGCAGGTCATCTTCCGGTCACATTAGGGAAGAAAATGGATCATCAAAGTGAGTTTTCTGTTTAGCTTTTTCTTTATCGGATATCTACAGTGTGGCATTTAAATTAGCATTACAGTATGTTTTTGAATATTATCTGGATTGTGTGTTGTACTGTTGTTGTTGTTGTCACTTGTTATCCTTCTTGATCTAACATCTTTAACAATATCCCTTTTCTTCTGTAGCGTTCATGCATATACTAGCAATACAAGTTTTAGGCACCTAATACGTAGTGACTATATACATACCTTTGTGTTCTTGTGATAGTATTAAAATTAAAATGATGGTCGAAGTTTGTAATTGCCATCCTATAATTTACATTTTGACTCTGTGGATGGGAAGGCGCGCATGCTGTTCTTGTTGGATATCATTCCTTGAGGTATAAATGAAAGCATTGCCGTGAAAAAGCATTAAAGGGAATGGAAAGAAGGGGAATGTGTATCAAAATTATGTGGTTGTCAACTTCAAGCAAGTGTTAGCATTTTATGTTATTCACAAATGGGAGTAGGTGTAAGATTACTCCGCTCCGAGAAAGAGATCGACTAGGTTCGTAAAGTGAATGACCAAATTATTTTGTATGATCCTTATGGGATCCAAATCTCTTTTCTGTGACATAGATTGTTGGTTTCTTTTTAAGATGTGTTCTTAGTTGGGTGTAGATAATCAATGAGTACTAGATATCACTTGAAATCGTGTAATCACTTTCCAATAGAAATTATTCGACCTTATGCCTGGGTTACACGAATATCTCTATGGGATAAGACCAAGTGGTGTTCTTGTTTTAGGCACAAATCAAGAACATGTTCGCTTTCAAGTGTTTATCCAGTACTCATTGATTATCTACACGGCATATCTTAAAAGAATCAATAGAAAACTAATTCGGCCTCTATGCGGGTTACATGAATATCTCTATTGGATAAGACCATGTAGTGTTCTTGTTTTAGGCACAAATCAAGAACATGTTCGCTTTCAAGTGTTTATGTTTCGTCTCCATTTCAATGCAGATGTGTATCCTATTTATAGGATCGATTTACTCTGAGTCAATGGAATTATGAGAATTAATCTGCCAATTAATCTCCTCATAATGTTCCTCTATTATAGCCATAGTGGTTACAAGATCAAGTTACTATGGTCTTAACTACGAGTTTGAAACTTCTTATTAATAGGTCAAAGCAGTTACAAACTAATTCCAGCAGTACTAGCATTAGTAACTCTGCCAACAATAGTAATATTAGTACTAGCACTAGTAACTCTGCCAACAGTAGTAACATTAGTACTAGCAGCAGTAACTCTACCAACAGTAATAATATTAGTACTAGCAGTAGTAACTTGCTAAAGGATTGAACCAACCACTATTAGAGTCAAGGTAATCAGGGACTTAATGGGTGTACACTACGTACCTCCAAACCCATTTCCAAGTATGTTCATATCTTCTATCTTTGCACACATGAACAGTTACTCCAGAGTCAACCCACCATGCAACATCATCATCTTGCACATAGTTAGATTAAGATACATATGTAACATAATAAACTTAAAGAGATTTATTAAACATATTCTGACCTTTTAGAGGAATTGAACCATTCCCTGATCCGCTGGTGCTTGATTCATTGGTTTTACCACCAATCTTAAGACCTTTTCAATCCCTTTTAATGTGACCAGATGAGTGTTGCCTTCTTGTTAGGGTCAGCCCTTGTATTATTCTGATGTTTACGTTTGCCCTTGTTGTCATTGTGCCTAGTGGAGTTGTTATGTTCCACCATATTGACAACAGATGCACCAACAATATTGTTGCTCTTTGGCTTGTCATTATCCTGCGTCCTGAGTGATTCCTCAATGCGCAGATAACAACCCAATTCAACAAGAGTTAACTCTTCCTTCTTATGTTTCATGGTATGCTTGAAATCTTTCCAAGAAGGAGGAAGTTTATCAATGACATAAGAGACTGAAATAGCCTTATCCATGTGCATTTTGTGTTGTGTAAACCTTTCAAGTATACCAAGAAGTTCATTGTATTGTTCGATAACTGGTCTTGAATCAGTCATTTTGTAATTTGTGAAATTACTTACAAGGAACTTTTTACTTGATGCTTCCTCAGCCATATATTTGGCATCCAAGGAATCCTATAGTTCTTTAGAAGATTCAACATTCTGATAAATATCAAAGAGAGAATCAGACATACCATTGAGAATTAAACCTTTGAAAATGTAATCATCATTCTCCCATTTGCTTCTTTTCCTCATATGCTCTACAGTAGCATCATCTCCATCATCTGGAATTGGTGTGCTCAAAACATACACCACACTCATGCTTGAAAACATGAAACGCATCTTATTTTGCCATCTTTTGAAATTCACCCCTTCAAAATTATCCAGTTTGGAGAAGTTCACCACATATGCTTCATAGTAGTAGCCATTGATTATCACAAAATAGTTTCTATTAATTGTTGATTTCTTTTTTGGAGGTGTTCCCAGTTGGGTGTAGATAATCAATGAGTAATGGATATCACTTGAAATCGTGTAATCACTTTCCAATAGAAACTATTCGACCCTATGCATGGGTTACACGAATATCTTTATGGGATAAGACCAAGTGGTGTTCTTGTTGTAGGCACAAATCAAGAACCTGTTCGCTTTCAAGTGTTTATGTTTCGTCTCCATTTCAATGCAGATGTGTATCCTATTTATAGGATCGATTTACTCTGAGTCAAAGGAATTATGAGAATTAATCTGCCAATTAATCTCCTCACAATGTTCCTCCATTATAGCCATAGTGGTTACAAGACCAAGTTACTATGGTCTGAACTACGAGTTTGAAATTGCTTATTAATAGCTTAAAGTAGCTACAAACTAATTCCAGCAGTACTAGCAGTAGTAACTCTGCCAACAGTACTATAATGCATAATAATACTTGGAAACCATCTGATTTACCACCTGGTTGTAAACCATTGAATAGTAAATGGATCTTCAAAAGGAAGATGAAGGTGGATGGAAGCATAGACAAGTATAAAGCCAGATTGGTTATCCAAGGCTTTAGACAAAAAGAAGGTATTGATTTCTTCGATACTTATGCTCCTGTTGCTAGGATTACCACCATTAGATTATTGTTAGCACTTGCGGCTATACATAATCTTGTAATTCACCAAATGGATGTTAAAACAAACCTTTCGAATGGTGAATTGGATGAAGAGATTTACATAAAACAACCGAAGGTTTTGTCATGCCCGTAATGAAAATAAGGTTTGTAAATTGGTTAAATCTCTTTTGATGGTTTGAAACAAGCTCTTAGCTGGCATGTAATTTGATGATGTTATCTTGTCTAATGGTTTTGCATTAAACCAAGCAGACAAGTGTGTATACAACAAGTTTAATGCTTCTGGTAAAGGAGTAATCATTTGCTTGTATGTTGATGACATGTTGATCTTTGGTACTGACCAAGATCAAGTTGATGCAACTAAGGAATTCTTGTCCTCTAAATTTGAAATGAAGGACATGGGGGTCGATGTGATTCTTGGCATTAAGATCATACGTGGAGAACATGGCATTACTATCTCTCAATCACATTATATTGAGAATATGTTGGATAAATTTAATCGAAGATTGTTCTCCAATAGGTACTCCTATGGATCCCACAACAAAACTTGTACCTAATAAAGGTGTTCTTTGTGAATCAACTTGAATATTCAAGGGCTATTGGATCTCTCATGTATGCCATGATTAGTACTAAACCGGATATAGCCTTTGCGTTGGGAAAGTTGAGTAGATATACTCACAATCCAGGTTTAATCCATTGGCGAGCAATTAATGTCGTATTTATGTACTTGAAAGGAACAATGGATTATGGTTTATCTTATACTTTGGATTTCGTTCTTGAAGGTTATTTAGATGCAAGTTGGATTTCCAATACGGAAGATCATTCTTCCACAACTGGTTGGGTATACCTACTTGGAGGTGGTGTCATTTGTTGGGCATCTAAGAAGCAAACTTGCATAACTGATTCAACAATGGAATATGAGTTTGTGGCATTAGTCGCGGTGGTAAAGAAGCTGAATGGCTAAGGAACTTAATTTATGAAATTCCATTGTGGCCTAAACCGATATCGTCCATTTCTATCAGATGCGATAGTCAAGCTACTTTGGCTAAGGCATACAGTCAAGTATATAATGGTAAGTCTAGACACTTAGGTGTTAGACATAGCATGATACGTGATCTTATCACGAATGGTGTGATATCTGTGGTGTTTGTGAAAACACAACACAATTTAGCCGATCATTTAATCAAAGGGTTGAATAGAGATCTCGTGAAAAATTCGGCTATAGGGATGGGATTAAAGTCCATTAGAAATCTCTGATATCAAGATACCCATTCCCACCTAGTATGACGCTAGGTGCTGAATTCAATGTGGAAGGCTTGATATTTAGAGATTGGAACACATTAGAAGATTCATCCCAAGGTATGTGTTCAGACCTACAAGTTAGGGAGGTTGAATGAATATATTCTTAATAGCTCTTTTGACAAATTGCGTTGTAGGTGCAAGACTAAAAGAGTTACCTATATGAGCATGAAGTTTAGCCGCAAGAAGGGACTTGGCTTTGACATGCTTATGAAGGATAAGGACATAGGCTAGTAAAACATGTGTCAAGATAGAACTACTATGTATGTAAACTTTTGTGTACATTATCTTCGTGTATTCATATTGAATTCCCGAGGTTCAATCCTAAGCGACACCGGTATTCAATATTTGGAATGTGTAATGTACTAATGTGAAATTCAATCGTCACGACATTTCATTTATGCAAAAGTTTGATTGTTTGAGATTACTTGTTTTTAGTTAATCAAGGATTGCACTAAAATAGGGGAGGAATGTTGGATATTTTAGTGTAATTGGATTAACTTGTTTTGACCAATTTCATCATAATAATACATCATTTAGGTTTGGAGGTGCGGAGTGCACACCTACTTGAATTTATTATGATCTTAGAGGCGAACCCCTAAGGAACGGGGGCCGGGCGAGGCCTGGTAGCAGTCCAAGAAATTAATTTTCGGAAGGGGACAAATTTGATAACTTGGAAACCTAAAAGCGCCTTTGGCGGTTATCCTATTATAGTTATATACGGTTTATTTGGTCGATCAATATATGGTTCAAAAATCTCGGATAAACACATACAGAAAAATTCTCATTCTCTGAATTGTATCCGATTGAATAATTTGGTAGAACCACCGAATTGATTCGATCTGAAAGTGTTCACACGCTTTTAAGAGATTAAGCATATCCTTGTGTTCGTTATTACTACATATCCCCTACATGTCTCTCATTGTTGCCATCAACCTAAACAATATCCATCGCCCCAGGCAAAATGAAATGTCAAAATTATGCCTGACATGAGTTATAATACCATGTTGATTCATTTAAATGCAATCTGTCTCAACTAAAGTTTTAGAAAAAGACAATTAAAATAGAGTTCCAATTAGACGGAAAGATTATATATTCTGAATCTAAAGAACTTGAACATGTTGCATGTATTCTTCTTTATATTTGCAGTATACCAAATTTGACTTGGCGTAAGTGTTGTCTTGCAGGTTAAACACTTCTAATTGCAACTCCAAATTTATATCCATCCAACATGAACAATCTGTTTGGACAAGATGAAGTAAGCAAAGTTTTGGTCTTATTGGAACAAATAGCCGATAGTTCTATTTCTGTTTCACCTCAGTTTCATATATAATTGTATCATGTTAATGGCATTAGACAACTTAGAATAAATGGACATGATCAAAATCGTATAGGATGGCTTGGATTAAGTCTTAGGACTTAGCTCTAAAATCTGTTAAGAGGAAGACCTTAAAGCTTGATAGTATTGCAGATAATAATCTATTTATGTCAAGAAAACGATATAAGAGCCTTTTACATTTGAGAACATTTTGGGGAACTTTCGACCCGCTTAATATTATTCTATTCTATTTTTAGTTAAACGTTCAAAAACTATACCCAATACACAACCCATACATTATGCAACCTCTAGTCTACTCACAAGTGTATAATCAGCTCTTAATTCTGCAGGAAACACCAGCTGTACCTGGTTTTGAAATTTCCAGATCACCAGATGCAATTTACAGCAATATCTATACAGCTAATGAAGACGAAGCTCGGGACCCTCCCGTAGTCCCGCAACACTTGCAGCACACAGTATTGTGCTATCCCAACAATGTTTACACTGGTGCACCCCTATCCAACCCTCAACATGTGGTTCTGAACCATCTTTATATCGAAAACCAAGAAGCCCCAAGGTCACTTGTGGCACTTGGGCTCTCACATCGGTTTTGAACCAAGAATATAACAGTTGTACACTTGTACTCTATAAACCGATTCAAAGAAGGTGAAGTAGTAGCATGGGATTGATTTTTTTGGTCAATGGTAAAAATTGGTAGATGAGAGCAGTTATGACTTATGACCAAATTCAGGTTCTTGCATTTACATCTTATGGACTTGAATAAGGTGACCTTTTATGACCAAATTCAGGTTCTTGAAGTTACAAGTTGTTACTGATTTTCCAAGTCTATTAGGCTGGACGCATTCGACTCGGTCAACATCGGTTGGCAACAAAAAATTCCTTCCGCAACCGATGTTTAAATCGGTTTCCTCGTCTGTGGTTGAAGGTTGTCACATCGGTCATCAAACCAAATTTGGTCATATCGAGTGACTTTGCGACCGATATTTTTAATGCTTCTATCCCCTTTCTTTTTGACCGTTTGTGATAAAATGAAAACAAATTTTAAAAAACGACCTTTTTGTCATTAAACTAAAAAAAAAAAATCAAACCCAATTTACCACTCTATAAATACCAACTTCACCTCAGAAGCAAACACAATTCACCACTCACTATTTTAATTTCGTATTGTAATGTTTTTTTTTTTTTTTTTTAAATTCGTAGTGTAATGTTTTTTTTTTTTTTTTAATTTTAAGTAATGTAATGTTTTTTAATTTGAATGAAATTTAAATTTAATGTAAAAAAAAAATAAAAAATCCTTGAGTCGTCGACTGGGGCATCCGGGTTGTCGGTCATTTGGAGAGCGGCGTGTGGTTGGATGGCGAGGTTGTCGGTGCATGGCCACGGGACTAGCAAGTAATGCCAAAATGACTTGCACCACTTTTTATGTAAGTTGTATGTTAATATGGACTTTAGCTATCTGCATATACATTGCATGCTCAATGGATAACATGTTATATATAGAGAAATTAAAACAAAAGTTTTGAACAACATATACAAATTTAAGCTGCTAGCCAAGACTTAAAAGTAACACCCTGTGTAAACATGATCATGGGCGGGAAGGAATCAATTATCATCTGCAGGTCGAATTTTACTCTCCAATTTTTGACTCGTGCGGCGGGGGCGAAATGTTTTCGAGGTATTTTGATAATTTTTAGAAACTACATTACAAAATGCTTATTAAGGGGGGCAAACTACAAAAAAATCTAGATATTTTAAAAAATTTACACTGCAATTTTTTTTTGCTAGGGGGGCACATGACCCCCGTGACCCCTCCCTATCTCCGCGTCGCGAGTACGTTATAAAACTGTATTTAGCGATGTTTTTAGCACAAGATTTCGTATCCGTTGGTACTTTTGTAGAACAAAACAAGATTTAGCCCCACAAGAAAAAGATTTATGCGGAGTTTTGACCCTTAAATGGAAGTTTTTTGAAGTTTACAACCTGGCGTATTGACTTGGGTACTAATTAGTGACAAGCTTTTCGTATAATGAGTGACAGCCTTGAGTGAACATCCAAATCGTGACTACTAATGTTGTGCCCACTTTCTAGCTGTTAATGACTAAAACATGGCAATCACTAATAAAAATTTTCTTGTAACGCCACAAAAGCGTGCTAGCGATGTATGCATTGACAGTATATTGTAAATCTGAGCATAACACTGTTTTAAGGATTAAGCATTTAACTATGTTGTCCATTTGGAGTTTCATGGATGTGAAAGTCATTTTCATACCACAAACATGCATATTAGTGCTGTACATTACGCATTACAAATGTGATCTTGTGTTGTCCACGTCCATTTTGATGGTTTATCAACTCCCGAATTTTAAGTCATTTCACTATATACCAGTGTCTTTCAAAAGTTATCAAGTATTATACTTATGTTGATGTTTCAATAAACGGTTTCATAACTTTTAGTTAGATATAACACGCCGAGCATAATGGATATCAAAACATGTAATAAAAGATAGTGGAAAACATTTTTAAGGCCATTTAACTAATAGTCACATAGTTAATAGAATAAGGTAGATCACTATTTTATAACTTTATAATCATCACTTAAACAACTTTACGAGTTAATTTTAATTGTTTAGTACAAAAACATTATTAAAAAATAATTTAAATCAGCTTTTATCTTTTTCTCTTGTCAGAAAGGAAACACTAAAAACAAAAAAAAGTATCCAAATCCAATGATTTTGGGAAGGCATGGAGGAGTGACAGTGATTGGAGCACGGAATAGCTGTTTCTGTTTTTTGCGGTGTCACGGATACAGTCAAACTTTAACGGTAAAATTACCGTGAGCCACGTAAATTATTGAGGTCTTGGCAGATGATCTCATCACCATTTCATCAATAATATCATTCATTTCATCTTTATCTGCCATATTATTTTCTAGTAACCATGATTCCCTACCACAATTTTATTTTTTATTTTTATCCAAAAACTTTTCTCATCCTCGTTTGCATGGTAAGAAACCTGTTGGCTTGCTATTGGCCACCTTATGATGACTAATGCACATGTAAAAATCCAAAAACTTCAATTACGAGCTGCTATATATAAGCCAGAGTCTGATTAGAATTTTAAAAGATATCTTAAAGCTAAATGCTAACATAGCGTGGCATCATCACGATGGCTGCAGTCAGGGGTTACAATTTTTACAAACCCATAGGAATCATGCCATTATGTTTAAAAAATGCTTAAGCAACTAGATGCCAAATCATTTCCCATATAAGAATGGAAGGCAAGGAGGTGTTCACTTCACGCTACAGCATCAGCCAGCCCGCGTCCGAGCACTACCTGCTTACTTCACTCACCGCTGGCACATATGTGTGGCCAAAGCTCCACTTACATTCCACCATCACATTTTCTTTTAAATAAATATCACGGTGTATAAATATCGCCACACCAATCAATTAAGTGAATCGATTCACTTTAATTTTGTGAAATGTGAGACTAGCGCGTGACTCATTTTGCTGTGCATGGTAACTCACGAGTGATGGAAGCAAGGTGAGTGATTCACCTATCCCCTTGCCCTCCAGTCTAAATATCCCCTTCATATATTCCATATCACAACATACCAATTCAGGCCACAACGTATTCCATACTTGATAACCAAACCAAGTCGTTACACATTCTTACTTTCGTACAAGATGACTTCTACAAGCCGTGTATGGATGGCTGCTGGTGTTGCCATTGTTAATGGACATCACAGGTATGGAGTTACAAGCTTAATCACTTTACAAGGTTTTCTTGCTTCACTCGCATCTTAGGTCGGCAATCTTTGCCGCTCCCATCCAACCGCACCATACACATACGATTGGCGGCCGTGTTGCCGCTTCGGTATGAGGCAAAGCCGAGCCATCTGGAGTGCCCATTGCCATACCCTCATGTTTTAATTGGGGGTGATACTTGATGATGGTATACCACCACTTGATAAGCTTTTTTTTATAATAAAGTAGCTTTGAAAATGAAAAAACACAACTAACTTAAAATCTACTTACTAGGTGGTCTCAAATATACACACACATTCTTGACTCTATAGTTTCTCTCATTTTATTTTATCTACCTTAATCAATTTCTAGCCATCACCATAAACACACACCCGCCATCAGCGTCGCCACTCTAACTCCTTCCTCATAAGTGATCAACATCATTTCATTTCCCATGAAACAAAATTACTTATTTATTTATCTGTTCATCATGTTTCTTTTGTACTTATGATTTATGAAGAAACAATGAGTTGGTGACAGAATGTACGTCAACAACAACGACTCAAACAAAATTGGTTTTATTTGGGTTCACGAATTTTCGCTACAAGCGAAGAAACACAACCCCGATCTTTTGGATTATAAAAATGATGGGCCCCAATAAACCAATTGATGACTAATACTAAGGGAAATAAACCCAAATAACAAGAAGACAATAACCAAATTTATGAAACCATAACAGTAAACTCTGATGATTGATTCATTTGGGTAAAGGAAAGAAGATAGAGAAGGGGTTTGAGATAAAAAATATTATGTAAGGGGAAAAGAGTAGAGGTTTTCTTTTTGTTTTGTTTTTATCTGTGCACTGCACTTTTGGGAATATAAAAAGGATACCATTAAATACGGGGTTATCCCATAGGCTATGCGGGAATATTCCCTTTGTCACTCATTTCCGTACAACCCAGAGTTTTTCAATGGAGTTTCGTTAGTATTTACGGCAGTTTTAAGTTTGGCGTATTAAACTTTATATTCTTGTTAAATTTTAAGGTTTATAGCTTTGATATAAATAAAATTATAAAAATAAAAAATAAAAAAAATAAAAAAAATAAAAAACAAAAATCAACCACTACATTATGAATAAAAACATGTGTAGTATGAATAGCTCCATTACTATAAAAAGCAATGGGTGTAATTACTAAAACGTAGTGTCAAACCCAGCAAGTAGCTTAATTGGTCCAAACTCCAAAACAATATAACATCATCCAATTGTACCAAAAAGCTGATAATAACCAAAAGGAGGTGATTTGCACTCTTATAAATGATTAGGACACTACAAATTAGGTGTTTTGAAGTTATCCTTCACGGGATAAGAATGATTAAAAGTAATGTGAGGGGGTATAAATGTCAGACATTCTAATTTAAAGTGTCACTAATCATTATAAGAATGTCTGAAATCACCTCCTAAAGAGGGGTTTATATGGACCCTTTATTATAAGGGTTTTAATCATTCTTGCATTATTGAAAAGTTGTATTATTGTACATTGTGATGTTGTATTATAGCAGCGGGGTTGTATGATTGACTTATAAAGGGGTTTGTATAACATGACCCTAACTAAAAGAGATTGGTCGATTCGCTTCAGATTTAATCCAAAAGTACATTTAAATCTAAAGAACAGTATCGTAGATACCATATCGTTATTAGTTTCTTGGCTCAAGTAAATCCTCAATACATCAATAACTAAAACACTCTCACTCATAATACACCACTAACATGTTTTAGATCCAATTTTTTTTTTTCATTTTTTTTTTTAAAACAAACACATTTTATTAAACATAAATTAAAATTACAATACAAATAAAAAAAATTCGATACTTATATATTTATAAGATCAAACAATATAAGAAAAATAACTTCAAGACTAAAAAAAATCGACACTTATATGTTTGATTATGTATAAAACTATAGATTATTGTATCCATTTGAATTGCTCAAACAAAAGAGAAAATTGTGCTACTCTTTTTTTAACAAAATAATTTGTCATTTTGAAAGTTTGACTATCATGTTACGGACAACAAACTACTTTATATCAGCATTGGACAATAATTAAATTCTACTTATATAATTAGTAATTAGAAAAATAAAGTATAAAAAAAACAAAGTATATTGAGAATGTATTTTTCTTTTGGGTTTATGTCATTAGAATAGATATCTTTGAGATATTAAAGTTTTTTTTTTTGAAATGCGATTAAACTTTTTTAAGTTGTAGAATACTTAATGAATTTTCATAAGTGTTCCAATCATGCGTGTACTTTTAACTTCGTAAAAGCGTAGAATAGCAATGAACTTTAATAAGTGTTCCATTTTATGCGTCGATCGGCGTCTTAAAATGGTACAATGTAGGCATTAGAAAACCTAAGTAAAAAACGCAGCATATTGCCGACATAAACTTCTTTATATACACCTTATTCCTATAAACAACACTTTTTTTTATACACTATCTCTTTCTTTTACATCTTCTTCACCATCATTTCTTCTACATTAATTTTTTTTACAACCAACAATTTTTTGCGACCACCCTGACACCAAAAAAAAAAAAAAAGAAAGAAAAGAAAAGATACACGAATGGCACCAGCCATTTGAATGGCGGAAGTTTGGTAGGCGAATGGCGAGTTAGAAATATGGGTCATTGGTACAAAGGGGTGTGTTTGGCGCATTATTCGTCCCATTACCGTTTGCTCTAAGATATGATTTTTCTGACCTTAAACGAACCGAACGTTAAGTGAACATTTTATAAATCGTTTGTTTATGTTGATTTATTCATTAAATGGACGAACATGAACAATAGTTTACGTTTGTTTACTTAAATGAACAAGCATAAGCAAAATTCGTGTTCGTTCATTTATGTTCGTAAACGTTCAATTATGCGTTTATTAACGTTCGTTTATGTTCATTTATTTGTTTATATTCGTATATCATATCTTTTAATTGTATATTTTTATATCCACATGCATGGTATTTATATATGAAGTTTTACAATTGACAATAAATGAGATCATTATTAAGAGTCATCCAAAAGTTCTAATAACTCCATGTTTCTTTGTATACCTCCCATTAAAACCATAGCCCTTTTGTGTGCCTCCATTGAAGGAGACCTTTCATGCGTATGCATTCAATTCGCCATATTGATAAATCGATTTAATTTTGTGTAGCTTTAGCTATGTTGTATCGTACTTAATTTTGTGCACAAAAACTCTTGCACATTAAATTAAGCACTTCAATCTTTTAGTAGCATAGATATACTTCATTTATATACAAATATACATCACGAATATACAAATATACCCCAACATCACACACAACCACCATCCAAATTGGTCTTGTATACAACCGACTTCTAACATAAAAAAGGGGGGCACGCATCATTGTTGTGGTTGTGTTATAAGCAAAATGAACACGTCTATGTTCAGTCAGAAAACTAAAAACTAGTAATCATCTTGGCTTTAGTTAGTTTATATATTTTGTTATACTATGAGTCGACAAGGTTCAAAACTTAGTTAGGATGTTATCTAAAATAACTGCGAGACTAAACATGAAAATATAAGTAATTAGCAATCAACCATAAAAGTTCGTAAGGCCATGATATTTCAGCCTTTTGGTTTAATGGTTTGGAATATTTTCTCCGTCAATAACTTTATATCTCACTATTCCATCACTTAGTTAGATCGTATGGTCGTAATTGTTTGTTTTGAGATTCCGTTTCATCTCGGTTGTTAGGGTCATAGTCGGTTTTCACCAATTTCCATACATTATCTTTGGGTAATGGCTTTAGCGGTTATGCGCTATACTTGGGTTTGGTCGATTGAGTTTGTACTTTTGATGGTAGATTTTCAAAGTTGGGGATATTAGGGTCCTTATAGTATAAGAGTCATTTGGATGTGGTTTTGGTGGGTGTTATCTTAATGTCGTTCGGTCAAAAGCTTTGTATCATTGTTACATCTAACATCCTGCTAGTTTCAAATACTGATACTCCATAATTTATTGCGTTTAAAAGCGTGTAGACTTGTAAGTAGCTGAAACTTAAACTGTTTTTGTATATAAACTGGTAGGGTAATGTAACATAACTTGGGGTGTTTGGCACAAAGCTTATAGGGGCTTGAGTTTATAAAATATGCTTTGTTTATCACACTACTTATGAAAGCTTTTATAAATCATAAGCCCGAGCTTATGGAAAAATACTAATCTGATGCTTATAGTTAGTCAAATTACTTAAATATTATTCAAAAAATTACTTAAATACCCTTCAAAATATAATTGTTTAACACACAAAAGTTTGAAATATATCTGAATTTAATTTGATGTAATATATACTACTATATTTTATTATCAGTATTTATTTTTGGATATTACCAAAAAAATCGGTCTTACTTTTTTTAGTAAAACTAGGGAATATAAAGGGAATATTATTTGTGTGGTTGAAAATTAAGAGTTCTTGAAACTTTTATTAAATTTTGTGATTTCTCTCATGTGATTACAATTAAATCGAGACGGAGGGAGTTATATAAAGCATTTAAGTTGTAAGGGAACAAAAAATTAATAAGGAGCTCCAATCATTGAGTGACATGTGTACACTTTCTAACTAAAAATAACAGAGAAGGCTACAATACTAAAATAGTTCTAACCGATAATGGGGTTACGTTTCCACTTAACTAATTAATCTCCTTTATTTTTAAATTTAAATATCTTTTAATTCGTTTAATTTTCTTATGATTTAATTTCACCATATTTTCTAAAATTTTGTGCTCCTTAATTTAACATCCATTTTGATATATTTTTATGAGTTTTTAGTTTATGTTTATTTTATTTTGATTCAAATTTTTATAACTTTAGCTTTTATTTCAATCAATACAAGCTTGATGTATCAAAATTATTTACTTTTAGAAGAGTGTTTAGCGGGTAAGAGATTGTGAAAGTATTTTTATATCGGGAATAATGATGTGCACGAGAAGATCTGAAAACCCAAACAAACACATACAACTAACAAACATACATTTGGAGTGTTGTGAAATAAATTCACTAAGCGGGTAGAAATCATGCGAGGGAGTTGGGTTAACAATTCATTTACTATAATTATTATATAACTATATTTATCGTCATTGCGCTTGTAGGGTATCCACTATTTTAAATAATAAAGCTTCGAACTCGGCTAAATTTAATTCACCATACAACTTTATGAAAATATAAACTTCAACTTTTGCATAATATAAGTCCGGTACCAATCCCATTTCAACCGACCTATGTCGACAATCATACCCAAAATAATGAAAATCTAAGCGATAAGTGGTGGTATTAAAAGATATCGTAGGTGAAACTTAAACATCGTTTAATTGACATCAATATGAACATATTATGAACTACTGAGTATAAAGAATGTCGATAGCAATTACGTCTTTACAAATATCTTGTATTATTGTATTTGTGAACATTGGAAGTATATTCATTTGTTGAGTACGATAGAACTATAAAGAATGTCGATTGAAATTTACATCTTTACAAATATCTTGTATTATTGTATTTATGAACATTGGAAGTATATTCATTTGTTGAGTACGATAGAGGTATAAAATGTTATGGTCACAAGTCAGATCATTTGGGCCGGTCACATGTTCTGTTCAAATTATTCAGTCGACATGCCAGGATATTAATATAGTTGCAAAAATGATTATTAACAATCATCATCGAAACTTTTTAATGTAAACAATTTAAAATATGGATATGTTATTCTCACTCTCGTGACCCTCTACCTCAAATGTTTTCTACTTACCAACAATCTTTACTGCTACCTCCGTCCCAAAATTATTGTCACCGTTTGATTTTTTCGGTCTTTCTTTCTCAACTTTGACCTTAAATATTTTTGTTTATGTTATATAATAGTTGATGAAAATTATACCAAATGAAAATACATTAAAAACTCAATCCATTCATATATTTTGCATCAAGTATTATATAACACAAATAAAAATACTTAAGGTCAAAGTTGTAAAAGAAAGACCGAAAAAGTCAAAGGGAATTTTACTTTTATAATTTTCGGGACCGGAGGTAGTACCATTTAGGGGTGTTCGGTGTTTGGTTTGGCACCCGAACAAACCAAATATAAATCGGACCGAAAATTTTAATTGGTGTATGGTTTGGTTTAAAACCAAACCGAAGTATTTAATTTGTGTTTGGTTTGGTTTTGGGTTTGAGAAATACTAAAAAACCAAACCAAAACCAATATATGTTTATCCACACACAAAAAGTTCAAATTATATATATATCTGAGATTTTATATGTTTATCTAATTATCTTCCTAACAAAAAATCCTAATAATTTAAAATCTTATAAACTAACCACTCCTTAAATCGGGGATTGATGCATATCTGATATCTAAGACTCCAGGAGCCATTAACCTACTTGATTTCTATAAATTCACATATATCGTATCCTCTCCTCCTATAATTTCACACATCATCTAATCATCTATCACCCATAATTTACTTAAGCACTTTGTGAGACATTTTGATTTGGCAATTTTATTTGAAATTTTAGGTTTTTATTTGTAACTTTTAAATTATATTTTGAAGTTTACTTGAATTTGGATTTTTTGGTTTTAACCGAAACCAAACCGAATTTCAATTTGGTGTATGGTTTGGTTTTATCCGTTCGAAAATTGGTTTGGTTTGGTTTTGGTTTAGACTTTTAAATTTTTCAAACCGATTAACCCGAACCATAAAACCCACAAAACCAAAAACCGAACCGATGAACACCCCTACTACCATTTGTCATAACATAGTTTTTTATCAGTTTATGTCCTGTATTTTTTGACAGTTTAATACTTTTGACTTATTAAATTTTATATTTTTTGTTTCGTACTTTCAGATTTGATGTTTTAAACTTTTAATATTAACAAAATTGTAAAAGTAAAAAAATAATAAAATAAAATAAAATAAAATATGAAAAAAAGTAGGGAATGAGGGTGTGTATCATATGCCTTAAAAATATCCTGCACATCTAACATGTATAATACGATGTGACTTTTTATTTTAAATAGTTTTAACTTTTAACACATCTTTTATATGAGGAGAGTTATTTTACATATAAAACTTTTCTCACATACAAGGGACTCATCTCCACCATCCATATAAAAAGAAATCAATTGCTGAGATTAAAAGTATTTTATTATTTGACCTATTTTTTATAATTTAAATATCTCTTAAACCGTTAATCGTTAAGTGAAAATATTTACACCATCGCGACGAGCATTTAATTATCTTTCTATAAACGGGCACTTTGATATACTTTCGAAAAAGAAAAAATTGTTTTTCACGCTTTTTCGTTATTTTTTCATTTTTTACGTTCGAAATTTTGCATGAAAAAATCACATATGATAAAACACTAAATTGAATATCAAATGTGATATTAGTGTTAAATCATATATGATATGTAATATCATATGTGATATTACACTAATATCACATGTGATAATACATATCATATATGATATTACACTAATATCACATGTGATATTCAAATTAGTGTTTTTATTATATGATTTTTAATGCGAAATTTCAGATAAAGAAAGAAAACGAAAAACTTAAAAAAGGTGAAAATCGGAAAAAAAATTGTCGAAGTATATCCAAAGTCTTTTCTATAGAAAGATAATTAAACTCTTTCGCCGATGATATATATTTTTTCGACGATTAACGCTTGAAGATACCATTAATATTTGAAAAAAAATGATGAAAGTGGGTTTTTTAAATTGTTGAGATTAATCTCATCCATTAGATCAAATAAAAATGAAAGGTGGAGATTGATCCCTTGGTATGTAAATAATCTTTTATCCTCAAATTATCTTAAATCCTTTTATATAATAAAAGAATTACATCATTTCAGAGTGTTTTTGCAAAACCCTTCTCATTGAAAAAACAATTTGGCCAATAGGAGAGGTTGATTTTGCCACGTAATCGAGCGAAAATGTCGGCGTGACGGTTAATAAAAGTCAAAATTAAATTGATTTTGGTCAACCTTTAGTTTATTTTGTGTAGAAATTTGGTTGAGAAGAAAAACACATAAAAATATAGATGTCAAATTTGTGAAAACAAAAACTTTAAAAAAGAGGGGTAATTAATAAAACTTTAGTGGTTAAATTTTTAAAAATTTTATAGAGTTAAGTGTAATATTATAAGTTTTCGTGTTTTTTAATAACTTTGGAAATCAAACAAATACCTCCTTATATTTTATACCTCTTATACTTTATAACTTAAAAATACAATATATATGTTGTTTTAAAACTCCAACATATAAATATACATAAGATTATAAATGTCATTTTTTTTACTATATATGTTTACTAAGGACTCATTTATTTCATATTAAAAGAAAATAATAACAAATGTGGACCGCAATTTGAATATTAAATACTTGGCTAAATTATTGAAAGCGATGATATAATTATCAAATTGTAAGTGCAGAGCTAATGTAATATAAAGAGAAAAAAGCGTGATTGTACTTATAACAACTACTCATGATCTTTTATTTATTTATATAAGGATATGTAAAAACATTTCTAAAAACTTTAAGGAGTATATTTTAACTTCATCAATGTTTATTATGTGCAACTAAACTCGCATCTTGTGTACATCATAATATCAATAGTGAAATTTAAATAGGAACATCAACATCTATATCAGCTAAATATAGTTGAATATTGAGTTATCTAACAAAATGTTTTTTACAAAATTTGATTATACAAAATTCTAATGGATATAATGAATAATGAAAAACTCGTGCATAAGTATATAATTATATGTAATTACCTTTAAAGACATAATATTTAGCATTGATACAAAAAAATTTTTTTTTGTCAAAATCCTGTGCGTACACAGGTATTATAACTAGTATCCTTTATAATAGGATGATAATACTTGCCATCCACTGTTTCCTCTTGTGGTCCGTGTGATCAAATTAATTCTATTGTTGAAAAATTAAGATAGTCAAATAAAGTAGGGGTGTCTATGGTACTAAAAATGTCTCGAATCGAAAAAATCGAGAACCGAAAATA
>OU343219.1:158934760-159000226 GCA_910596185.1 Chrysanthemum makinoi
TATGACTCTATATTTTGTTTTAGATTAAGCTATATGTCTTCAAATTTCCTGAACAGTAACCAAAAGTAAATTGTAAATTTTGACGGTTTAAGTATAATACGTAGAACGTAACAAAAGATATAACAATGATTTATTTAATCTAAAATTAGTTGCCATTAGCTAATTTTTTCCATTCGAAATCTGTTAACTAAAGTATTTTATTCATCTCTTTTAAAACACGCACGACACATATATATACATTGTATGTCAAACTCGATAATACAACTAATGTTAAAGTCACATGTGGGCATATACGTCTAAAACTATTACGAAAACAGGGAATCAAATATGGTAAGAGACACAATATCGTATCAATTGCCCGACAAAAGAATCATAAACGGATTTTCTTTTTATATTCATATATACAGTTTTTAATGAGGTTTTGGCTACTCCTCTAATTGTGGAGGCCCTTAAACAGTTTTTAGTATAAAAACTAATTTAAATTATCTCAATAACCGTGTTTTTATGTGTGTTAAACTTATAAAGAGAAACAATGTGAGTCGTCATTATTGACTGTGAATAGTTTAAAAGTATTTTTTGCGACATCCTTACTTTATTTATTAAAAGTAAACGAAAATATATTACGTTCAGGGTTTCTACTTTGATTCGTGCATATATACATCTACCGCAAAAGTCATGAATCGTCATTTGTTAGTAAAAGAGTTAAGCATATATCATCCCATAAAGTTAAAATAAGGACAAAAGCGAAATTATTTTTTTGTTATCTCTACGAGATAGAAAAAATTTACACCGTTAGTCATTTGGGTTAAGCGTATTTTACGGTTAATCCTACGTTTTTAAGGTCATTTTTTAAGTTTTAGATGCGTTTTTCATGCGTTTTAGATCGCTTTTTGCGTTTTAGATCCATTTTTACATTTTCATCTATTTTTTTACGTTTTTGTCTTTTTTTTTACGTTTTCGTCCGTTTTTTAAAGTTTTCGTTCATTTTTTTACGTTTTCATTAGCTTTTTTATGTTTTCGTCCGTTTTTTACGTTATCATCCATTTATTTACCTTTTTGTCATTTTTTTCGTTTTCGTCCGTTTTTTTACGGTTTCATACTTTTTTGCACCGTTAGTCCTTTTTAAGCGTTTGTCCCTAGTCTTTTCGCGTTTTTGTACATTTTTTACGCTTTGGCCATTTTTACGTTTTCGCCCTTTTTATGTTCATCAGTTTTTTACGTTTTATAGTTTTTTACATTTTTAGTCCCGCTTCTTTATGTTTTAAATTAGTTTTTAAGTTTTCGTCCGTAAGTATAGTTTACATATAATCTATTGTCTTATATGTGTAAAATCAAATGAAAGAACTTTCTGAGAGAGAAAAGTATAATATCCTTTTATTTAATGATCTTTTTAAACAATTTAACATAAAACTAGATAGATAGTTACATAAATGAGTTTATAATACAATCGGCGAACGGCTTTGTAAATGTTTATTTTTTGAATAATTGTATCTTATAGCGTCTTGCTAGTTTTGTTATCGTATATTGATGCTCAAGAAAGTTTAAAATATAATGATCATATGTAATAAACAGGAGGTAGTAAATGACTAAAAAGGCTTCATATTTGCCTAATCTTTAAATATAACTTGCTAAAACAAGTTAATACAACATACGAGTGAGACAAGATTAAAAAAGGATCTCAAGTTTGTATCTAAAATGTAAGCGGATGAAAACATACAAAAGGCGAAATCATAAAAAAGCATAAAAAGCGTAAGCGAGCGAGCGTAAACAAATGGCGTAAAAAGCGGACTAAAGCGTAAAAGCGGATGAAGCGTAAAAAAATAGATGAAAGCGTAAAAAGGCGGACTAAAATGTGAAAAATCGGGCGGCGTTAAAAATTGGTAGCGTTAAAGCGATGAGCGTAAAGCGGACGAAAACATAAAAAGCGGTAGCGTAAGCGGGATGACGTAAAAATGGGCAGCGTTAAAAAGTTGGCGAAAGCGAAAAATTAGGACAAAACGTAAAAAAGCGGCCAGCGGGGAAATAAAAGGATTAGGATGCAAATACAGTTAACCCATACGACTAACGGTGTAAATTTTTTCTATCTCGTTAGGAGATAACGGATAAATAATTTGTACCATTTGTGCTTATTTTAACGGAGGGATGTATATAGGTTAACTTTACTAACGGAGTGATGTATTTGTTGAAATTTTTGCGAAAGAGATGTATAGTGCGAATCAAGGTAAACTACATGGATGTATTTGTTTACTCTTAATTAAACTTACAAAGTCTAAGGATATTTATTAAATTTATCTAAATTTTAATAAGCTTTGGCCAATTAATTCAAACTTTTCTTTATTAATTAAGCAATAGAAGGGCCTGATCTACTACTGGTTAATGTGAAACAATCATTTTCAAAAAAAAATTCTCGTGTATTATATAAGAGATTTGATTCGTTTCCTAATTTCGAACTTGTTTTACTCGTAATGTTTTACATATATCATGATCATTTCTATCAATAGGTGACATACTGTTATTAGTTTTTTCCTTTTTTTTTCTTTGCATAATTTATTTAGCAGGTCATCTTCTGGTCACATTAGGGAAGAAAATGGATCATCAAAGTGAGTTTTCTGTTTAGCTTTTTCTTTATCGGATATCTACAGTGTGGCATTTAAATTAGCATTACAATATGTTTTTGAATATTATCTGGATTGTGTGTTGTACTGTTGTTGTTGTTGTCACTTGTTATCCTTCTTGATCTAACATCTTTAACAATATCCCTTTTCTTCTGTAGCGTTCATGCATATACTAGCAATACAAGTTTTAGGCACCTAATACGTAGTGACTATATACATACCTTTGTGTTCTTGTGATAGTATTAAAATTAAAATGATGGTCGAAGTTTGTAATTGCCATCCTATAATTTACATTTTGACTCTGTGGATGGGAAGGCGCGCATGCTGTTCTTGTTGGATATCATTCCTTGAGGTATAAATGAAAGCATTGCCGTGAAAAAGCATTAAAGGGAATGGAAAGAAGGGGAATGTGTATCAAAATTATGTGGTTGTCAACTTCAAGCAAGTGTTAGCATTTTATGTTATTCACAAATGGGAGTAGGTGTAAGATTACTCCGCTCCGAGAAAGAGACTAGGTTCGTAAAGTGAATGACCAAATTATTTTGTATGATCCTTATGGGATCCAAATCTCTTTTCATGACATAGATTGTTGGTTTCTTTTTAAGATGTGTTCTTAGTTGGGTGTAGATAATCAATGAGTACTAGATATCATTTGAAATCGTGTAATCACTTTCCAATAGAAATTATTCGACCTTATGCCTGGGTTACACGAATATCTCTATGGGATAAGACCAAGTGGTGTTCTTGTTTTAGGCACAAATCAAGAATTGCTTTCAAGTGTTTATCCAGTACTCATTGATTATCTACACCCAACTGGGAACATATCTTAAAAAGAAACCAACAATCAATAGAAACTATTCGACCATATGTCTGGGTTACATGAATATCTCTATTGGATAAGACCATGTAGTGTTCTTGTTTTAGGCACAAATCAAGAACATGTTAAACTCAAGTGTTTATGTTTTAGTCTCCATTTCAATGCAGATGTGTATCCTATTTATAGGATCGATTTACTCTGAGTCAATGGAATTATGAAATTAATGCGCGATTAATCTCCTCATAATGTTCCTCTATTATAGCCATAGTGGTTACAAGATCAAGTTACTATGGTCTTAACTTCACGGTTGAAACTTCTTATTAATAGGTCAAAGCGGTTACAAACTAATTCCAAAGTATAGCATTAGTAACTTTCTGCCAACAATAGTAATATTAGTACTAGCACTAGTAACTCTGCCAACAGTAGTAACATTAGTACTAGCAGCAGTAACTCTACCAACAGTAATAATATTAGTACTAGCAGTAGTAACTTGCTAAAGGATTGAACCAACCACTATTAGAGTCAAGGTAATCAGAGACTTAATGTGTGTACACTACGTACCTCCAAACCCATTTCCAAGTATGTTCATATCTTCTATCTTTGCACACATGAACAGTTACTCCAGAGTCAACCCACCATGCAACATCATCATCTTGCACATAGTTAGATTAAGATACATATGTAACATAATAAACTTAAAGAGATTTATTAAACATATTCTGACCTTTTAGAGGAATTGAACCATTCCCTGATCCGCTGGTGCTTGATTCATTGGTTTTACCACCAATCTTAAGACCTTTTCAATCCCTTTTAATGACCCGATATGCGTTTTCGCAAGTAAGTGTTGCCTTCTTGTTGGTCGGCCGCGTATTATTCGATGTTTACGTTTGCCCTGTTGTCATTGTGCTAGTGGAGTTGTTATATTCCACCATATTGACAACAGATGCACCAACAATATTGTTGCTCTTTGGCTTGTCATTATCCTGCGTCCTGAGTGATTCCTCAATGCAGATAACAACAATTCAACAAGAGTTAACTCTTCCTTCTTATGTTTCATGGTATGCTTGAAATCTTTCCAAGAAGGAGGAAGTTTATCAATGACATAAGAGACTGAAATAGCCTTATCCATGTGCATTTTGTGTTGTGTAAACCTTTCAAGTATACCAAGAAGTTCATTGTATTGTTCGATAACGGTCTTGAATCAGTCATTTTGTAATTTGTGAAATTACTTACAAGGAACTTTTTACTTGATGCTTCCTCAGCCATATATTTGGCATCCAAGGAATCCTATAGTTCTTTGGAAGATTCAACATTCTGATAAATATCAAAGAGAGAATCAGACATACCATTGAGAATTAAACCTTTGAAAATGTAATCATCATTCTCCCATTTGCTTCTTTTCCTCATATGCTCTACAGTAGCATCATCTCCATCATCTGGAATTGGTGTGCTCAAAACATACACCACACTCATGCTTGAAAACATGAAACGCATCTTATTTTGCCATCTTTTGAAATTCACCCCTTCAAAATTATCCAGTTTGGAGAAGTTCACAGCCATATGCTTCATAGTAGTAGCCATTGATTATCACAAAATAGTTTCTATTGATTATTGATTTCTTTTTTGGAGGTGTTCCCAGTTGGGTGTAGATAATCAATGAGTAATGGATATCACTTGAAATCGTGTAATCACTTTCCAATAGAAACTATTCGACCCTATGCATGGGTTACACGAATATCTTTATGGGATAAGACCAAGTGGTGTTCTTGTTGTAGGCACAAATCAAGAACCTGTTCGCTTTCAAGTGTTTATGTTTCGTCTCCATTTCAATGCAGATGTGTATCCTATTTATAGGATCGATTTACTCTGAGTCAAAGGAATTATGAGAATTAATCTGCCAATTAATCTCCTCACAATGTTCCTCCATTATAGCCATAGTGGTTACAAGACCAAGTTACTATGTGCGAACTCTGAGTTTGAAATTGCTTTTAATAAGCTTAAAGTAGCTACAAACTAATTCCAGCAGTACTAGCAGTAGTAACTCATAACATACTATAATGCATAATAATACTTGAAACCATCGATTTACCACACGGTTGTAAACCATTGAATAGTAAATGGATCTTCAAAAGGAAGATGAAGGTGGATGGAAGCATAGACAAGTATAAAGCCGATTGGTTATCCAGGCTTTAGACAAAAGAAGATATTGATTTCTTCGATACTTATGTCTGTTGCTAGATTACCACCATTAGATTATTGTTAGCACTTAGCGCTATACATAATCTTGTAATTCACCAAATGGATGTTAAAACAACCTTTCTGAATGGTGAATTGGATGAAGAGATTTACATAAAACAACCAGAAGGTTTTGTCATGCACGGTAATGAAAATAAGGTTTGTAAATTGGTTAAATCTCTTTTGATGGTTTGAAACAAGCTCTTAAGCGGTGGCATGAAATTTGATGATGTTATCTTGTCTAATGGTTTTGCATTAAACCAAGCGGACAAGTGTGTATCTACGAGTTTAATGCTTTTGGTAAAGGAGTAATCATTTGCTTGTATGTTGATGACATGTTGATCTTTGGTATTGACCAAGATCAAGTTGATGCAACTAAGGAATTCTTGTCCTCTAAATTTGAGATGAAGGACATGGGGGAGGCTGATGTGATTCTTGGCATTAAGATCATACGTGGAGAACATGGCATTACTATCTCTCAATCACATTATATTGAGAATATGTTGGATAAATTTAATCTGAAAGATTGTTCTCCAATAGGTACTCCTATGGATCCCACAACAAAACTTGTTCCTAATAAAGGTGTTCTTTGTGAATCAACTTGAATATTCAAGGGCTATTGGATCTCTCATGTATGCCATGATTAGTACTAGACCGGATATAGCCTTTGTTGTTGGAAAGTTGAGTAGATATACTCACAATCCAGGTTTAATCCATTGGCGAAACAATGTCAGTATTTATGTACTTAAAGAAAGGAACAATGGATTATGGTTTATCTTATCTTGGATTTCCTTCGTTCTTGAAGGTTATTTAGATGCAAGTTGATTTCCAATAGGAAGATCATTCTTCCACAACTGGTTGGGTATACCTACTTGGAGGTGGTGCCATTTGTTGGGCATCTAAGAAGCAAACTTGCATAACTGATTCAACAATGGAATCGAGTTTGTGGCATTAGTGCGGTGGTAAAAATTTGAATGGCTAAGGAACTTAATTTATGAAATTCCATTGTGGCCTAAACCGATATCGTCCATTTCTATCAGATGTGATAGTCAAGCTACTTTGGCTAAGGCATACAGTCAAGTATATAATGGTAAGTCTAGACACTTAGGTGTTAGACATAGCATGATTCGTGATCTTATCACGAATGGTGTGATATCTGTGGTGTTTGTGAAAACACAACACAATTTAGCCGATCATTTAATCAAAGGGTTGAATAGAGATCTCGTGAAAAATTCGGCTATAGGGATGGGATTAAAGTCCATTAGAAATCTCTGATATCAAGATACCCATTCCCACCTAGTATGGCGCTGGTGCTGAATTCAATGTGGAAGGCTTGATATTTAGATATTGGAACACATTAGAAGATTCATCCCAAGGTATGTGTTCAGACCTACAAGTTAGGGAGGTTGAATGAATATATTCTTAATAGCTCTTTTGACAAATTGCGTTGTAGGTGCAAGACTAAAAGAGTTACCTATATGAGCATGAAGTTTAGCCGCTTCAAGAAGCTGGGACTTGGCTTTGACATGCTTATGAAGGATAAGGACATAGGCTAGTAAAACATGTGTCAAGATAGAACTACTATGTATGTAAACTTTTGTGTACATTATCTTCGTGTATTCATATTGAATTCCCTGGGTTCAATCCTAAGCGACACCCTGTATTGAATATTTGGAATGTGTAATGTACTAATGTGAAATTCAATCGTCACGACATT
The DNA here is from genome assembly GCA_910596185.1 of Chrysanthemum makinoi. NCBI lineage: Eukaryota > Viridiplantae > Streptophyta > Magnoliopsida > Asterales > Asteraceae > Chrysanthemum > Chrysanthemum makinoi. The sequence goes on from OU343219.1 coordinate 158,942,145, forward strand.
TCATTTATGCAAAAGTTTGATTGTTTGAGATTACTTGTTTTTAGTTAATCAATGATTGCACTAAAATAGGGGAGGAATGTTGGATATTTTAGTGTAATTGGATTAACTTGTTTTGACCAATTTCATCATAATAATACATCATTTAGGTTTGGAGGTACGGAGTGCACACCTACTTGAATATTATGATCTTAGAGTAACCCTGGGGAATTGAGGAGTCGGTGAGCCCACTGTAGCGAGGTCCAAGAAATTAATTTTCGAATTGAGGGACAAAATTTGATAACTTGGAAACCTAAAGCTGCCTTTGGCGGTTATCATATTATAGTTATATACGGTTTATTTGGTCGATCAATATATGGTTCAAAAATCTCGAGATAAACACATACGAAAAATTCTCATTCTAATTGTATCCGATTGAATAATTTGGTAGAACCACCGAATTGATTCGATCAGAAGATGGCCTTTGAAGATTAAGCATATCCTTGTGTTCGTTATTACTACATATCCCCTACATGTCTCTCATTGTTGCCATGAACCTAAACGAATATCCATCGCCCCAAGCAAAATGAAATGTCAAAATTATGCCTGACATGAGTTATAATACCATGTTGATTCATTTAAATGCAATCTGTCTCAACTAAAGTTTTAGAAAAAGACAATTAAAATAGAGTTCCAATTAGACGGAAAGATTATATATTCTGAATCTAAAGAACTTGAACATGTTGCATGTATTCTTCTTTATATTTGCAGTATACCAAATTTGACTTGGCGTAAGTGTTGTCTTGCAGGTTAAACACTTCTAATTGCAACTCCAAATTTATATCCATCCAACATGAACAATCTGTTTGGACAAGATGAAGTAAGCAAAGTTTTGGTCTTATTGGAACAAATAGTCCGATAGTTCTATTTCTGTTTCACCTCAGTTTCATATATAATTGTATCATGTTAATGGCATTAGACAACTTAGAATAAATGGACATGATCAAAATCGTATAGGACGGCTTGGATTAAGTCTTAGGACTTAGCTCTAAAATCTGTTAAGAGGAAAGCTTGATAGTATTGCAGATAATAATCTATTTATGTCAAGAAAACGATATAAGAGCCTTTTACATTTGAGAACATTTTGGGGAACTTTCGACCCACTTAATATTTATTCTATTCTATTTTTAGTTAAACGTTCAAAAACTATACCCACTACACAACCCATACATTATGCAACCTCTAGTCTACTCACAAGTGTATAATCAGCTCTTAATTCTGCAGGAAACACCAGCTGTACCTGGTTTTGAAATTTCCAGATCACCAGATGCAATTTACAGCAATATCTATACAGCTAATGAAGACGAAGCTCGGGACCCTCCCGTAGTCCCGCAACACTTGCAGCACACAGTATTGTGCTATCCCAACAATGTTTACACTGGTGCACCCCTATCCAACCCTCAACATGTGGTTCTGAACCATCTTTATATCGAAAACCGAGAAGCCCCAAGGTCACTTGTGGCACTTGGGCTCTCACATCGGTTTTGCACCAAGAATATAACAGTTGTACACTTGTACTCTATAAACCGATTCAAAGAAGGTGAAGTAGTAGCATGGGATTGATTTTTTTGGTCAATGGTAAAAATTGGTAGATGAGAGCAGTTATGACTTATGACCAAATTCAGGTTCTTGCATTTACATCTTATGGACTTGAATAAGGTGACCTTTTATGACCAAATTCAGGTTCTTGAAGTTACAAGTTGTTACTGATTTTCCAAGTCTATTAGGCTGGACGCATTCGACTCGGTCAACATCGGTTGGCAACAAAAAATTCCTTCCGCAACCGATGTTCAAATCGGTTTCCTCGTCTGTGGTTGAAGGTTGTCACATCGGTCATCAAACCAAATTTGGCCATATCGAGTGACTTTGCGATCGATATTTTTAATGCTTCTATCCCCTTTCTTTTTGACCGTTTGTGATAAAATGAAAACAAATTTTAAAAAACGACCTTTTTGTCATTAAACTAAAAAAAAATTCAACCCAATTCTACACTCTATAAACTACACCTTAGAACAAACACAATTCACCACTCACTATTTTAATTTCGTATTGTAATGTTTTTTTTTTTTAAATTAGAAGTAGTGTAATGTTTTTTTTTTTCGTAATGTAATGTTTTTTTTTTTATTTTAATTTGAATGAAATTTAAATTTAATGTAAAAAAAAAAAAAAGTCGTCGATCATTTGGGGCATCCGGTTGTCTCAGGTCATTTGAGAGAAAGCGGACGTGTATGCGGATGACCCAGGTTGTCCCAGGTCGCGACTGGGACTAGCCTTAGTAATGCCAAAATGACTTGCACCACTTTTTATGTAAGTTGTATGTTAATATGGACTTTAGCTATCTGCATATACATTGCATGCTCAATGGATAACATGTTATATATAGAGAAATTAAAACAAAAGTTTTGAACAACATATACAAATTTAAGCTGCTAGCCAAGACTTAAAAGTAACACCCTGTGTAAACATGATCATGGGCGGGAAGGAATCAATTATCATCTGCAGGTCGAATTTTACTCTCCAATTTTTGACTCGTACGCTTGGGCGGAGCCAGAAATGTTTGCTCGAGGGGCATATTTTGATAATTTTTAGAAACTACATTACAAAATGCTTATTAAGGAGGGCAAACTACAAAAAAATCTAAATATTTTAGAAAATTTACACTACAATTTTTTTTTGCTAGGGGGGCACATGACCCCCGTGACCCCTCCCTATCTCCGCCCATGCGAGTACGTTATAAAACTGTATTTAGCGATGTTTTTAGCACAAGATTTCGTATCCGTTGATACTTTTGTAGAACAAAACAAGATTAATTTATGCGGAGTTTTGACCCTTAAATGGAAGTTTTTTGAAGTTTACAACCTGGCGTATTGACTTGGGTACTAATTAGAGCAAGGGGTATTGTGACTTCACCACTTCTCTTCACTTGGCTTGTATTTGTGCATCACCTCCATACATCACCCAACACACCAACAAAAAATACCCCCAATCACAACATACTCACTTTCTTCCTTCACTTGCACTATCACAACATACCCACTAAATGCAACGGTTTAATTTTGAAATGGTTTGTCTTGTTGTGTGTCGTTTGAACGACGAATGGGCATGTGGCGAGCCCTTGTGGTATCACGGCGAGGAACAAAATGGAGTGGCGAGAAGCCACGTTGGAAGTGGCGAGAAACAAAACACCCCATACCCCTTGCTCTTAGTGACAAGCTTTTCGTATAATGAGTGACAGCCTTGAGTGAACATCCAAATCGTGACTACTAATGTTGTGCCCACTTTCTAGCTGTTAATGACTAAAACATGGCAATCACTAATAAAAATTTTCTTGTAACGCCACAAAAGCGTGCTAGCGATGTATGCATTGACAGTATATTGTAAATCTGAGCATAACACTGTTTTAAGGATTAAGCATTTAACTATGTTGTCCATTTGGAGTTTCATGGATGTGAAAGTCATTTTCATACCACAAACATGCATATTAGTGCTGTACATTACGCATTACAAATGTGATCTTGTGTTGTCCACGTCCATTTTGATGGTTTATCAACTCCCGAATTTTAAGTCATTTCACTATATACCAGTGTCTTTCAAAAGTTATCAAGTATTATACTTATGTTGATGTTTCAATAAACGGTTTCATAACTTTTAGTTAGATATAACACGCCGAGCATAATGGATATCAAAACATGTAATAAAAGATAGTGGAAAACATTTTTAAGGCCATTTAACTAATAGTCACATAGTTAATAGAATAAGGTAGATCACTATTTTATAACTTTATAATCATCACTTAAACAACTTTACGAGTTAATTTTAATTGTTTAGTACAAAAACATTATTAAAAAATAATTTAAATCAGCTTTTATCTTTTTCTCTTGTCAGAAAGGAAACACTAAAAAACAAAAAAACTAGTATCCAAATCCAATGATTTTGGGAAGGCATGGAGGAGTGACAGTGATTGGAGCACGGAATAGCTGTTTCTGTTTTTTGCGGTGTCACGGATACAGTCAAACTTTAACGGTAAAATTACCGTGAGCCACGTAAATTATTCAGGGTACTGGCAACCATGATCTCATACCTCACCACTCATCAATAATATCATTTCACCTCATCTTATACCTCACCATATTTTTCTAGTGACAACCATGATTTCATACCTCACCTAATTTTATTTTTTTTATTTTTTATCCAAAAACTTTTCTCATCCTCGTTTGCATGGTAAGAAACCTGTTGGCTTGCTATTGGCCACCTTATGATGACTAAGGGAGGAGCGAGTCCAAGTTTCTTACCCTAATACCCTAAGGGTGCCACGTCACCTCTATCCAATAAAAACCTTTCAACTCAAAACTACCCCAATACTACCCTAACACTACCCTAACAAGTGGGAGTGGTACCCTAGTACCCGAATTCCATTTTTTTATTTTTTTTTAAAACATAAAATCACATACAATATTTAAAATAAAAACATACCATTTCATTAAAAATAAAAAACATTACATAATACTTAAAAAAAACTACAACTTAAAAAAAAAAAAAAAACATTACATAAGTTGAAATTAAAATAACTTGAAACTACAATTTAAAAATTGCAAGCCATCCATGTTTGGCCGCAAGTTCACGTTTCTGGGTATAGCGGGATCGCGAATGTGATCATGCGGCTCCAAAAAAAACTTCAACTCCCGTTGTGTATTCTTGAACTTCGCCCCCTCGAGTTGTGTAGCCAACAATTGTTTCGCCATCTCGCGTTTTTCTTCCAAATATTGTGTCTCTTTTGTGTGTATGTTGATTTCATCCATAGCAACGCTTGAGATAGACGAGGAGGATGCGGCTTGCTTCTTCTTCATTTTTCTTGATTCAATTGGAGGGGTGGGGTCTTCATTCATGTCAGGAATGGTGTTGCTTAAGCAACGCGTCATACTCCCCGACCTCCTTTTTGAAGAATTGCTTGCAGACCGGTAATATCTTGAAAACATTCTTTGCTTCCGTCCATTCTCATGTCCTCTGACAACCTCCACGCCCTAGTCTGAAGAAATTGTTTTTTCTTTCGTATAGAAATCCATTTCAGCTTGCCTCACCACGTCCAAGTCGTTGCACCCACTAGCCTTAGTACGTTTCTACATTATATACAAAATAATTTAATTGTAAATAAAAAGTACGGATTACGTAAAATAAAAAAGTATAGCTAAAACAAAAAAATGTAATTGTAAATAATAAAGTATAGATTATGTACCGCTTGGAGGTAGTAGCCGTTGAAAATACCCATGGCCGTGTTCATTGTTCTCCACTTGGTATTCAACGCATGAAATGTTCGTGAACTCGAACCCAAAGTTGTCTCGTAATGCTCGAGAATCTGTTTCCAAAAACCGTCGGACTTTTGTTCATTACCGACAACACCACATTCGGAGATTTGAACCCATGCTTTCGCCAACGCCTCCTCTTGTGCCGACGTCCAAACTTCACCGGGCCTCCTCCCGGTGAAAGGTTTTTTCTTCCCTCTCGGATCGACTTCTTGAACTTCCTCATCTTCGTCTTCTTCGTTTGGTAGTGGTTGTGTTTCGGGTATGTACTCTACGTCTTGACTAAGGTTTTCGAACGGAGAAAACTCGCTTGTAGCAGTGATGTTGTAGTGTTGTGGATTCAATTGAGGACCCATATTATATGGGAAAAATTGTGGAGATTGGGGTTGTGGAACATAAAATTGATTCGGGGATGGTTGAGAATAAAATTGGCTAAATCCTAATGGAGTTTGTTTTGGTTGATTCGGGGATGGTTGAGACCGACCTTGACCTTGAGGTGAAAGTTTTTTTACCTCTCTTTGGATCCATAGTTTGGTGTTTTTGAAAGATTATTGTGTGTTGTAATTTGTGTTGTGTGTTTTTATTTTGAAAATTGAGGTGGAAGATATAGTTTAAATAGAAGTGATTTTTTTTTTTTTTTTGGGTCACATTTTAGCCGTTGGACAACGGCTCCTCCTTTTGCAACGGATAAAATTTCAACGTTATTCTTCGGCTTCCCAACTCGCAAAACCAACCCGAGAGCCCTACCCGAGATCGGCGGAATGGTGTAGCCGCTCGGTTTCCCCAACCCGCCCCCCAACCCGAGAGCCACTCCGTGGTACCTAATGCACATGTAAAAATCCAAAAACTTCAATTACGAGCTGCTATATAAATAGAGTACTGATTAGGAGGCCTAAAAGATATGCCTAAACTCATGCCTAAACCTGCGTGGCATCATCCTGATGGCTGCAGTCAGGGGACCCAATTTTTCACAAACCATCAGGATCATGCCACGTATGTTTAGGCATGTCTTTAGACACATAATTAGGTCTCCAAATCATTTCCCATATAAATATCCCCTTCATATATTCCATATCACAACGTACCAATTCAGGCCACAACGTATTCCATAACAGTAACACAAACCAAGTCGTTACACATTCTTACTTTCGTACAAGATGACTTCTACAAGCCGTGTATGGATGGCTGCTGGTGTTGCCATTGTTGATGGACATACAAAACAAGGTTACAAGCTTAGATCACTTTACAAGGTTTCTTGCTTCACCTCACCATGCCGATTCGGCAATCTTTGCCGCTCTCCATCCAAACCGCACCATACCGCAACGGTGGCGCCGGTGTTGCCGCTCGGTATGAGGGCAAACCGAGCCATACCGTGCCCCATTGCCACTACCCTCATGTTTTAATTGGGGGTGATACCGTGATCTGGTATACACACCACTTGACTAAGCTTTAATTTTTTTTATAATAAAGTAGCTTTGAAAATGAAAAAACACAAACTAACTTAAAATCTACTTTTACAGTGGGTCTCAAATATACATTCACACTCTAGTTTCTCTCATTTTATTTTATCTCGCACCTAATCAATTTCTAGCCATCACCATAAACACCCACCATCAACGTCGCCACTCTAACTCCTTCCTCATAAACTGATCATAAACATCATTTCATTCCCCATGAAACAAAATTACTTATTTATTTATCTGTTCATCATGTTTCTTTTGTACTTATGATTTATGAAGAAACAATGAGTTCGGGTGACAGAATGTACGTCAACAACAACGACTCAAACAAAAATTGGTTTTATTTGGGTTCACCAGAATTTTCCGCTTTCGCCGAAAACGAGAAACACAGCCCCTGATCTTTTGGATTATAAAAAATGATGGGCCCCAATAAACCAATTGATGACTAATTGCTAAGGAAATAAACCCAAATAACAAGAAGACAATAACCAAATTTATGAAACCATAACAGTAAACTCTGATGATTGATTGCATTTGGGTAAAAGAGAAGAAGATAGAGAGAGAGAGGGGTTTGAGATAAAATATTATGGGGAAAAGAGAGTAGAGAGGTTTCTTTTTTGTTTTGTTTATCTGTGCACTGCACTTTTGGGAATATAAAAAAGCAATGGAGTGTAATTACTAAAACGCTAGTGTACAAACCCAGCAAGCCTTAATTGGTCCAAACTCCAAAACAATATAACATCATCCAATTGTACCAAAAAGCTGATAATAACCAAAAGGAGGTGATTTGCACTCTTATAAATGATTAGGACACTCTAAATTAGAGTGTTTTGAGATTTATACCTTCACAGGATAAGAATGATTAAAAGTAATGTGAGGGTATAAATGTCAAGACATTCTAATTTAAAGTGTCTTAATCATTTATAAGAGTGTGCAAATCACCTCCCTAACCAAAGGGGGCAGTTTATATGGACCCCTTTATAAGGGTTTCTAATCATTGCACGTATTGAAAAGTTGTATTGTGTACATTGTGATGTTGTATTATATGCTTCGCGGGTTGTATGATTGACTTATAGGGGGTTTGTATAACATGACCCTAACTAAAGAGATTGGTCGATTCTGCTTACAGATTTAATCCAAAAAGTACATTTAAATCTAAGAGAACAAGGTATCGTAGATACCAATAATACGTTATTAGTTTGCCACCTCATCATCTCCTCAATAATACATCAATAACTAAAACACTCTCACTCATAATACACCACTAACATGTTTTAGATCCCATTTTTTTTTATTTTTTTTTTAAACACACACATTTTATTAAACATAAATTAAAATTACAATACAAATAAAAAAAAATCGATACTTATATATTTATAAGATCAAACAATATAAGAAAAATAACTTCAAGACTAAAAAAAATCGACACTTATATGTTTGATTATGTATAAAACTATAGATTATTGTATCCATTTGAATTGCTCAAACAAAAGAGAAAATTGTGTCTACTCTTTTTTTAACAAAATAATTTGTCATTTTGAAAGTTTGACTATCATGTTACGGACAACAAACTACTTTATATCAGCATTGGACAATAATTAAATTCTACTTATATAATTAGTAATTAGAAAAATAAAGTATAAAAAAAACAAAGTATATTGAGAATGTATTTTTCTTTTATATACACCTTATTCCCTATAAACAACACTTTTTAATACACACTATCTCTTTCTTTATTACATCTTCTTCACCATCATTTCTTCTACATTAATTTTTTTTCTGCAACCAACAATTTTTTGCAGCCACCCACAACCTGCACACAAAAAAAAAAAAAAAAAAAAAAAAAAAAAAAAAATCAAAAAGAAAAAACAGAAAAGAAAGATACACGAATGGCACCAGCCATTTGAATGGCGGAGGAGCGTTTGGTAGACGAATGGCGAGTTAGGCGATATGGCGCCATTGGTACAAAGGGGTGTGTTTGGCGCATTATTCGTCCCCCATACCGTTTGCTCTAAGATATGATTTTTACAGCCTTAAACGAACCGAACGTTAAGTGAACATTTTATAAATCGTTTGTTTATGTTGATTTATTCATTAAATGGACGAACATGAACAATAGTTTACGTTTGTTTACTTAAATGAACAAGCATAAGCAAAATTCGTGTTCGTTCATTTATGTTCGTAAACGTTCAATTGCGCGTTTATTAACGTTCGTTTATGTTCATTTATTTGTTTATATTCGTATATCATATCTTTTAATTGTATATTTTTATATCCACATGCATGGTATTTATATATGAAGTTTTACAATTGACAATAAATGAGATCATTATTAAGAGTCATCCAAAAGTTCTAATAACTCCATGTTTCTTTGTATACCTCCCATTAAAACCATAGCCCTTTTGTGTGCCTCCATTGAAGGAGACCTTTCATGCGTATGCATTCAATTCGCCATATTGATAAATCGATTTAATTTTGTGTAGCTTTAGCTATGTTGTATCGTACTTAATTTTGTGCACAAAATCTCTTGCACATTAAATTAAGCACTTCAATCTTTTAGTAGCATAGATATACTTCATTTATATACAAATATACATCACGAATATACAAATATACCCCAACATCACACACAACCACCATCCAAATTGGTCTTGTATACAACCGACTTCTAACATAAAAAAGGGGGGCACGCATCATTGTTGTGGTTGTGTTATAAGCAAAATGAACACGTCTATGTTCAGTCAGAAAACTAAAAACTAGTAATCATCTTGGCTTTAGTTAGTTTATATATTTTGTTATACTATGAGTCGACAAGGTTCAAAACTTAGTTAGGATGTTATCTAAAATAACTGCGAGACTAAACATGAAAATATAAGTAATTAGCAATCAACCATAAAGGTCTGTAAAGGCCATGATATTTCAGCCTTTTGGTTTAATGGTTTGGAATATTTTCTCCGTCAATAACTTTATATCTCACTATTCCATCACTTAGTTAGATCGTATGGTCGGAATTGTTTGTTTTGAGATTCCGGCGGGTTTCATCTCAGTTGTTAGGGTCATAGTCGGGTTTTCACCAATTTCCATACATTATGCTGGGTAATTGGCTTTAGCGGTTATGCGCTATACTTGGGTTTGGTCGGTGGAGTTTGTACTTTTGATGGTAGATTTTCAAAGTTGGGGATATTAGGGTCCTTATAGTATAAGAGTCATTTGGATGTGGTTTTGGTGGGTGTTATCTTAATGTCGTTCGGTCAAAAGCTTTGTATCATTGTTACATCTAACATCCTGCTAGTTTCAAATACTGATACTCCATAATTTATTGCGTTTAAAAGAAAGCGAGCGTGTAGACTTGTCGTAACTGAAACTTAAACTGTTTTTGTATATAAACTGGTAGGGTAATGTAACATAACAGCGGTGTTTGGCACAAAGCTTATAGGGGCTTGAGTTTATAAAATATGCTTTGTTTATCACACTACTTATGAAAGCTTTTATAAATCATAAGCCCGAGCTTATGGAAAAATACTAATGCGGTCTTATAGTTAGTCAAATTACTTAAATATTATTCAAAAAATTACTTAAATACCCTTCAAAATATAATTGTTTAACACACAAAAGTTTGAAATATATATGAATTTAATTTGATGTAATTTATACTACTATATAAAGTATTTAAGTTGTGGGCTCCACAAAAAATTAAGATAAGGAGCTCCAACCATTGAGTGACATGTGTCACTTCTCCAACTAAAAAATAACAAAAAGGGAGAAGCTCTAACAAACTAAAATAAGAAGCTCCAATAATGGGGTGACACGTGTCACTTCTTAACTAATTAATCACCTTTATTTTTAAATTTAAATATCTTTTAATTCGTTTAATTTTCTTATGATTTAATTTCACCATATTTTCAAAAAATTTATGCTCTTTAATTCAACATCCATTTTGATATATTTTTTTGAGTTTTTAGTTTATGTTTATTTTATTTTGATTCAAATTTTTATAACTTTAACTTTTATTTCAATCAATACAAGCTTGATGTATCAAAATCATTTACTTTTAGAAGAGTGTTTAACGGGTAAGAGATTGTGAAAGTATTTTTATATGCGGGAATAATGATGTCACAGGAAAGATACGAAAAACCCAAACAAACACATACAACTAACAAACATACATTTGGAGTGTTGTGAAATAAATTCACTAAGCGGGTAGAGAATTGCGAGGAGAGTTGGGTTAACAATTCATTTACTATAATTATTATATAACTATATTTATCGTCGCTGCTGTGCGCGGGTATCCAGCTATTTTAAATAATAAGCTCGAACTCCAGCTAATTCACCATACAACTTTATGAAAATATAAACTTCAACTTTTTGCTTATAATATAAGTCTCAGCCTCAATCCCAGCTTTCAGCTCCGACCTATGTCGACAATCATACCCAAAATAATGAAAATCTAAGCGATAAGTGGTGGTATTAAAAGATATCGTAGGTGAAACTTAAACATCGTTTAATTGACATCAATATGAACATATTATGAACTACTGAGTATAAAGAATGTCGATAGCAATTACGTCTTTACAAATATCTTGTATTATTGTATTTGTGAACATTGGAAGTATATTCATTTGTTGAGTACGATAGAACTATAAAGAATGTCGATTGAAATTTACATCTTTACAAATATCTTGTATTATTATATTTATGAACATTGGAAGTATATTCATTTGTTGAGTACGATAGAGGTATAAAATGTTATGGTCACAAGTCAGATCATTTGGGCCGGTCACATGTTCTGTTCAAATTATTCAGTCGACATGCCAGGATATTAATATAGTTGCAAAAATGATTATTAACAATCATCATCCAAACTTTTTAATGTAAACAATTTAAAATAGGGATATGTTATTCTCACTCTCCTGACCCTCTACCTCAAATGTTTTCTACTTTCCAACAATCTTTACTACCATTTGTCATAACATAGTTTTTTTTATCAGTTTATGTCCTGTATTTTTTGACAGTTTAATATTTTTGACTTATTAAATTTTATATTTTTTGTTTCGTACTTTCAGATTTACAATGTTTTAAACATTTAATATTAACAAAATTGTAAAAGTAAAAAAATAATAAAATAAAATAAAATAAAATATGAAAAAAAGTAGGGAATGAGGGTGTGTATCATATGCCTTAAAAATATCCTGCACATCTAACATGTATAATATGATGTGACTTTTTATTTTAAATAGTTTTAACTTTTAACACATATTTTATATAATAAAAAAATTACACCTTTTCAGAGTGTTTTTGCAAAACCCTTCTCATTGAAAAAACAATTGGGCGAATAGGAGAGGTTGATTTTGCCACGTAAGCGAAATCGGGCGACGTGATTGGTTAATAAAAGTCGAAATTAAATTGATTTTGGTCAACCTTTAGTTTATTTGGTGTAGAAATTTGGTTGAGAAGAAAAACACATAAAAATATAGATGTCAAATTTGTGAAAACAAAAACTATAAAAAATAAGGGGTAATTAATAAAACTTTAGTGGTTAAATTTTTAAAAATTGTATAGAGTTAAGTGTAATATTATAAGTTTTCATGTTTTTTAATAACTTTGGAAATCAAACAAATACCTCCTTATATTTTATACCTCTTATACTTTATAACTTAAAAATACAATATATATGTTGTTTTAAAACTCCAACATATAAATATACATAAGATTATAAATGTCATTTTTTTTTACTATATATGTTTACTAAGGACTCATTTATTTCATATTAAAAGTATAACAAATGTGGACACGAATTTGAATATTAAATACGGCTAAATTATTGAAAACGATGATATAATTATCAAATTGTAAGTACGAGCTAATGTAATATAAAGAGAAAAAAAACGTGATTGTACTTATAACAACTACTCATGTATCTTTTATTTATTTATATAAGGATATGTAGAAAAACATTTCTAAAAAACTTTAAGGAGTATATTTTAACTTCGTCAACGTTTATTATGTGCAACTAAACTCGCATCTTGTGTACATCATAATATCAATAGTGAAATTTAAATAAGAACATCAACATCTATATCAGCTAAATATAGTTGAATATTGAGTTATCTAACAAAATGTTTTTTACAAAATTTGATTATACAAAATTCTAATGGATATAATGAATAATGAAAAACTCGTGCAGAAGTATATAATTATATATAATTACTTTTAAAGACATAATATTTAGCATTGATACAAAATATATATATATTTTTTTTGTCAAAATCATGTGCGTACACAGGTATTATAACTAGGGCAAAAGTTCAATATATAACCAAAATTTACCATAGATCCAATCAACCAATAATAGCCATTCATTTTTTTATTATGATAAACTTTCACCCTTTTTAAAAAATTAAATATCTCGCAAACCGTTAATCGTTACGCGATAAAAATTATACCATCGGGACGAGAATTAAATTATCTTTCTATAGATATGCACTACTATATATTTTTAACAACTTTTTTTTTTCAAAATTTCCGTCAACAAAAATCATATATGATTTGTGAAAATCATATATGATTCGATTTTTACGAATCACATATGATTTTTGAGATTCATATATGATTGTAAAAATCATATATGATTCGTAAAAATCGAATCATACATGATTTTTTAAATCATATATGATTCGTAAAAATCATATATGATTTTTTCGGACGAATTTTGAAAAAATGTTTGTCGAAAATATGTAAAAGTGCATATCTATAGAAAGATAATTTAATTCCCGTCACGATGGTGTATTTTTTATATTTTGAAGATTTACCGTTTGTAAGATATGTTGTTTTAAAAAAAAGGGTGGAAAATGATTTTGTATTAATTTAGATAAAAAATGAAGGGTTATGATTGGTTCATTTGTTATATGACAAATATGAGTTCTATATTGATCTCAACTCTTATAACTAGTATCCTTTATAATAGGATGATAATACTTGCCATCCACTGTTTCCTCTTGTGGTCCGTGTGATCAAATTAATTCTATTGTTGAAAAATTAAGATAGTCAAATAAAGTAGGGGTGTCTATGGTACTAAAACTGTCCTGAACCGAAAGAACCGAGAACCGAAAATAAGGAAAAAGTGAAACTAAGAACCATCTCAAATTTTTCGATTTCGGTTCCGGTACGGGAATTTTCGGTAATTCCCATGTGTACCAAAGTGTTAAAAAAAATATGTTTGAATAGATGTGAATTTACAGTACTCGGTTCGTAAAACTTCGAAAGAAGTTGACAGCCTTAATAGTATTTCACAACTTGACTTACAAAAAAACATATATCCGGTAATAGCAAACTCATTATCCACGAAAATAATTGCAAACTCGTTGAGACTATTATATATCAATCATGGTGACTAGCTTACAATAACTTACATGGTAACAGTATATCATGCAGTGACGCCATAATCGTTAATTGTTTCTCGACTTTTATCATTAAGTTTAATAAATAACAAATACCAATAGTTAATTACAACTTCTTGAGTTCTTGTTAGTTGTTACTAAGCAACATAGAATTGTTCGATATGCGGTTAGCATACTCGATATTCCAGTTTAGAAAAACTTACTTTCATATTGATGAATGATGTTTGGATATTTGAATGGAATCAATGGATTAAAGGTTAAGGTTTATGGGATTTTAGGTTTAGGTAGGGTTTTTTCTATTTTCTTAAAAGGCCGCATACTTGAATGTACATAATATCTCAAACAAACCCTATAAAATTACATATTTTCATAAAAGTCGGTTCTTTCGGGAAAGTACCGGAACCGGACAGTTCCGACCTTAACCGTCCCGAGAACTGAAATTTTGAAATTTTAGGAACCAAGAACCGTACCATGATTCTGTCAAAAAGTCGTGCTTCAGATGTATCGAATGTTTCCGCTGCACAACCTAATAATACTCTAATTTCTGATACACCTGAATCTACAACAACAACCATTACTGTAGATGCACCTCCAATCGAATCTCCGATAACAGAAGATCAAACTGTTTCTAACAACAATGACATAGCTGATGATCAACATAATGAACAGAGAAGTTTTATCAGCAGTTGAGTTGATTCTCTCGAGATATTTATGGTACTTCACACTTGTTCGATTAATTGGACATACATGCTTTCGCTGTCTCCTTATACATGGTTTCGCTGTCTCCAATTCCTCATCAACATACGTGATGTATGATTCTGATTCATTGAAAACATCGGGGGGAAGATAGTGTTGGTGTTCATTGTTTCCTTGATGTCGTTTGCGAAAACCCTATCTCTTCTTGGATTTCTTCAATTAGGGGGAAGGAATGAGACGATCTGTGGTTCAAACGTCTCACTTTGGTGTTATCGTCTCACTTTCTCAGGGTTATCGTGTGTGAAGTTACCTAAATATGATGATATGATGCCTCACACACTGTCATTTTATCGAGAAATTGCATACTCACGGGTAATTATTATTCCGATATACCGCAACATTTAGGGGGAAGTCGTTTCATTTCGTATTTCGTGGTTTGTTTGGTGTGAAGCATCTACATACGTGAGAAGATCTTGTTGATTTATTGTATGTTACCCCCGAACGGATTTTCCGCAATAAGTCAGATTTACATTGTGTGGTTTACTACTCATCTACAAATTCCGCAAATCTTGAAAACTTCAAAAGTTAGAAGAAATGTTGACTTCATCAATGTTTTAAATCTGCTAAAGACAGTTGTCAGTTTGGGGGGAAGCTGATTCTGAAACTTCATCATATGGCTTCTGAGCAAAACAGCTTGGAACCCGGACATAACCGTCTAAACTTCCCCCAATCCCCATCATTAGCTGAACCAAGCCTACAACTTACTCGTCGTCAAATGGAACAGCTATTTGCTGTAACACCCCCAACTTCGTGATACGCAGCGGAATTCAAACTGGGTGTTACTTCATGGCACAACAGTCATAACAATAGAAAACGTACTCTAATGGAGTCGTTTAAAAAGGATTTATCATTCGATTTATATAAATATCAGAGTTTACAAAAATGAGGTCCCAGTTGGTTCCATTGTTTACAAAATATAGTAAATAGGTTTTCGAATGATAATAAAATTTATAGCCTTCTTCAGTATTCTTGCTCTTCCGTGCCAGCTTCCGAAATTATGGACCTGAAATACATGCTTAAAACTGTCAACACAAAGGTTGAGTGAAATTCATAGAGTTTTGGAAATCAGTTGAACACATAATGTTTGTAGTGTGAGTTATAAATTCACACCAATGGTTTGAAAACCAAAAGAGATATTATTGCACTAAGCTCATGATACCGAAAACGTTAACAGATGTCATATAATAGTAACCGATGCCCTAATAGGTAATTTGCCAATAAACCTATAGATGTTCAAATAGGGTGCGTTTGTTTGCCTACCCGGTCAACACAAACGGGATTCGTCAATCCCAATAGATCTATCCACATTATTCGCGTTCACTCGCAAGTGATTAATGGTTCATGATAATAGGGACTTAAGATTGGCAATAGTGGTACTTAGTGCAACTAATATATTCAAGTATAACTTGAAAGCAATGTGTTCGATTTAAAATAAAGCATGTATCTCCCCCAAGGGTTTGTAAAACAATTAAGTAATAGAAAGTGGGGCTATGAACTCACTTCAAAGTAAATGATAGCAAATGTATAATGAGAATGATGGATATGCCGTGGGAACTTCTACGAGCAACCTAAAATAGAATGTTGCGACTTAGGTTTGGAATAATGTTTAGGAAAACATAAACCATCCTATATACGTCTCTATGTTGATCATGATGTAGTACATGGTATTTGTGTATGTCATTTATAGAAATGGTCTAGTTGTGAAAACATGTTTAGTTTATAGATATCGTACTACCGTTCGGGCCATCATAATTCAGAGGTCATGCAAAAAACGTTCGAGGAGCTAGGACACTTTAAATCGTAAATCCAGCAACTCGTCGATACGTTTTACTCAAATGAAACTCCTCACATGAAGCTCCCTAGTTTTGTAGTACTTAGTAGATAAAACATAGATTTTGAATGAAGATTGTTATATAAATAAGTTTATCATGTTTTTACAAGTATCTAGTTTTTACAAGTTCTCTTCGTTTTCATAAATATGATCACCTTAGTTAACGGTCTTGGGTAAACAAGCCTTAAGGCTTTAGCCATGGCCTTGCCGTGACTTTGGTCTTGACTACCATAGTCTTGAGACTTAGCTTTGGCCTTAGCCGTAGCCGTGGTCTTGGCTTATGGCCATTAGGCCTCTTTGTTTGCTTTTAGTTGTGACAAAAGTATAGTTATGAGACTATATTTACGACAGTTTATGTTTTTGAAAGATTTTGGCCTATTTATGCGTTTTCAAGGTCCGAGCTTCTTTGCTATTGAAGGAAAACGTCGTTCCGGAAAACTTTCGTGTTTTAACTTTTTGATGATTCGGACCAGAAGTACCATTTTTAAAACGGCAGAACTCAAAACAGCAAGCTATTGGCAGTTTCGGCGTTTAGGTTTCGCTAAATTCTTTTGCTTATAACTTTTGACTCGTTTGTCCGTTTCGGGTGATTCAAATTGATAAGTTTTTGTTTTAATATTATCTACAAGAATATGAAAAGTATCAGATCTATATGTGGTCGAGTTTGTGGAAACTTTGTACAAAAGTTTATCATTCATACACTTACTAACCCAAGTTTAACATATAGGTTCTTATAACTTGTTTTAAATATTTTTGTACATCATGATCCAACATAGTAACTATATATATAGCATGAAATAGTTAAGATTATGAATAATAAAGATGAGATGATGGTCGTGATAAGTTGCTTACAACTTTTGGCTTTCAATAAGAAATGAGTAACTTAGTAAGGATAGGACTTTGATTGATCGCGAAAGACTTCGGATTGAGCTAGCTTTCCACACCTTGGCACCCTTGCAAACTTGAAGAGTTGGTGATGAAGTAGTAAGTGACTTGAGTGGATCTAAACTCAAGAAGATCACTTAAACTTGCTAGAGATTTGATGTAGTAGCTTGATATTTGGAACTTCCTTGCATAAACTTGGAGTTTATGGATCAAATGATGGAAGATGTGAAGGATTTATGATATGAACGACCAAGAACAGATTGTGGAGGTCTTTAGGATGCATTTTACTTCCTATTTATAGGAGGGTAAGTTTGGTTAACCATATATTGGGTTAAATATTAACCATGGTTAAGTTAGGACACTTGTAAAGATCTAAATGTACCATGGTTAGGATGATGCCACCAAAATGATGACTCCCCCCCCCCCTTAGGTCAGCCTAAACAAGATAAGATGACTTAGGTGGTTAGTTTTGGTATTATCTTGGTTACGGAGTGAGTTTTGGTTCCGTTAATCGCTAATCGTAAGCCGTTAAGCCATAAAACGTAAAACCGGGTATCGTAAAATACGAAACTTGTAGGAATGATGAAACTCATCATTATACTCCATATAAAAATATAAAATGGGTGATAAGTCTCATTGGGTGCAAAAACGCTGCTTAAAGCTGGAAATACGGGTCAAAAACGCGTAATTCGCAATTTATCAGAAAAGAACGAAATTTTAAGGAAACGACCGTGAATTTATTTAGAGTAGACTAAAATTAGTCTAAAAGTGATATGAGATGTTAAAATGTGGTTTTCGTCATACGCGGGATAACTTTACAGTTATTCGTGAAGTTTAAAAGTTACGCGATTTATGCAAAAATGTATAACGTATAAGGTTAATTCCTTTATGGTCAAAGGAGGAGGGAAATATGTTTGACTTTCCAAAAAATGTAAAAGTTATAAAAACATATTATAAACACAGTGCAGGAATCGTTAAGTCTGGATGTAAGTAGAATTATTTAAAACGTAAGTTTAGTTTTGTTCTTTGGGCTTATTTGGTAATATTAAAATAATAAATCTTAAAAATTCTCAAATTAATCATGAGTGATCTAAAAATTCATCTGATGCGAGGAAAATTATCAGAGTTGATTTTCGTTATGTGCGTGATGTTTAAACGGTGGACCGTCTAAAACGAAACTTTAAAACGATGTTTACTTAATAACTTTTGCGAGAATGATCTAACGATGGTCGAACTCTTAGGTCATTACTAAAATAATTTATCTTACGAGAATGTGAATTAAAAATTTTACGGGATGAATAGTGAAAGTGAATAGTAAATATGAATAGTAAAAGTTAATAGTAAATTCTCGGAAATGAAAAGTAACCTAAAAATGCGGGTGGTTACATTCTCACCCCCTTAATGGGAATTCCGTCCCGGAATTCAGGGTGTGTTACCCGATGTTAAATTGTCTAGGGAAATGTGGATGTATACGCCAAATTCTAATATTTGTGTTCTCAAGTTTTTAGTCATAGAATGTATTATATACCATGTGGCTTAAGTTGATAATCTAAAGGGTTTTATTAAAATCTTATAGAGTTCAATATACCTAAAGTTTGATTTTTCCCGATTCTCAAAACGAATCATATCTTATTATATCGAGGCTATCAATAAAACCTTAATTTCTATCATGGAGTTTTTGGTGATAGTGTGCGGCATGGAGCCTAATTTATATTTGTATGGTTTTCTTAGTTGTTTCGTGGGTGATCTCTGAACACCTTAGTGCATCAAATGGTTAACTAATACTTTCGTCTATATAGTGCCTCAAAATGGAATAGTTTTGTTGTTGTTAGGGTAACTGTTGTTAATCAAAGGTGTAAGATATTGTTGATGTGAAATGGTTTGTAACGATGTGATAATTGTCGTTGTAGGGAAAGTCTTGTTAGTGGCAAGTGGTTATCCAAACCATTTCCAAAGTTGATCATGTCTTAGGTGGTTTCGGGATGAAGGCTATATCGTATAGTGTTTATACCTACTAGTGTTTGAAAGAAACGTGGTACTGTGAAGTTTTACATACTGACTTATAATGGAGTTTAGATAATGATGTCATATGTTGACGATTAGAAGAGTGTAGCGTACGCTTACCATTATTGTTAGGTAGAGATGTCAAGTTTGTTTTAAAAATCAAAAGTGAATTTTAAAGTATTATGGCGGAATGATATCCTTGAAACCTAAACAGGCTAGCACTTCTAAGAAATGACGAGAAGATTTGATGACTATCCTAAGATAGTAGTTAGGATTATTTCATAAATGAAAACTTTCAAGAATGAAATTAGGTAGTATACATAAGTGTTAAGATCTCGCTGAGTGGTAAAACACTATCGCGTCTCTAGATCTTTTTAATGAATTCTGGTGGTTTATCGAGTTTAAGTAAGAAATTAACCTGAATATAACCCTTGTATAACTATTCTCAGTGTTTGAAAAATTTAAGTCGAACATAGTTAATCAGACTATGATCCATTATCCCAAGGTTAAATATAGGTGATTAGGCTATATTTAGCCGAGGTTCGATAAATTTTTCAAATACCTAAATTAGGTATACTTGTGATATGTCCATAGCTTTTGAGAAATTGTCCACTAAGCAAAGGCGATATCAAACCATTCAGTTGCAAGTCCTGGCCATAAAAGACTTGTAACCTATGTTTTCACATTCCATTGCATAGAAGATAGTATGGGTAGATACGTGTGGAAAGGAAATCTTGAGTAATCCTAAAATAGTCCATACTTGGCTAGCATTACAGACCTTTAACAATGAAGGTTTCAGAAGAGAATTTTGATGAATGTAGAGAAAGTTTCTGAACTTCAGCTTTTGTAGATGATGAGTCACTTTGTCCTTTAGAAATCCTATTTCTTGTATTTCCATTAGGAAATTGATAGACTGTGACGGGTTTCATGCAAAACGATATCATATAATGTTTAGAAGATAATTTTTAGAGACTATTGTATAACTTACAATATCTGAGGAGTAGTTGAGACCATTGTGCAACTCACAATGTCCGAGAAATAGTTGAGACCATTGTGTAACTCACAATGTCTAGGAAATAATAGAGACCATTGTGTAACTCACAATGTCTAAGAAATGATGGAGAGATCATTGTGTAACCCACAATGTCTTGAGAAGTGATGAAGAGACCATTGTGTAAACCACAATGTCTTGAGAAATGATATAGAGATCATTGTGTAACCCACAATGTCTTGAGAAATGATGAAGAGACCATTGTGTAACCCACAATGTCTGGGAAGTAGGAAAGACCATTGTAGTCAGTTACAATGTATTGGATAAAGTTTCGTAATCCTAAAAAGCACGAGTAGATGCATGATTGGGAGATTAGGAAAATATGATTGTTCCGTAATGCCTTAGAATAGGCATACGCAGATATGTTGAGTACTTTGTTTATGATTGAAATTATGTCAAGTGTATATATCAATATACTAGTATGTTTGTATAGCTTAAAATGCCTAAAAGTCACATAATCGTCTAGAGGATGGAAGGCACGGAGAACGGAAGGCTATAAAATGTTTTTGTTTGAAAAAGTAGTTATAGTTTAAGTCTCGATTAGACCCGTTTCTCTATAATTAAGGATCTGATACCACTCTGTAACACCCCCAACTTCATGATACGCAGTGGAATTCAAACTGGGTGTTACTTCATGGCACAACAGTCATAACAATAGAAAACGTACTCTAATGGAGTCGTTTAAAAAGGATTTATCATTCGATTTATATAAATATCAGAGTTTACAAAAATGAGGTCCCAGTTGGTTCCATTGTTTACAAAATATAGTAAATAGGTTTTCGAATGATAATAAAATTTATAGCCTTCTTCAGTATTCTTGCTCTTCCGTGCCAGCTTCCGAAATTATGGACCTGAAATACATGCTTAAAACTGTCAACACAAAGGTTGAGTGAAATTCATAGAGTTTTGGAAATCAGTTGAACACATAATGTTTGTAGTGTGAGTTATAAATTCACACCAATGGTTTGAAAACCAAAAGAGATATTATTGCACTAAGCTCATGATACCGAAAACGTTAACAGATGTCATATAATAGTAACCGATGCCCTAATAGGTAATTTGCCAATAAACCTATAGATGTTCAAATAGAGTGCGTTTGTTTGCCTACCCGGTCAACACAAACGGGATTCGTCAATCCCAATAGATCTATCCACATTATTCGCGTTCACTCGCAAGTGATTAATGGTTCATGATAATAGGGACTTAAGATTGGCAATAGTGGTACTTAGTGCAACTAATATATTCAAGTATAATTTGAAAGCAATGTGTTCGATTTAAAATAAAGCATGTATCTCCCCCAAGGGTTTGTAAAACAATTAAGTAATAGAAAGTGGGGCTATGAACTCACTTCAAAGTAAATGATAGCAAATGTATAATGAGAATGATGGATATGCCGTGGGAACTTCTACGAGCAACCTAAAATAGAATGTTGCGACTTAGGTTTGGAATAATGTTTAGGAAAACATAAACCATCCTATATACGTCTCTATGTTGATCATGATGTAGTACATGGTATTTGTGTATGTCATTTATAGAAATGGTCTAGTTGTGAAAACATGTTTAGTTTATAGATATCGTACTACCGTTCGGGCCATCATAATTCAGAGGTCATGCAGTAAACGTTCGAGGAGCTAGGACACTTTAAATCGTAAATCCAGCAACTCGTCGATACGTTTTACTCAAATGAAACCCCTTACATGAAGCTCCCTAGTTTTGTAGTATTTAGTAGATAAAACATAGATTTTGAATGAAGATTGTTATATAAATAAGTTTATCATGTTTTTACAAGTATCTAGTTTTTACAAGTTCTCTTCGTTTTCATAAATATGATCACCTTAGTTAACGGTCTTGGGTAAACAAGCCTTAAGGCTTTAGCCATGGCCTTGCCGTGACTTTGGTCTTGACTACCATAGTCTTGAGACTTAGCTTTGGCCTTAGCCGTAGCCGTGGTCTTGGCTTATGGCCATTAGGCCTCTTGGTTTGCTTTTAGTTGTGACAAAAGTATAGTTATGAGACTATATTTACGACAGTTTATGTTTTTGAAAGATTTTGGCCTATTTATGCGTTTTCAAGGTCCGAGCTTCTTTTTTATTAAAGGAAAACGTCGTTCCGGACAACTTTCGTGTTTTAACTTTTTGATGATTCGGACCAGAAGTACCATTTTTAAAACGGCAGAACTCAAAACAACAAGCTATTGGCAGTTTCGGCGTTTAGGTTTCGCTAAATTCTTTTGCTTATAACTTTTGACTCGTTTGTCCGTTTCGGGTGATTCAAATTGCTAAGTTTTTGTTTTAATATTATCTACAAGAATATGAAAAGTATCAAATCTATATGTGGTCGAGTTTGTGGAAACTTTGTACAAAAGTTTATCATTCATACACTTACTAACCCAAGTTTAACATATAGGTTCTTATAACTTGTTTTAAATATTTTTGTACATCATGATCCAACATAGTAACTATATATATAGCATGAAATAGTTAAGATTATGAATAATAAAGATGAGATGATGGTGGTGATAAGTTGCTTACAACTTTTGGCTTTCAATAAGAAAGGAGTAACTTAGTAAGGATAGGACTTTGATTGATCGCGAAAGACTTTGGATTGAGCTAGCTTTCCACACCTTGGCACCCTTGCAAACTTGAAGAGTTGGTGATGAAGTAGTAAGTGACTTGAGTGGATCTAAACTCAAGAAGATCACTTAAACTTGCTAGAGATTTGATGTAGTAGCTTGATATTTGGAACTTCCTTGCATAAACTTGGAGTTTATGGATCAAATGATGGAAGATGTGAAGGATTTATGATATGAACGACCAAGAACAGATTGTGGAGGTCTTTATGATGCAATTTACTTCCTATTTATAGGAGGGTAAGTTTGGTTAACCATATATTGGGTTAAATATTAACCATGGTTAAGTTAGGACACTTGTAAAGATCTAAATGTACCATGGTTAGGATGATGCCACCAAAATGATGACTCCCCCCCCCCTTAGGTCAGCCTAAACAAGATAAGATGACTTAGGTGGTTAGTTTTGGTATTATCTTGGTTACGGAGTGAGTTTTGGTTCCGTTAATCGCTAATCGTAAGCCGTTAAGCCATAAAACGTAAAATCGGGTATCCTAAAAATACGAAACTTGTAGGAATGATAAAACTCATCATTATACTCCATAAAAAAGTATAAAATGGGTGATAAGTCTCATTGGGTGTAAAAACGCTGCTTAAAAGTGGAAATACGGTCAAAAACGCGTAATTCGCAGTTTATCAGAAAAGAACGAAATTTTAGGGAAACGACCGTGAATTTATTTAGAGTAGACTAAAATTAGTCTAAAAGTGATATGAGATGTTAAAATGTGGTTTTCGTCATACGCGGGATAACTTTACAGTTATTCGTGAAGTTTAAAAGTTGCGCGATTTAAGCAAAAATGTAGAACGTACAAGGTTAATTCCTTTATGGTCAAAGGAGGAGGGAAATATGTTTGACTTTCCAAAAAATGTAAAAGTGTCAAAAACATATTAGAAACACAGTGCAGGAATCGTTAAGTCTGGATGTAAGTAGAATTGTTTAAAACGTAAGTTTAGTTTTGTTCTGCGCTGGGCTTATTTGGTAATATTAAAAATAATAAATCTTAAAAATTCTCAAATTAATCATGAGTGATCTAAAAATTCATCTAATGCAAGGAAAATTATCATAGTTGATTTTCGTTATGCGCGTGATGTTTAAACGGTGGACCATCTAAAACGAAACTTTAAAACGATGTTTACTTAATAACTTTTGCGAGAATGATCTAACGATGGTCGAACTCTTAGGTCATTACTAAAATAATTTATCTTACGAGAATGTGAATTAAAAATTTTACGGGATGAATAGTAAATGTGAATAGTAAAAGTTAATAGTAAATTCTCGAAAATGAAAAGTAACCTAAAAATGCGGGTGGTTACATTTGCTCCTCTGTTTAGTGATGATATTGATCAACGTGCTCCAGATGTATCAAATGTTTCCGCTGCTCAACCTGATAATACTCCAATCCCTGATACACTTGAAACAACAACAATTGTTGAAGAAGCACCTCCAATTGATTCTACAACAACAGCCGAACAAACCGCATCCAATGACGTTGAACCAGCTGATGATCTTCTAAACCAAGAAGTACCTACACCTGCAGATTATGATCCAAATGCGTTCTTCAATCCTTTTGCTAATGAAACTGCCACTTCTGATGTTGCGGAATCATCCACAAGCCATTTGAATCCTCCTAATCTGCACAATGTATATCAACATCAACCCTCCACACATCGTTGGACTAAAGACCATCCTCTTATGAACATTATTGGAAACCCGAATCAACCAGTCGTAACTAGACAACGCCTTCAGACTGACTGTGAACATTGCATTTATGCACTTACCGTCTGCCAAGCTGAACCCAAAAGTATTAAAGAAGCAATGACATATGACAACTGGATTGAATCCATGCAAGAAGAACTTAATCAGTTTAAACGTCTTGAAGTAGGGGAATTGGTTGCAAAACCAACAGGGGTATATGTTATTGTTCTTAAATGGATTTGGAAAAACAAGTTGGATGCTGAAGGTACGGTTATCAGAAATAAGTCACGTCTGGTGGCTAAGGGTTATAGACAAGATGAGGGGATTGAATTCGAGGAATCATTCGCACCGGTTGCTAGACTTGAGGCTGTACGGATTTTTCTGGCATTCGCGGCTCACATAAACATCACGGTCTATCAGATGGATGTCAAAACCGCTTTTCTGAATGGTAAACTGAAGGAAACAGTCTATGCTAGTCAGCCAGAAGGATTTGTTGATCCAGAGTTCTCTAATCACGTCTACAAACTGAACAAGGCTCTCTACGGTCTCAAACAAGCCCCTCGGGCGTGGTATGATGAGTTGTCATCCTTTCTCCTATCTCATAATTTTGTTAAAGGATCGGTCGACCCAACACTGTTTATACAATATCACGGGGAACACATTTTAATCGTTCAAATCTATGTGGATGACATCATTTTTGGGTCAACACATAAAAAGTACTCAAAACGCTTTTTCAAAACTTATGAAAACACACTTTGAAATGTCAATGATGGGTGAACTTACGTTCTTTCTAGGACTGCAAGTTCATCAATCACCCCGTGGTATTTTCCTAAGTCAGTCCAAATATGCTCTTGAAATTTTAAACAAACGTTAAATGCAAAGCTGTGATACCTATGCCACACCAATGGCACATACCAAGAAACCGGACGCTGATTTGCATGGGAAATTGGTTGACCCTACCAAATACCGAAGTATTATTGGGTCTCTCATGTATCTAACAGCCAGTAGACCTGACATTGTATTTGCTGTATATCTTTGCTCCCGTTATCAGTCGCGACCAACTGAAACTCACCTCTTTGAGGCTAAAAGAATCCTCCGATACATCAAGTGAACCATTAATTTGTGGATCTGGTATTCGAAGGATTCTATTTTTGAACTAATAGCTTTTTCAGACGCTGATCACGCAGGTTGCTCAGATTCACGGAAAAGTACTTCAGGTACTCTACAATTCCTTGGGGATAAATTGGTGTCATGGCAATTGAAGAAGCAGGATTGTACATCGCTCTCATCGACTGAAGCTGAATATGTAGCCATGTCTGCGTGTTGTGCTCTAGTCATCTGGATGAGAACACAACTCAAAGATTATGGTTATGTATTTGACAGAATTCCGATGTATTGCGGCAATCGGATTGCCATTGCAATCTGGTGCAACTCTGCTCAACACTCGAAGTCAATGCATATCGATATTCGATATCATTTCATCAAAGAGCATGTGGAAAAGGGTACTGTTGAATTATACTTTGTTGGTACTGAACACCAACTGGCGGATCTTCTCACCAAAGCCTTGGCTCCTGCTAGGTTTAATGATTTGATCCACCGGATTGGTATGAGGTGTTTGACTCCAGAAGAACTTGATGAACTTTTAACACATTCTTGAAAACAGTCAAACACCAAAACCTCTTTTGTAAATAAATTTTCAAAAATAAAATATAAAATATAAAATCTGATAAAATCCAAAAAAAATATTCTTCTATCTAAATTTCTTTCAAACATCGCAAGTACAAATCTTCCGTCAACATTGTGTTCTATCAAACTTTTCACAATTTTCCCGAACAAGTGTTGAGGGGGAAAAAGTAAATATTTTTCAGTTTCATAAAACCTTGTACTTGCATGTTTCCAAAAATATGTTGTTTCTTCTAAAATGGTGGATACATTTCTTATCAAATACTCTCCTCGGACTCAAATGTTTTCAAAATTCATTATTTCAAAAGTCGAGGGGGGGCATCGTTAAGTTTCTTGCCTTACAAGTGCTTTGTCTAACCTAAACGGAAGTTAAAGGATCTTGGTTGGAACCTCTTTGAGGTTGAGGGACTGAATTTGTCAACTTGGCAAATTATTTTTAACAAAATCATTCACCTAACACATTCAATGCACCACTTCATGTGCATTTACTCCTAAACCACCAAGATCAAACGACCCAAATCAAATCTTCAAAATCCGTTCAAGCTGTTCATAATCTGTAAGTTCTAAATTGTTTTGATCAAGATTCTAAACAAGGATTTCAAAAATCTTTCAAATCCAATGGTTAAAACTCTTTAAACTAATTTTGAAAAAAATTTCACTCGAACGAATTGGGCGTTTATGCATAAAAGTGTTTGGATTGAAATGAGTTATGTTAAAACCTTTCTTAGTGTCTATTAAACTTGTTTCAATTGTCCAAAACCATCCAGAATCTCAAATTTCATTAATTTGAATTCTAGGGTTCTTGCGCTCATTTAGGGTTTTTCTATTCTGTGATATGTTATTAGGTGGTCAAGAAAGTGTTAGAATAAGTATATATGCATGTTTTGAACCTTTAAATCAGCCCAGAAACATCTAAATTGTAAGAATTTAAGTTTTAGGTTTTTAGGGTTCATCTCCCATGAATCTTCTGATTCTGTGGTGGATATGTGTTAAATCTTGTTCAATTGCACTCATATGACATCTAGGACACTCCAGAAACATTCTTGTTTGATTTGTGTAGCTATATCTCTTACGCGTAGATTAAGGGTTTAGGGTTGAAGTAATTTTACACCTAAGTCTTTCTGTGTGTATCTGATAGGTTCTTATGCTTGTTTTGTGATCTAAAAGATGTTTGGAATTAACTGCAATCAAGTTTTCATGTTTATATTCAACAGGTTAATTATTCGTAATGTCATAATCTTCAGGTGTTCAAACCGTTACGCTTAAAGAATACTTTTATGCGTAAAGGTAACGCCTAAGAGAAATCTTATGCGTAACTCTTACGCATAAGAGGTCTACAGTGGATTACGCATATTTTGGAAAGATATTCGTAAACAAGGCTTGCAACGCATAAGCTTTACTCTTACGAGTAAAATTTATGCGTAACATCTAGCTTATTCCTACGGGTAAGCCTAAAGCCTTTGAACTTGTCTTACGCATAAGAAACTCTTACGCATAAGCTTGGTCTTACGCTTTAGCTTACTACTACGCATAAGCTCCTTTCTTACGCATAAGGATCCTTGTTACATACAACCCACTGTTCACTACATTTTGGTTTGTTACGCATATATTACTTGTTAAATGTTAAGCATAAGTCAGAAATACTTGATGTTTCATATAAGCTCACATAAGTTAATATGTTGTGTGTTAAGTGAAAAATTGGACTTTGAAATTTCAAAATTAACACGTTCACGTAACTTATCACACCAACTTCAAACAATTGGACAAATGTGACTTAGGACTTGTAACTAACATAAACATGTTACCATCAAACAAGGAATTAGATAATAAATCAGACTAAAAAAACACATTGTGTTTCTATATGTCTGTCTTTTGTCTAATGTCTTTCAGATCACAAAATGGCCGCAAATCAAGCAAACAATCAATGCCCCAGCTGAGCTCTCAATGGCAAACACATTCCCAGCTGGATACGACAAAACAATTGGTAAGAACAATCTCCGTGTCGTCTTCAACAACTTCATATGCTTTGAATCATCTTGCAGTATTGCTGTGGACATCCTTCTGCAACATCCATTCAAATTCATGCTCACAAAGTCATCCTGATGATGAGTATGATTCAATGGATGAGGAAACACAATTTCGTAAGACATTAAAGCAGAAAAGGATGGAATACCATGCTTCAACCTTTCCGGTTAATCAACCAGGTGGGGCAGGAGGGGCCTTACTTATTCAGGGGGTGGGGGAACCTGTAGGAAGGGGGGACGAACCACAAAGTAGTCCTCCACTTATGGAAGATCCATTGCAAACAACTCTTACCCCATCCGATCCGGTTAATCAACCCGGTAAGGGTCAGGGTGTCACTGTCACTACAACTGTTGAAATGAAGCAACCACAACAACAACTAAAACAACCGCAAGAAGAAAAGCATGGTGAAGATGTGGAAATATATGACGAAGAAGATTACGATCATGATAAGGATGAAAGAGTCACTGATGATGATAATTTGGTGGTTGAAGAGGAAATGATGCGAAAAGAGGCTGAAGAAGCTGCTAGAGCTGAAGAGGAAAAGTTAAAGAAGGAATCATATAACTACATAGTTGACAATCCAACACACATACCTCAACAGTCTCTGAACCACCTTTTGACACTTCCACCAAACCCAAATCATCATCTCAATCATCACCTCCATCAACAAAAGAAACAACTAAGTCAAAACAAAATCTGTTAAGAAGGCAACTTCATCCAATGATTTGACAAATGGTTAAGCAGGTTTTCACCACTACACAACAAGCTACACAGCCACCACCATCTGATCAACCAAGGGTTTCAAAAACCACACAACCAATGGAGAAAACCGGTAATCACTTTACATACACTGGTGGTGAGGATCATGACATGCCTAAGCCCCAACCTGAACCTCAACCGAGAGTCAGATCAAGTACATTACTGCACTCCTTATTTTCATACGCATCAAATCAAAGAGCATGTTGAAGATCTCCACCTCGAATCTTACCAAAATTCTACACTTCAACGGAATCAATCAAGAACCTCAGTACAAAATCGTTCATAAACCAAAGTTTGGGTTTGTCTACCGAAGTGAAAATAATCATACTTGCTTCATGGCTTTCGATGAAATTCACAAAGATCTACGACACCACCCTAGAGATGGTTCGAGATGGATTGGCATATCGATTGAAGGACATTGAGTTCAGTAAAATTCAGACGAAGAGATGGAATTCCAAAGGATCGCAAGGATGTTCGTTGATTTATCACTAGGATTGATGAAAGGTTGAGTCTTCGGGATCAGATGCAACGGTTGGAGAGCTATGTGGGAGGAAGACCAAACTTTCCGATTCTGACTTACCAACGTCTTCAGAAAGTAGTTGATCGTCTGTAATCATTGGGTACTCTCTTAACTCTCTTGATTGTGATTTTGTTTGTTTGATTTATTCATTTTGGCTTGTGCACACATAACATTGTACAACCCGTTCCTGTAATGAAAGGACCCTGTGGTACGCTTCAGTGCCACAATCCTATAAAAGGAGCGAAAGCTTCTTACTTTTGAGTAAAACTAATCAAAACTTTTATTTTTTTCAAAGTTTTGCTCAAAAGAACAAGTACTTCCCCTTATGTTTTCAAAACCTCAAAAGTTAATATTACTTGTTGAGGGGGAGTATTTGCTAAAAATCTTTGTTCACAAATTGTTCTTCGTGGAAACTTCCCACAAAACTCAAAATGGTCATATTCGATATCAAAAATTCGTCAAAAATAACATTTATATGCCATTTTTGAGGGGGAGAAAAATTGTGTGATACAAATATGTTGGATAATGTGATTGAATCTTCGTGCTAAGACTTAACCCATGAATTGACGAGATCTGAACTGTCATACATCGAAAAGATTCGTCTTCCAAGACTTATCCGAGTAGATTGTACCTCTTCGACAAACTCTTGATAGACATGAACTTTAACGGGTTTGACAACCTTTTCAAAGTTTGTCCACACCTTCAAGGTAGTTATTAGAGCTAGTTGTCACCTAAAAAGCTGACAATGCAACTCTTTAACTATGCAACGTAACCGTGTCTCGCGGGGAATTGTCTATCTTGAGTCGATCAATTCAAAAGTGCGAGCTCTACTGTAACACCCCAACCCGACAAGGGTAGAAGTGTCATATTCTGGTGTCATATCAGAACATACAATTAAAGTTTTACAAGCAAAAGTCTTAAATAGCAAGTCATATAAACGAATGACTTACAAGGAAAAATACAAAATCCATTATGTCCAAAACGAAAAGAAATCTAAAAACAATAACTCTTCAAATTAAATCCAAAATGATAAGGTAACTAAGGTCGGTCTACTCGAATAATCCAACTCTCAGCCCATCAAGCCCATCTTCAAACCTAAAACCTGCCGCAGGAAAAAAATGCGGCTGAGCTTAAAAAGCCCAGTGAACAGATATAACAAAACGAAAGCTAAACGAAATCAGAGATACAAATAAAATAAGGAAACTGATAACAAGGTCGCAACGAAATGAGAACAATGAGTCAATGAGGATCCTGCAGAGATACAATTATACAGATATCCAGAAAGAACAGATAACAAAGAGAACGAAGCAAAGCAAGGCATCGATGACATATAAGTAAGCACATACAACAGGCATACAAGGAATCAGGAAATCAGACAACACATAAGCCACACGGAAATCTAATAGCTAGCGGAAGCAAGTAATTAGAAAGTGAGCATGGCAATCACACAAGTCAAGTAACCCACAGTCAATAACATAACAATGTCATAACAGAAATAAAAACATGGCAGATCAACAATAAGCAGATAAGGATACTAACAGAAGGTCATAGTCCACGAGATTAAACAAACGAAGTATACAAGATAAACAGATCAACAATTGGTTTCACGCCAGCAGGGTCACCATACAAATCAGAGGTTCACATAACAATAGGATGACATGTATTCAGATGACAACAGTTGAATCATATAATTGCATATTAATCATATCGTAGCAGGGTAAACAATAGTCACATACGACAAGCAAATAGCACAATCAAATTCAATAAACATATAATAACCCGGTACGTGAACGGAATGGTAGTGGAATGAGTCACATAAGGGTACAGAGTAACGGGCAATCAATACAGAATATGGTGCGTTGGGGTAAACAGACGGTACAATATAGGTATATCAATAGTGTAAGGGTTGTCAGAAATCCATCCCGAGCCAACAGACAATGCAATCATATCAATAGTGGCAATAGCAGCCCAGTAATCAATAGTAACCATCGCATTCGGAGGGGTGACCTCGGAATACCAGACAATAGGAGGGGAGACCTCAGTAACCAATGGAGTAGCTAGCTCTAGGCTGTGAAGACGCCAGACGTATTACCGACATCATTCACCGAACAGATCGGATACAGATAACAAATCTAGGATGCATCCATACGCCCTGCAGACAGATAGTGGCCATACAATATATATCGAGCTCATAATCAGATAACAGAAAGGGACTGTGTGTAACATCACTGTAACACTAGAGTCATGCCATTGGTGTATCAATGACAAGGACATGGAACCCCCATGCCTAGTGAAACATATTTGGCTCGGGTATCAAACTGAAGGGTCAAAGCATAATCATATCATAAGGTTCATATCAAAGGTTCAGAAGTCAAAGGTTCATAACAAAGTTCCGTAATATAGGTTCATAATCAGAGGTTCATAATCATAAGGTTCATAATCAGAAGTTCATAATCATAACAAACGAATATCATAGCGAACAGAATCATACCAAAGGATCACAGTAAAGGGAATCATAGCAAGGGGTATCATAAGTGAAATAAGGTCAAGGATCGAAAAGTCATGAGAAATCCCTACTGAAAAGGGATAGAATATCTGTACCTTAACGCCAATGAAAGGAAAGCAACGAATGAACAAACACGAAGACACAACGTCACGCCTTCTTCAATGAATCTACACGGATTACGGTTCGCATAATAATTATTAGCTCATTTAATGTCGTAACGGATTTTAAATACTCATTATGAATCGCATTAATACTTTTAGAGTTAAATTTGGTTAAGCGCATTCTCGTTTTATTAATAGGCCGATTTAAAGTATTTTTAGGTTAAACCGATTAGACACAATTAGAATGATAATCTCTTAGTTCAAAATACCCATACAAAATTTACACAAGACGCACCGTAGTACCATATTTTATATGAACTCATGACACATGAAAGTAATTTATACCAAATGATTATATCTTTTTTTTCATCTTAAATAAATGAGCAAGCAATAATAGTCCAGATTTACCCATCTTTTATTCTTGTGTTCTCAACTGATTATAATAACACAACCACATGCATCCATTCATATGCAAAAGACAATGCACATTTGATACCAGTGCATGCTAGACCTAAAGTACTACACGACCAAAATGCCATTTTCACTCAACTTGTACACATATAATACACATTAAATAACGAGCCATACATCACATAAAATTACGCCATTCAAGCCCTACTCCCACGTTAACAGATTCTTGAGATTTTCATATATATAAGACCCATTAAATATTCATAAGACCCATTAAATATTCATTAAGTGGTTCTTCTTAGGGTTCGTATCATAGGTTAAATGTCGTATATATGCGGACTGATCAGAATATAAACCATGGTCGACTAGTACCATTTTTAATCAAGTTAACAATATGATTTCATGGGGCGTTTTATACATGTGATTACAGGTTAACGAGACAACCACAAAACCAAGAAGATCGATGTATATAGAGGTACGTTACTGATTATAGGTTTAGATATTCATTAATTCAGATTGCATTCATGATCAGGTGGTCGTGCGAACGTAAAACAAGAAACGGATTGGTGGTACCTGTTTGTAACGAGACCAGGAAGGAAGAAAACAAGAACAAAATGTAACCAAGCCCCACGACCAGCACAAGTCCAAACCCACGATCAAGAGCAGTCAAAACCCACGACGAAACCAAGCAAAACAGCCTCCTTCGGCCAGCAACCACCCACGATCATCAGCCCTTCCCGACACCTTAAAAGTCTCCCTTGAACCCCTTGATATCGTGAAACATGGGAAGAAAGGGGATGCCGCTACCTTTTTGGATTAGGGTTTTTATGCGTGATATTGAGATGTGAATATGAGAAGTAAATAAAAACGTGATCCTGGGATTAATAGGAGGGATACACGGCTGAAATAAGGGAGGTCAAAACAGCAATTATACTTTCCATAATACAAGTATAGATGGACTTTAGTTTTGTTTTTTGAAGTTTTATGGGCTTTAAGTATTGTGTGCAAGAAATTTTATATTTAGTAGAACTCGGCCCATGCAAAAATATTAAACGTGTGATTTATATCTGTAACGATCTAATTTATCTTGTACGTATACACACTTAAGAGTTAGGTTAGGAACGTATTTGACGAGCTTGACATATTTTACGTATTTTATAAGTTTTAATTTGAGGGACAAAATAGTCTTTCAACAAGTTTACGATTTTTAGGGTTTTACATCTACTCTCTCTGTGCAGATTTCTGTCAAAACACTTGAGCACATGTGGAGGGGGAGTATTTATGAAAATACAAAACTCTCAAAGTGTTACAAAATGTTTTCACTCATAAACACTTTGAGAGATTTTCGAGAAAATGGTTTTATGGCAACTTAAGATAGTCATGGAGTTATAAGGTGACTAAGGTTAGGAATAACCGTCCTATGATCCGCCAGAACCGGAGGGATCTACCCAAGGACACTACCAATAGTTAGAATTTAGAAGTCCTTAGGTATGATTATAAAAAAAAGGAGAAAATGAGAATCGGAGAAAGAAGAAGTTGAATAATTAAAAAGAAAAGTAATGAAAAGGGTGAAAAGAAATAGCCCTCCAAATTATTCAACTTAGGGCAGACACCGAGTTCAATTCATATGCTACTGGTTGTCACTTGATGACACCGGTATTGAAGATTAAAGTCGTCATGGACCCAGTGACGCATGCACTAAACCTTCTTAGCCACTCAAGTTTCTCTCAACAGAAGCTTGTTTCATTCTCACAGGGAACCCTACGTAAACTATCGGCTTTCTCTTAGAGATTGCTGGTATTGAAGGAGACCCTCTCCTAGTTTCCTCAGAAAAACCAAAGCACTATTGAGTCTAGAGCCACGAGATTCATCAAAAGATCTCTTAGGAACACTTGACATTTCATCACTTGTCGTTCAACATTAAGGACGCAAGTGATACTACTCTAGAGTCCTACACAGATCTTAGCAATCTGTCGAGAACATTTCTGAGGGGTTTATAAATATGATCCTCAGTGATTGAATGGAAACTCCTGCCAGGGGTCAACATCAAACGACCCTAATAGCGGTCACCGGTAACTCCTTGTGGGTTACGCGGCAGTGTTGTCTCAAACGGTCTGGTCATGGGGTGATGCTTCGGTGTACCTCGACTCACGAACTGGCCGAGGTGTACTTCGGTACATTGTGTTATCCTACTTGAGGGACTCGGTTCAGGAACGACCTTTGCTAGAATTAGAGATGTGTTTTCACACTATGTTGTTAACACGCTCGAATTTCGAACTTGTAAGTCTGAAATCCCGCTAAGGAGATTCCTTTCATGAATCGAGTCCTGAAGATGTGGGTCATTACTTGAACTTGTTCAATGTAATACCAACTGTCCCTTATGGGATTCAGACGCCTGATTCGTCCGACCAAGGTGAATGGAATCAAGACATTCATCAGAAGAACAATCGTAGTCGTCAATTCTCTAAGAAACGACCACAGTGATCGATTGGTGTTTATTACTAACCCATTCTTATATTTTCTTCTTATGGATGCTCCTGGGATATGATCGTACAGATTCTCCACATGCTCATACCAACAACAACATAAATTGAAGTTCTCTCGAAAGGCAACACAAAAGTCAGAATGATTCTTCATCAAAGCCAAAGAATCTACAAAGTTTAAAGACTAAAGAGAACTACATCAACATTGAAATCCAACGTCAAAGAGCGTGTAAGCATGTTGGAGAAGGACGATGAAGACACTGAGCAACGGCGGACCTGATGCAGATTACAACAACATAACATCACCATATCCACACCAGAACAAAGAACAAAGATAAATGAAGACGTCAAAGCTGAAAACTTCAAAGAAAAACAAGATCCTTACACTGGGGAGATTATTGGAATCAAGTCACTTCTTCTCACAAGAAAGAAGAATGTCAGAAGACGTCAAAGCAACTATTACATCCGCACCAACAACTTTTCAAGATTACTGAAGTTATTAATTACCAACACTTAGGGGGAGATTGTTGGAATCACTCCTAAACTATATTTCAAGTGTTTGTAATCAATATGTAATAGGTTGCTTAATTAGGCTTTTATGTTTGTATTAATGGCAAGGCTTATGTAGAAAGCCCAAAAGCCTTGGCCCAAATCCAATAAGGAAGAAAAGAGACTTGTAGTGTTTCCCTTGTCCCTTCTCCTTTAAATAGACTTGTAAACCTTCATTTGAAGGTTGGTTGTTCACATTTCACATAATACCTACGCATAAACTTTGTTCATTTTCATACGTGTGTTTTTGTGTATGTTCATCCGCTATATCTCATCTAAATTTCTTACATATTGATGCTTGTGTTACATTATGATGACCTAACACGTATCGATACGATTCTTCGATTCTTTTGGTTTCTTGGTTTTTTTGGACACCCCTAAAATAAAGCAGCTTTAAGATCAAGTTATAAAAAGTGCTGTGAACTAGTTATAACAATTTTGCAAAAAATAGTATGCTTATAAGATCGGCATTTCAATATTTCATTATTTGAATTAGTGAGTATAAACCAAAGTTATAAATAGCGCGGGCGTGGCGTGGCGTGACAGCATAACTAAGGCGAAGATTTGTGTTTATAAGGCGTGACATAATTCGTCACAAAATATGAATATATTTATACTATATTTCACATATTTTGAGTTTATAAAAAGACGTGTCATATGACGACATAACTCGTGGCGTAGCCGCATGATCAAGCCTCACGCCTTTACGGGGCTTTTGCTTGCCTTTTAGAACAATGGTGTAAACAACGTCTTTCGCTTATAGTTTTTAAGACTAAGGAATCAAGATCAAAATTATAAGAAAACTTAAAATGAGAAAGACGAGAAGTAAGCATCAACACATATTTGAGATGCAATGACTTAAATTAGATGCATCTATATTCATTATAGATGCATTATAATGTATTTTTAGCATAAAATTAGATGCATATACATATATATTAAATGCATTTTATCAAATTAGATAAATCCTATGTATTTTTTGGCTTCCAAATATTAAATATTGTTACAATGTTATTTTGCATATTTTTTAATTCAAAAACAATTGGAAACAATAAAAGATGCATATGATCTAAATGAGTAAAAATGCATTTACTTCATGTTAATACATCTCAAATATATAATTATAATTGGTTTTTATACTTTTATTTTAGATTTTCTTCTCACTTAATCCTTACCCACAAGACTAAATATACAAAACTATTAACGTTTCACTATATCATTTGAATGATGTAACGTGACGTACTCATATATGAAACCATAGTGGCTTATTCTTCATGTGACTTTTGTGATATTACTCGGGCTAAACTATGCAGGCACCCTACGTTCTCCTTGGCAGGCACCTCAATAGGTGTGGGTCCCCCATTCCGTACGGCGGCTTACTTTACTTTTTTTTTAATTGTGTGTGTAGTGTTTAATTTAGGTATATTGTATAGTGTATTTAATTTGTGTAGTGGTTTTATATGTATAGTGTATTTAATTGTGTAGTGTTTTTATATGATATTTATTTTACGGTATGCTTTTTAATTCTGTGTTTGTTTCCATTTAATTAAACAATAACAATAAAACATTAGACATTAAAACATTAAACAAGTAAAACAACAATGTTTTCAATATTACAACGAAATTTACTCCACATGAAGATTATTAATGTCATCTATAAGCTCATAGAGTATTCCACTCGGCTGACATGCGTGATCAACTGGATTTCTTGCCAATTCCGGTGATGCCTCCAACGCCTTTATTTTTGCCTGCAACAAATTGTTTTCAGCCAATAGCATGTTGATCGTTGTATCTTTAGTTTCGCAGTTTGAGCATTGTGTTGAAGAAGAGGCTTCACCAAAGTACGTTTGTTGAAATATTTCCTTCCACATGAAGTATCGACACCCATAGTCTTTAGTCCCTGGTTGTTACATGACGAAACAATTATAAGAAATGTATTCTAAACAAACAAGTTATTGATATATTTACGCAAATAAGCAAACGTTTAATTATTTACCTTTGAGAAATGACATGCATAATACTTCGACACACAAGTTTTGGGCTTGTGGGATGTTCTTTCAATTATTAATCCACGTTGACAACGACACAAGTAATGATTTTGTTGTTGCATCCAAAAAATTTGTATAATTATTCACAACATAAATTAGTAATATCATGGTTCACAATAACCAATCTTGTTATAGATTAATAGTTGATACATGGTTCACAAAATTACAATATAACTAGAATCTAAGATCAATCACGCTCGGCGTAGTCCCAATGATGCGCCATCCGAGCCTTTGATAAGTTGTTTACCTCTTGTGTGTTAAATGGTGAACTAGACATGGTGGTTGATTGTTGTTGTTGATCTGGACCACTAGTTGCTGTTGTTGGTTGATTGTTGTTGATCTGGACCACTTGTTTGTGTTGTTGCTTTCACCTGGGATTATATGGGGTGCCTGCCTAGGATTATATTGTTGTTGGTGTTGTTTCTGGACCACTTGTTGGTGTAGCTTGCTTTCACCTGGTATTGTTGTTGGTGTTGTTGCTTTCACCTGGGATTATATGGGGTGCCTTTGAGAAGTATTGCCTTTGAGAATCTTAGTACACCTTGTGAACTTTTGAGAATCTTAGTACACCTTGTGAACTTTTGCAGTGGTAATTTGTGAGAATCATGTTCAAAACGTGTTACTTGTGTAACTTGTGAAGGTGAGTCTTGTGCTTGTGCGTTTTGTGAGAGCTTGTGCAGTTTTGTGAGGCTTGTGCAGATTTGTGAGGCTTGTGCAGTTTTGTGAGTGTAGTTTTGTGCGCTCATGTGAACGGTGACTTTGTGCGATTGTGACTAAAACTTTTCCGAGGCGATGATGATTTTTGAGCCTAAAACTTTAAAACTTTCCGAGGCGATGATGATAAAACCGAATGGACGGTAAAGTGAGATCAAATCTCACTTTGCAACCTTCGGGTTTGAGCCTAAAAACTTACCGAGGCGATGATGATTTTGAGCCTAAAACTTTTCGAGCGATGATGAAAACCGAATGGACGGCAAAGTGGGATAAAATCTCACTTTTGCAACCTTCGAACTGAGCCTCAAAAATTTTCCGACTACGGTTTTTTAAAAAGTTTTAAAACTCAATTTATATCATAAAAAGTTGTAAAACCAAAAATAACTTGTAAAATTGTAAAACCAAAAAAAATTGTAAAAAGTGGTATAAGTTATAAAAACTGTGCAAAAACATGTAAAAAAGTGTATAAAACTTGTCAAAAATATAAGTGGTATAAGTGGTAAAAAATAAGTTGTAAAAAACTTGGCACGAAATCGAAACAATCATTACCAATGATTGAATACTCATAATTGGCTAAAAATCGGCGCGAGGGCTCCTTGCAAAAGTGCCCACCCCTACAAGTAGGCGCTGTGCATAGGAAGACCCTATTTACTCGTGTCAAAAACTAACAATGTAAAACAAAATTAACCAAGTTTGATGTCGCTTTCTTTTCTCAAACACTATCTTTTACTTAAAAAGAAAAAAATAAATAAATAAAACGTTGACGAAGCTAAAAAAGAATGTTGAGGTGTGACACATGGCATTATTTAGCTCCACATTGAGTGTCGGTGCTTGGTTGGCTCATATTTATTGTTCTTTTATATTCACTCTTGACCCTTCACTTCAACATCCCAACCAACTTTTATTCTCTTTTCATTATTTCTGTAATAAAAAATTTATTCCGTAGTACCACATTTACCTACCATAGTGAAAAAGTGAATGCAAATATGGTTTAAAAAAAAAATCAAATCAACGATAACTCAATCCCGTATATCACAAGGTATGAAGGAAATGAAATGTAAACAATCTTACCTTATTCAAAGGTAAAGAGACTGTTTCTAGAGGACATTCGACCTTTTTATAAAGCGGTTGTGCTTGTGTGGTTTGCAACCAGCACTTACAAACCAAAGCATTTTTTCATCAAAAAACTGATTTCGTATTAGATTTATGAGCAATTTTTTAACTGTGTTTGGCTTCCGAGTTCTTTGAAGCGTTTAGAAGTACGCAGTGTTTAAATTTTAACTTTCAGCGTTTAAAATATTATGTTTGTTTGGAAACGAACATTTAGCTTTCGTATATTGATTAAACGCTCCTACTTAAAATGCTGATAAACCCACGAGTAAACAGCATGCGTCATGGTTTTGCACTCGGTTAAGACGACAGTAGTTGAGGTTGGTCTAGCTAGCTTTGAGTTGATATGTGAATGTTATTCCATCTGTTAAAATGCTTATCACGGACAATGATTAATTGGCCGGTGGCTAGCGCACTGCCGCACTATATACGCTATTTAGATCTCATCTTTAATCAGTGGAACGTGGTCCCTTAGCATATATAAAGATTTTGTGTCTATTTTTCCTCCACTTCGAAGTTGAGATACATGCCTACACACTGATACACGCACATTTAACATGCTGTACCTAATAGGGTAATAGTGTAAGTGATATCACTTTCCATTGTGCATGATGTTGGGGTAGTATCTCCCAGAACAGGGTTAAGACAATCAATGACAGTAGCAATACCACTAGGTGGTTACCGGATATCACTTGGAATCGTGTGATCACTTTCCAAAGTAAACTATTCGACCCTAATGCCTAGTATCACGAATATCTACTTGGGATAAGACCAAATGCAGTTAGAGAATTGAAGACACATAATCTATAACCCTTTCGCTAATAAGTGTTACGTTTTCATTATGTGTGTTTCATGCATAATCGCATCTCCTATTTATAGGAGGTTACTCTTAGCTAGTCAAATGGAATTATGAGTATTAATCGGCCCATTAATAGCCTCATAATTATCCTCATTATAGCAGTATTAGTGGTTACATGACCATTAAACGTGGTCATTAAGCAGTTGTAACGCCATTTAGCGTACTTTAACACTAGCATATTTCATACCATTAGCGTGATTTCATCACTAGCGTACTTTCACACTAGCAGCTTTCATACTAGCAGTACTTTCATAGTGCTATCGATTGGATACACTGCTTCAGTGAAAACACGCTTGCTCAGTGGAAACACTGCTTATCATGGAAACAGCACAGTACTTTTCCAAAAGTACTTCTACTAGCACTACCAATACAAACCACTACAAGAGTCAGGGTGTTCATGGATCTTATGGGTGTACACTCCGTACCTCCTAACCCATTACAAGGTGTGAACTAATCCCACAAGTGCACTAAATTTTCTAACAATCCTCCCCAAATTTAGTTCACTTCCTTTGCATGAAAATTAAACATCAAGCAAAACATGTGCATAAACGAAAATGTCCCGAGATTGAATTTTCATCTTAGTAAATTACACGTTTCAAATATTCGAGAATCCGGGTGTTCTAAGAATTGAACCCTTCAACCCATTTGAATACCTGAAGATAAAATACACACAAGTTTTCAAACACTTAAAAGCTCTTGACACTATACAAGCCATGTGTCCATATCCAAATTCATAAATGTTGTAAAAGCTAAAAGTGTTGGAATCACTCCTAAACCTTATTCAAGTGTTAGTTACTCATATGTAATAGTTAGCTTATTATGGCCTTTATGTTTGTTATTAGCCTTAAGATTATGTAGAAGGCCCATGAGCTTAGGCCCAAGCCCATAGGTGAATGGGAAGGAGTAGGAGTTGCCCTCTGGCCTCGCGCCTTATAAATACTTTGTAATAACCCCTACTGAGGGTTGGTTGTTCAATATTTCTTTCACTATCACCTACGCGTAAACGGTCTTACTATATAGTGTGTGTGTGTGTTTAATATTGTTCAATCAGCCTCTCTATCTTTTCTTATAAGCTTGTGTGGTAAACCTTGTGACCTAACAAAGTGGTATCAATAAGCCAAATAGTTGGGTGAACACGTTTGTTTTTTGAAGGTTTTGTTTTTTCCGCCTTACGCGGCATAAAGTAAATCACGAAGTTTCCGTGCACAATATAAAGTTGATAATTACATTTATGAATGTTGTTGAATATCATCGTCAAGAGGAATTAGATGCAGAAGGCGAGAGTCGATCAAAATTAGAAAAAGTTGTTTACAACAAACCTTTTAACTATTCAAAAGCGGTAACTTTCGTCA
Source organism: Chrysanthemum makinoi (assembly GCA_910596185.1). Taxonomy (NCBI): domain Eukaryota; kingdom Viridiplantae; phylum Streptophyta; class Magnoliopsida; order Asterales; family Asteraceae; genus Chrysanthemum; species Chrysanthemum makinoi. The sequence goes on from OU343219.1 coordinate 158,984,307, forward strand.
CACCAGCGGTTCTTCCTAACACACCAGAGTTATCATAAAAACACACGAGTCTTCTAATTGTTAATCCCCAAAGCAGACTTATGCACAAACTTATGGTCCTTTACCTTCCATTAGTGAAGTAAACTCAACAACACGAAAATCGAAAAATTCTTGATATTTTGACATTTTCATGGTGACCTCAAAATTTTACAACATGAGATAGAATATCGATTCGAAATCAAAGTTCAACACTTTCAATCGCCTCGGCGAGAACAAAGAGACATTTTTGAGAAAAATCTTTTACCTAATGTTAAAAACTTGAAAAGTTGTGCAATTGTCTGGGAAAAGGATTTTCATAAGGAACTTGGATTAATGAAAGGTCGTTTTCGAGAAAAGCGAAACATCTATTTCTAACACTAAGCGTAAAAGAAAATGTTGAGAAAAGATGTTGATCGACTCTTGGAAGATGTTATCTGTGCTGATGTCCATAATGTTGTGTTATTGAATTCTTTGTCATATGAATTTGATCATATCTCTGACGATCTTTTGTTGATTACGTGGTAAATGTTGAGAACACGATAATGTGCTTGGTCGAGTCCTTAAAAGTTGAAAACAAACGATTGTCAAACGAACTTTCAAATGCAATACGGCGTCTTAATTGGTGTCAAAAAGATATTCACGATCAACAACTTGCTTTTCAACACAAAATCAACCGATTCGTGCAAAATCTTCGATTCTAAAATTGAGCAAATGGATGATCAAAAGCGTGTCTTTTCAAGTGTCAAATCTCAAAATATGAACAAGAACTTGTAAAAGTTAAAAGGAATATGGTGTCATATTTGATTTACTCAAAAAGACTCGTGATGAAGCATCAAATGAACTTGATAATTATCTTGCACACACTAAGGAAGTTATGCATTTTCTTTGGAAATGTTGATGCGAAAATCAAGATCGATTCACACTATCATCAAGTTAAGAGGAATGTTAGGAAAGTATGAACAACTTCCGCCAACAATCATTAAGAGATTAGCCCCGTAACACTTAGTACTCATGCACCTAGAATCTCTCTTGCCAAATCACAAGTAGCTAGCGTGCTTCCTTCTCTTGAAAGCGGGAATAGTTGAGCCTTTTCCAAAGCGTCCGCACTTCACGACCTAGGAGCACTCAATTGAAGAATAGGAAGTTGCGACCTAAGAAAAGATCAATCAAGAATGCTAAAGTAGAAGAACACCTAGGACTATGAATAAGACTCACGTTGCCTCCACTATAGATATTGCGTTCGGCAAATGTAATAGAAATAGTGATGTAACGAATGCTAAACCGTTAAGTACTTTTGATATTGATCGATGCACCTTGTGTTATTTGTGGTAAAAGTATGAATTCCGATTGCCATGATAAATGTGTTGCTAAAGCTATAATCTCTCGTTTAAGGAATCCTAAGAACCGGAATACCTCTAGGCCACTAATCTTTCTAAGTCTGTGCTTGGTAGACCGCCATCTTTAGATTCTAAGAAAAGCATTGTTGTCCCTAGCTCAGTTTCACCTCCTAGGAATGTAGTACCACCTAGTGAATTCACTAAGACTAAAGCAAAGAGTAGTTATAGATGGCGGAAATGGATATATAACACACTAGGATTTAAGTGGATACCTAAAGCTATTGATGTGTGTATATCTACTATAACTGCTATGGAACCCTCTAACATTTCGGGTTCCACATCTACTTCTATTCCATCGATGCATTATTGTGTAATGCGGTGTCTGAGATCATTCTCTGGATTGTTGATAGCGGATGTTCCCGACACATGACAGGAAATCTTAAGCTGTTATCAAACTTTATTGCAAAGTTCATTGCCTTTGTCGGGTTAGGAATGATCACCAGCGCTATCATGGGCTCGGAGATTATGTCAATGGGAACATCGAAATTAGCAGGGTTTACTATGTGGAAGGCCTCAATCACAATCTGTTTTCGATGGGTCAATTTTGTGATGGAGATTTGGAGGTTGCTTTAGGGGAGAAAACTTGTTTCATTAAGTGATCTACAAGGAAATGACCTTATATGCGGCTCGCGTAATTCTAGTCTCTACACTATCTCTATGCAAGACATGGTTGCTTCCTCTCCCATTTGCTTACTTTCAAAGGCAACATCAACAAAATCATGGCTATGGCACGTCGTCTCTCACATCTAAACTTTCAAACCATCACCAACCTTGCTCGACACAAACTAGTTGAAGGACTCCCACGGATTCGGTATTCTAAAGATCACCTTTGCTCGGCTTGTGAACAAGGGAAAAGCACTCGTGCTCATTTTCCTTCAAAGGTGGAACACGGCTCGACATGTGCTTCATCTTCTTCACATGGATTTGTGTGGCCCGATGCGCGTGCAAACGATCAATGGCAAGCGCTACATCTTAGTAATTGTTGATGACTACTCTCGATGGACTTGGGTCTACTTTCTTCGTAGCAAAGACCAAGCTCCACAAATGATCATCACCTTTCTCACAAAAATACAAGTTCGACTCGAAACACCGTGATCATCGAGCAGACAAAGAGGCGAATTTGTTAACAAAACCCTTCGAGAATTCTATGAGAAAGTGGTAATTCAGCATCAAACATCTATTGCGTACACGAACAAAGCGGGTTGTTGAAAACGAAACGAGCGTTAGTGGAAGCTGCAAGAACAATGTTAATCAATGCTAAACTTCAGTTACTTATGGCGGGATTTGTATCTCGCATGCTATACTCAAAACCGTTCTATGATCACCAAGCATACAACAAAACACCTTTTGAGCTTGTCCATAACAGAAAACCGAATCTAAAACACTTTCATGTATTTGGATCTCTTTGCTATCCGAATAATGATCGTGATGACTTTGGAAAGCTCAAAGCCAAAACTGACATTGGAGTCTTTATCGGATCTTGTGATAATTCCAAAGGTTTCGAATCGGAATCGTCGTACAAAGCGAGGTGATGGAAGCGATTCATGCTCATTTCGATGAACTTACCGAAATGGCTTACGAGTATAACGGACTTAGAACCGGTCACAACCGTTTAAACTTCCCTCAAACCCCATCATCGGTGAAGAAAGCCCTCGACTTACTTCGTCAACAAATGGAAAGGTTATTTGCTCCTACGTTGCCGTGGCGATATTGATGAGCGTGCTCGGGTGTATCCGTTTCATTTGTTTCTGCAACGATAATATTCCTATATACGATACACGCTACAACAACTCTGTTGAAGAAGCACCTACACGAGTTGACTCCAACACAGCAGTTGAACACGCTTCCAACAATGATGAACCGGTGATGATATTACGAATGAAGTACCCCCCACTGCAGATTTTGATCCAAATCGTTCTTCAACCCGTTTGCTAATGAGGCTGCGCACCGGATGTCGCGGAATCTTCAACAAACCATTTGAATCCTCAGAATCGCACAATGTATACCAACATCAACCCTCCACACATAGATGGACGAAAGACCATCCTCAGGAAAACATTATTGGCAACCCGAATCAACCGGTCGTTCACGAGACAAGCGTCTTCTCAGGAGCGGTGAACATTGCATTTATGCACTCCTTTATGCCAATCGAACCTAAAAACATCAAAGGCGCAATGACAAAAGACAACTGGATTGAATCCATGCAAGAAGAACTCAACCAATTTAAACGTCTTGAAGTATGGGAGCTGGTTGAAAGACCAACAGGAGTCTACGTCATTGGTCTCAAATGGATTTGGAAAAACAAATTGGATCTTTGAAGGAAAGCCATCGAAACAAGTCGCGTCGGTGGCTAAGGGTTATCGTCGGGGAAGAGGATTAGACTTTGAAGAATCTTTTGCTCGGTTGCTCGTCTTGAGGTGCATTGGATATTTCTAGCGTTCGCAGCTCATATGAATATAGCGGTCTATCGGATGGATGTCAAAGCTGCGTTTCTCAATGGACAACTTAAAGCGGTTTATGTCGACCAACGGATGGATTCGTTGATCTGAGTTTCGAATCATGTCTACAAAGCGAACAAAGCTCGTATGGTCTCAAACAAGCTCCTCGGGCATGGTGCGATAAGCTATCATCTTTCCTCATTGCTAATAATTTCACCAAAGGTTCGGTTGACCCAACTCTTTTTATACAATATCACGGGAACATATCTTAATTGTTCAAATTTACGTGGATGACATCATTTTTTGGTCTACACATAAAAGTTTTCAATAAAGCTTTTGCAAAACTAATGAAGAAAAATTTTGAAATGTCCATGATGGGTGAACTTACATTCTTTCTCGGTCTGCAAGTTCATCAATCACCCGTGGTATTTTCTTGAGTCAGTCCAAATATGCCCTTGAATTGTTAAACAAATTTGGAATGAAAACATGTGACACCTATGCCACACCAATGGCTCATACCAAGAAGTTAGACGCCGATTTACATGGGAAATTGGTGGACCCTACAAAATACCGTAGTATTATTGGATCTCTCATGTATCTAACGACTAGCGGACGATATTGTCTTTGCCGTTTATCTATGCTCCGTTATCGGTCGCGACCAAGCTGAAACCCACCTCTCCGAGGCTAAAAGAATCCTCCGATACATCAAGGAAACCATTAACTTGGGGATCGGTATCCAGAAGGATTACGGTTTTGAACTAATCTTTTAGGATCGTGACCACGCGCGGGATGCTTAGACTCACGGAAAAGCACTTGCCGAGAGCTTTACAATTTCTTGGTGATAAAGCGGTGTCTTGGCAATCGAAGAAGCGAGGATTGTACATTGTCATCAACGAGCGAATATGTAGCCATGTCGCATGTTGTGCTCAAGTCATATGGATGAGAACACAACTCAAAGACTATGGTTACGTATTTGTCAGAATCCCGATGTATTGCGACAATCGGAGTGCCATTGCAATCTCGTGCAACTTCGAGTTCGGCACTTTCGAAATCAAAGCACATCGATCTTCGATATCATTTCATCAAGGATCACGTGGAGCAGTGCTTGTTGAATTATATTTTGTGGAGTCTGAATACCAATTGGCAGATCTTCTCACCAAAGCCTTGCCTCCGCTAGGTTTAATGAGTTGGTCCACCGGATTGGTATGAGGTGTTTGACTCAAGAGGAATTGGATGACCTCCTAAAGCAGTCTTAAAACACATCAAACACCAAAACATCTTTTGTAAATACTTTTTCAAAAACAAAATACAAAATTATAAAACACGATAAAACAACAAAAATATTCTTCTAATCTACTTTTCTTTCAACATTGCAAGTACATTTCTTCCGTCAACACTTTAATCTTTCAAAATTCAGTATTTTTCTGATCAAGTGTTGAGGGGAGAAAAATAATCCATAAAGCGTTTCAAAACATCATTGTACTTGCATGTTATCACATCTCGGTTGTTTCTTTTATCAATAGTGGTAAAATTTCTGGTTCAATTGACACTCCTCGGACTAAAATTTATAACCTTTCATTATTTTCTCAAGTAGGGGAGTGTCAAATCAAGTTCTTTCAAAATCTTCATTTGGTAACCAAAATTGGAAGTTAAAAGGCTTTGGATGAAAATGGAAAAGGTGGAGGGACCAAAACTGTCAAAAACTTAAAGCTATTTTAATAAAACCTCCACCTAACTTAACTCTTCTCATTTATTACTATCAACCAAACATATCCTACGCATAAGAATCAATCTTCAAATCTGTGTTTTGGATCATCATCTTGTAAGTTGTTTCATAATCTTAACATGTTTTCAAACACTGGTTTTGATTTTCACGATGAAACCAACGGTCAAAAGATGTATAATCTTGGTTTTGTGTTCTACAAATGCGTATGAACACATAATCAAGATTGTGTGTTTGTGGTTAAAAGATTGTGTCAAAGCGTGTTTTTAGCATCAATGATAATATCTTTATCCTCAAATCTTACCCAGAAACATGAATTGATTGATTTTGAAACTTAGGGTTTACGCGTGGATTTGGGTTTTCCAAATGTGAAGTGTTTTTGGTCAAAGATTGTTGGGTTATGTTCATATGATGTTGAATTAATCATATCCTTGCTCTATAACTACCCGTACATTGATTAAATTTTGAATTAGGGTTTAAGGTTCATAAGTTTGGGCATTTTTGATTCACCATGAGTTAGATGTTAATACTTGGTATATAACCTCATACGACTCTCTTGAACTACGAGAAAAGTTTGGTGCAAATCCTATGGTTAGAAACCTTACGCGTAATTCATAACCCTTAGGGTTTTGACTTACGCGTATGACTTTCTACGCTTGCTGCACATGAATGATTCATACCATGTTTTGTTGATAAAATGAATGATATGTGTTTAACTTTGATGATATGATGTTTTATTTCAGGATTGCTACACTTAGAATTCAGAATCAAGGTCATTTGATTATCTACGCATAAGGATTACCCTACGCGTAGTTATGTTACGCGTAAGATTAATCCTACGCATAACTTACTGCGTAAGGTTCTACAATGGACTACGGCGTATCACGTGAAGGATATGCGTAAAGAACCTCTACGCATAAGGTCAACTCTTACGAGTAACCTTACGCGTAAGGTTAATATATGCCTACGCATAAGCTCTACGCATAAGGTCTCCTTTTCCTACGCGTAACATTTCTTACACGTAAGTTAGGATTCTACGCGTAAGTTTACGCCTAAGCATATATTCATTCCTATCTACGGCGTATCTTTGCCAATACTACGCAACCTGGATTGACCTTCATGATGAATTGTTACGTGTACAAACTTGTAAATAAACTAATCATATCATCACGAATCCAAAAATGTCACTAATAAACTTAAATTTGATATGTTGTGATGTAATAAGTGATAAAATAAACTTTAAAACTTAAAGTTAACTAACTCACGAAACATTTCACGACATCATTGAATTATTGAACATACAAGTGACTTAGGACTCGTAACAATCATTGACTCTGTACATTCAATAACTAGACAATAAGACCTTCCGTTGACTAACATTATGTCTTTCGATATGTTGGTTCTTTTGGCTAATGTTATTTGAGATCCGCGACATGGTGAACAAATGAATGTGGATGCACACTGAAGTTCTCTCCATTCGATATCTATCCTCATGGCTATCCAATGAAGATTGGAAAGAATAATCTCGTGTTGACTTTGACAACCTCACTTGCTCTGAATCTTCATGTTTAATTGCTATTGACATTAGAGGACTCATCCAGTATCGAGAACATGCTTTCACACTCCAAGCTGTTCACGAGATCTACATCCAACAGTTACGGAACACTATGGAAAGGGTCAAAGGACAAGCTGCGTGACGGTGACTCGAATCACAAACAAGTCACCATTACACTGAGACTTAAAGGGCCGCTTTCTCCTAATTCGATGTCGATCCAACCAAACTATATGCCACACTTGCTGAAGAGCTCACTCTCCAATTCTTAATCAATATCGGTTATGGCGAGGCTAGGGAGTAATCACCAAGCACTCTCACGTAGAGCTTAAGAGTATTCCTCAACCACGAGAACACTCTACATGATCATCACCAAAGTCATTTACACGTCGGTGGCGGTGCTATGAGCACCCTAAGCTCATGAGAGCTGCAAATATTACAGGCATTGGTCAACAAGAAACACATCGCTATCGAAGCTCCGATTTGGGATGACATGATGTCATTTCTCAACAAACTTGGCTCAAAGATTCCCTACATCGGATATACAAAATTGTTGATCCAGAGAGCACTTGGACTTCATCTTGACATTCCCAAGAGGCTCAATGACCCCAATAATCACGACATGTTGACGGAACCCATTCTATCCGTTAGAATCAAGGAAACGTCTACAAAGAAACAAGGTCTTTGTCTTTGCATTTCCTTCTAGCGAAGATGTCGAAAGCTTGAAAGCATACAAAAGGTATCAGGAAGCGGTCGGACAAGGCAAAGTTGGTCATCTCGGACGAAAAATCTTACGGAACTCATGGGGAGAACCAAAGAGGAAAGTGAAGTGCACGCCAAATGCGTGAGTCAAAGGAAGTTCCCAAGAGGAACCCTCCTTCAAAGAGGACTGTTCCATCTAAGGAAGCTGCTCCCATCCCAATTCCCAAACCCGAACCCCAAAGAAAGCTTGTGGAGAAAGCTCTGAAGGTCTTGACCGACAGATGAAGAGATTACCTTCTCACGAATGCGCAACGTATCCCTCCTCCAGCTGACTAAATCTACAAGTCCAATAGCCGAACATGGAAAAGGAAAGACTCCTGTACTTGAGTCTCATGATGAAAGCTCTGAAGAAGAAGAAGAAGAGCAATTGGATAAATCATACAGGAAGAAGTTTCACATCTTAGACATCTTCATAAGGCGAAAGAATTTGCTAAAGATCAAATGGGTGGCCAGGAGGATCAAGTGGGTTGCTCACTCCTCCCCGGATCGATCGCGGTTAATCAACCCGATAAGGGATGGTGCCACCACTCTTGTGCAACAACAATGCCTATTGAGGACACTATTGAGTATGATTTTGAAAAAGCTGGAACACGAGAAAGAAAAGTCTAAGGATGGCGAGGATGATTATACTAAGTTTCTTACTAGGACGGTCCAACATACTCAAGGAGAAAACCTCGAAACTCCTAAGGACATGAAGTCTCCTCATGTCTCCTCATCATCAGACTCATCATCTCATTCATCACAACCACCATCAAAAAGATCAACAAAATCATCATCCAAATCTGTGAAGAAACCACCTCGATCTTGGATTTCTCAAGCTCATAAACTGATTCACAAAGCTGTCAAACAAGTCGAGAAAGAAAAGCGTGCTCATCAAAAGCTAAATTTCTTTCTTTGATCACATACGATATGTATGACGAGCATGACAAGATGGAGAAAGAAAGGGAATTTGTTCAGAAGTTCATGAAGAGTCATCGAAAGAGGAAGGCTGAGCGAAATGATCGAAGGTTACACTAACAAGTACCTTCAGGATATCGTTCCTAAAATCCAAAAGGCTGGAAAAGGCAAAGAAGAGATCAAACTCACAAGTTTCTTCTTGACACATGTCCCGGTGTGACTAGAGAAATATTTTCGGACAACTCACCCCTAACATGTAGCATTGGTTAAAAATACAATGGCCAAAGAAGTCGATCTCTCGAATGAGTTAATGGCTCAACTTGTGATACAAATGTCAAAGCGATCATGAGCGTTTGCCGGATGAAGCTAAATTTTTCAAAATCTACTTGATTTTCAACTCGGATCATCATGCAAAGTCGGCCGATCAACCCAAAGCGACCAAGAGATGGCGATGATAAGGATAAGGAATCACCTAAGCGTCGAAGCGGTCGGTAAATCTACCTCTATGCCACCTCCTCCACCACGAACTTCTTCTCAACAAAAGTCTCTTCCACCTCGGTCTTCTCGATAAACCTCGGGGCGATTCCGAGTTACCACCCACGACTCATAAAGCGGTGATTACTTTGAGTATACGGGTGGTGGCGATGAAGAAGGTCCTTGAGCCGACAACAACCCACCTCACCCAAACAAGTGCGAAACCGATATCATCATCCGGCCTTCCAAAAGAAGAAGAAGCGACAGGAGTTGTCTCATGGCTAGATGACGATAAAACCGGAGAGTTTGAATGGTTCTCCACACTTGTCAATCAAACTCCCTACCCTGATGAAGGTCAAGAATTGGTAGGCGGTTCTACATTGGAGCACGCAAAACTTTTGCAAGAAAAGTTCCATGTGAAGAAAATGGCGAAATCTGAATTGAAGCGAATCAAGAATGAAGCATTCCAACTTCTTAAAGACAGACTCGAAAGTGCCGAGGTCGAATATCATCTTGAGAACATCGCTCGAGCTATGTCTAACGACATGGATTGGCTCAATTCGGAAGCAAACATTGACTTCACACAAAGGGACAACCCTCCATACTACACCAATTAGACCAAACCTCTACCAGACCATTGGCCAACGGCAGAACCACGGATTCCCTTCGATACTTCTTTAACGAGAGACTGGATTTTCTTCTTACGGTAGCGATGGTTCGCGAAAATACGCTACATCATTGACTCTTCCATTCCAGTGACTATTTACTCAAAGCGCATAGCTATCGAGGAACGTGCAAATCACTTGTTTTCTGACAGCGTGCAAGCATACGACCAAGATGCATTTTATGGGATTCATCATTGGCACGAGCGCCGAAGAATCTACTCTGTTGGTTGAAGTCTCAACATGCGAGTGTATAGGTTCTAAGGACATCGTGGCCATCAAACACATTGATCTCAAGTCTAAGTGGGACTATTCATTCTTAGAGAATATCATAGTCAAGCGACAAGATGAAACAGGGACTATGGATTCTCCGAGGTCGACTTTGAGAACTTGTCCTCAGCGACATCGAAGACATGTACCTTGCCAGGAGCGAGTGCGTATGAGACAATTCTCGTGAAGTTCAGCGTGAATTTATCAAGTCTTCTCATCTTCATTAGGCGACGCATTGTGATCAAAGAGCGTGTTGAAGATATCCGGATGGTACATTGAATCTTATCGACGGCGTGTCAACCTCACTCCTCCATGCTTACTCTTCCCGATCTCAATGGCTACCTCAATATACGCTCATCGGCAAACCTTTGGAGTTGTTTACGAAGTGAACTTCAAAGCGAAATTGGCGTGTAGTGATCTTCATAAGTTTCGGGGATCATACTTTGAAGATGGTTAGGGACGGATTAGCATCTGGTTGAAGGATATCGCTGAAAGTGGGATCTCGTGGAATTCTCGGGAAAGGAGGGATGTGAGAAGGATCATCACCATGATTGATGAGCGGTTGTTGAGAGGGATCGATTAGACGATTGGAGAGCTATGTTGGTGAGTCGACCCGGGAGAAACATCACGGCTTTCAGCGCTATGCACACTCCACAGGAACATCACTGCACTTCCCGGTACCCCTTGAATTGTTTCCTTCATAATTTTGGATGTATGATTTAATATGTCTATGGCTTGTGCACACATAACAGTGTACAACCCGGAATGGTCAAGAAAGGACCACGTAGTGCGGCCTTGATTGCCACAATCCTTATAAAAGAAGCGAAAGCTTCTTACTTTTGAGTAAAACTTATCAAACCTTTCACTTTTCAAGGTTTTGCTCAAAAGAACAAGTACTTTCCCTTAAGACTTTCAAAACCTCAACCGTTTATATCACTTGTTGAGGGGAGTATTTGAAACTTTGTTCACAAATTGTTCACAGTGGTCATTCTTCCCGTAACACTCGAAATGGTCATATTTATTCTCAACGTTTCAAAATATGACACTTTAATATGCCATTTTTGAGAGGGAGAAAATTGTGTGATAAGAAATATGTTGTACAAAATGCAAATGAATCTGTGTACCTCGGACTTAACCTCATGAATTGATACTTAAGCTGTTAGTAACTTCGAAAAGACTTGTCTGGGCGGGTAATAATTTCAAGCTAGTTAAGCTAGTGATGTAAGCGTGTCTCGCGAAAGGACTTGTGCGAGTAGAATGTACCATTCGAGAAACTTTTGATAGACATGAACTCTGGCGGGTTTGACAACCTTCCAAGGTTTGTCTACACCTTCAAGGTAGTTATTAGAGCTAGTTGTCACCTAAAAGGTGACAATGTAACTCTTTTACTATTCAACGTAACCGTGTCTCGCGGGGGATTGTCTATCTTGAGTTGATCAATTCAAAAGGTCGCGCTCTTTCCTCATGTGCATTTTAACAGTTAAAACTCTTAAGCACTTGTGGAGGGGGAGTATTTATGCAAAATCTTATCTCAGCGATGGTACTAAAATGTTTTCATTCACAAACACTTTGAGAGACACTTTTTCATCTGAGTGGTTTTAATGGCAAACATAGGTTAGTCATGGAGTTATAAGGTGACTAAGGTTAGGAAAAACCGTCCTATGATCCTTGAGCAGGAGGATCTACCCAAGGACACTACAAATAGTTAGTATTTAGAAGTCCTTAGGTATGATTGTAAAAAGGAGAAAATGAGAATGGGAGAAAGAAGGAGTTGAAGAATTAAAAAGAAATGCAAAGAAACAGGTGAAAAGAAATAGCCCTCAGTTATTCAACTTAGAGGCGGAACGGGTTCAATTCATATGCTTGGTTGTCACTTGTGGCCGGTATTGAAGATTAAAAGTCGTCATGGACCCGGTGACGCATGCACTAAACCTTCTTAGCCACTCAAGTTTCTCTCAACCGAAGCTTGTTTCATTCTCACAGGAACCCTACGTAAACTATCGGCTTTCTCTAGAGATTCGGTATTGAAGAAGGAGACCTCTCCCTAGTCTCTTCGGGGAAAACCAAAAGCACTATTGAGTCTAGAGCCACGAGATTTCATCAAAAGATCTCTTAGGAACACTTGACATTTAATCACTTGATGATCAACTAATAAGATCATCGGTGGTTCATATCGAGTCCTTCACAGATCTTAGCAATCTGTTGAGAACATTTATGAGAGGTTCACATCTGTGATCCTCAGTGATTGAATGGAAACTCCTGCCGGGGTCAACATCAACGACCAGTGTCGGTCGCCGGTAACTCCCGTGGATTGCGCGAGTGTGTCTCAAACGGTCTCTGATGCGTGAGGTGATGCCTTGTGTACCTCGGCGACTCATCACGCTGAATAGATGTACCGGTACATCGCGTTATCTCACTTGTGGGACTCCGATTCGAGGAGCGGCCTTTGTAAGAATTAGAGTTGTGTCCTCACACTATCTTTGTTGACACTCTCGAAGTTCAAACTTGTAAGTGTCGGAAACCGCTTATTACTAACCGTTTGAAATGTTTTCTTCTTATGGAAGCTCCGGATCGGGATGATCGTGCTTGATTCTTCTCATGCTCACGCCAACATCATCACTAATGGAAGTTCTATTCAATGCAACACAACAATCGAGAATGATTCTTCATCAAATCAAAGAATCTACAAAGTTCAAAGACTTAAAGAACTTCATCGATATTGAATTTCCAAGCGTCAAAGCGTGTGAGCATGTTGAAGAATGGCGTGGAACAACTGGAGCGAAGCGGAACTGAGGCGAGGCGATCATGGAACAACAACATACTATCACTCTCACCACAAAGAACAATGATCAAAGAACAAAGTTAAAGAAGACGTCAAAGCATAAGCTGTTCAAAGATAACTATCTCTCTACACTGGGGAGATTGTTCGAATCAAGGCAATTCTTCTCACAAGAAAGAAGAATGTCGGAAGGCGTCAAACTGCTACTATTACATCAACGCCTTCACCGTTTTCATTCATATATACTTGAGGGGAGATTGTTGGAATCACTCCTAAACATATTTCAAGTATTTATATTTCATATGTAATAGGTAGCTTTATTATGGCCTTTATGTTTGTTTAAGGTCAAGCTTATGTAGAAGGCCCATAAGCTTGACCCAAGCCCAATAAGGATAGGAAGGGAACTAGGAGTGTTGCCCTAGCTTCCCTCCTATAAATACCCCTTGTAAACCTTCATTTGAAGGTTGGTTGTTCAAGTTTATCTCTCATTCACTCTCTTTGCATAACCGGTCTTTTATACGTGAGTGTGTGTGTGTTTAGCTTGTACAATCGCCTCATCCCCTTCTCTTATAAGCTTGTGTTGTAAAACTAGTGACCTAACAGAATTTACTCTTTCACTCATACTCCTACGCGTAACTGTCTTCACTATACGTGTGTGTTTGTTTGGTTTATTGTTCATCCGCCTCTCTATCTCTTCTCTTGATGCTTGTGTTGTAAAACTAGTGACCTAACAAAATTAAATAAAAAATAAAGAAGATAAGAAAGTAAATTGTTTATAAGGTTGTTTCAGTTTAATGAAAGCAATGAGCTAAGTATAGTCATTACGGATGGTGATTATCATACAATGAACTTCATCCTTGAAGTCATGTACATCTTCTCGATCAAGACAAGATAATAATAAACGGCGAGGGCAAGTGATTTTGATTGATTAACAAAAGCAAAACATATTTTACTTAATTGATAAGTAATTATAATGCGACGTAAAATATTTCCATTATATACTTACTTTAGGAAAGCATAGGAATAGAAAATTTTCAAGTGAGAGAATGAATATGAGACTATTATTAGCGGTGCTCAATTAAGGCTAAACACAACCATTTTTACGGGTGATTCCACATACCCAACTTCTCTCTGGGAAGCAATTCAAATTAAGTCAAATTGAGTTTCTAGTGCAATAAGTTCTCCAATATTCATTCTCAAGTTAGGAAAATTTGTATTCCTACAATAGTCTATCGAAGAGTGGCAATGATGATACTTTTCTTCGTTTTATTAATATTATGCCTAATGCAAGTGCATAACAACTAAGGTGACAAAGGTGCATGTTAAAAAATTTATAAATTGGTGTGACAATTTTTAGAGTTAAAGGCAGAAGCAAATGATATGTTTCAATATAGAGTGCGGGATGTGGGGGTTCAAATTATGTTGTTGGAAAGCTCGAGTTTGGATTTTTGGATATGACCAATTATATTTGCGTTGCAAAATAACTTAGTTGAGTATTACAGATGAAACAATCAAGTTGTCAATCCTACTATAAATCTTGGAATGCAATCATGGAGAAGAAGATGGGATAGTACATCATCAACACGAGTGTGGGTGATGTGTCGTTTAGTATAGGTAATTATTGTTATAAAATTTTAAATTTATATTTATGCCGACTTTACCTATAACAAACACTAACGGGCAGTTACCCAGTCGATGGTAGGTTAGTTGGTAAGTAGGGTTTCGATCACTAAGAGTGGATTTCTAATATACTAATTCTAAAGGTATTTTACTTAATGTAAAGGGGTTTCATCCTGAGAGACTAGCACGAGTTTGGTTTTTTAATAAACTAATAAAGTAAAATAAATAATAAAAGTAAGAAGACACCAAAGATAAGAAGAACGTATTAACCAAGTTTAGTGTGACAACTCGTAATTTCAGGTCATTTTACAAAACTTTGAAAATTTTCACTATTCATCTCGGGAATTTACTATTCATCATTTTACTATTCATCATTTTTGAAGTCGATTTGATATTTTGAAAGGGTATTTCAAAATTTTACTATTCACGAAACACTATTCATTCCGGAGAAAATCACTATTCATGATTCACTATTCATCATTTTCGTAATAAACTAGGTTTACAGTATCAATACGCGTAACCTGGAGGGTTAAGATGCGTATTAATGGAATATCATCAAGGACATTTCATATAGATTAGATTTAGTCTACATATCATCAATAACATTATTTCATATCGGTTCATGCATGGATTTGCATTTTTCAATTAACGTTTATTTTCTATTAAATAAGCGCTATCGCAGTAAACATTTATTTTGAATATTGATCCGACACTTCCAAAAGTTATCCTAATATATTTTTATACTCATTTTAAGACTATAAAAATAATATTATTAGTCTACCCGGTGTTTTAAATTTATTTTGTAGATAAATTGTTATAGTTATATAATTACTGACGATTTTAAGTAAATAAGACACGATAATTATTATTTCACTCAATTCTTGAGAGAAATGTATTTTATAATTTTATGACTTCAATATATTTATTTTGCTCCGTTAAAATTAATTTTTAGCTAACGCTACCCTAAATGCTTAAATATGTACACAAGTTACCAACTATCTTTAAATAACTACACATTTACAATATACTTATATATTAAATGATACAAAAGTACCCCAAGTCTTTTATGTTTCTTATGTTGGTCGACCACAAGAGATGACTCACACTACTTTAAGTACTAAATATCTAATACTACAAACTATATTTGCCTACCTATTATAATATATTACACTACACATAGATTACATGATATCAAAGTGTGAAATAAAAATCTATTCTCTCGTTTCCTTCTTCCTCTTCAACCGGCCATAAGGAGCTCAAGCTAGGAGTGCATTTTTTTTCTTCAAGTCAAGTAATTTCACAACTTAGGCATACTCTTAAGCAAGGTT
>OU343219.1:159000326-159042705 GCA_910596185.1 Chrysanthemum makinoi
AGGAAAAAGTGAAACTAAGAACCATCTCAAATTTTTCGATTCGGTTCGATGCACGGAATTTTCGGTAATTCCCATGTGTACCAAAGTGTTAAAAAAAATATGTTTGAATAGATGTGAATTTACAGAGATTTTGTTAAGTGAGAACCGAAAGAAGTTAGCAGCCTTAATAAGTATTTCACAACGACTTACAAAAAACATATATCGGTGAATAGCAAACTCATTATCCAAGAAAATAATTGCAAACTCGTTGAGAATATTATATATCAATCATGGTGACTAGCTTATAATAACTTACATGGTGACAAGATATCATGCGGTGGCGCCATAATCGTTAATTGTTTCTCGACTTTTATCATTAAGTTTAATAAATAACAAATACCAATAGTTAATTACAACTTCTTGAGTTCTTGTTAGTTGTTACTAAGCAACATAGAATTGTTCGATATGCGGTTAGCATACTCGATATTCAGGTTAGAAAAACTTACTTTCATATTGATGAATGATGTTTGGATATTTGAATGGAATCAATGGATTAAAGGTTAAGGTTTATGGGATTTTAGGTTTAGGTAGGGTTTTTTCTATTTTCTTAAAAGGCCGCATACTTGAATGTACACAATATCTCAAACAAACCCTATAAAATTACATATTTTCATAAAAGTCGGTTCTTTCGAGGAAAGTGCAGGAGCCGGACGATTCCGACCCTAACCGTCCCGAGAACCGAAATTTTGAAATTTTAGGAACCAAGAACCGTACCATGATTACGTCAAAAAGTCGGTAGCTTGAGATGTATCGAATGTTTCCATTTGACAACCTGACGATAATACTCTAATTTCATTATACACTAGATCTACAACAACAACCATTCTTGTAGATGCACCTCCAATCGAATCTCCGATAGCAGAAGATCAAACTGTTTCTAACAACAATGACCACGGTGATGATCAACATAATGAACAGAGAAGTTTTATCGGCATTGAGTTGATTCTCTCGAGATATTTATGGTACTTCACACTTGTTCGATTAATTGGACATACATGCTTTGTCTCTTATACATGGTTTATTTGTCTCCAATTCCTCATCAACATACGTGATGTATGATTCTGATTCATTGAAAACATCGGGGGGAAGATAGTGTTGGTGTTCATTGTTTCCTTGATGTCGTTTGCGAAAACCCTATCTCTTCTTGGATTTCTTCAATTAGGGGGAAGGAATGAGACGATCTGTGGTTCAAACGTCTCACTTTGGCGTTATCGTCTCACTTTCCGTGGTTATCGTGTGTGAAGTTACCTAAATATGATGATATGATGCCTCGCTGCACCATGTTGTCATTTTATCGAAATTGCATACTCACGGGTAATTATTATTCCGATATCTGTACCGCAACATTTAGGGGAAGTCGTTTCATTTTAAGTCTTTGTGGTTTGTTTGGTGTGAAGCATCTACATATCGTGAAAAGATCTTGTTGATTTATTGTATGTTACCCCGACGATTTTCCTAATAAGTCGGTTTACATTGTGTGGTTTACTGCTCATCTACAAATTCCGATGCCTACTGAAAACTTCAAAAGTTAGAAGAAATGTTGACTTTATCAATGTTTCAAATATGCTAAAGACAGTTGTCAGTTTGGGGGGAAGCTGATTCTGAAACTTCATCATATGGCTTCTGAGCAAAACAACTTGGAACCCGGACATAACCGTCTAAACTTCCCCAATCCCATCATAATTTGAACCAAGCCTACGACTTCGCACTGGTCGTCAAATGGAACGATTATTTGCTCCATGTTTAGTGATGATATTGATCAAGCGTGCTCGGATGTATCAAATGTTTTCGCTGCTCAACCTGATAATACTCCAATCCACGATACACTGAAACAACAACAACTGTTGAAGAAGCACCTCCAATTGATTCTACAACAATAGCCGAACAAACCGCATCCAATGACGTTGAACCAGCTGATGATCTTCTAAACCAAGAAGTACCTACACCTGCAGATTATGATCCAAATGCGTTCTTCAATTCTTTTGCTAATGAAATGCCCTTGCCGCGATGTTCGCGAATCATCCACAAGCCATTTGAATCCTCCCCGCACAATGTATATCAACATCAACCCTCCACACATCGTTGGACTAAAGACCATCCGCTTGTGAACATTATTGAAACCGAATCAACCGGTCGATAAGTAACTAGACAACGCCTTGAGGCCCGACGGTGAACATTGCATTTATGCACTTACCGTCTGCCAGTGAACAAAATATTAAAGAAGCCATGACATATGACAACTGGATTGAATCCATGCAAGAAGAACTTAATCGGTTTAAACGTCTTGAAGTATGGGAATCGGTTGCAAAACCAACAGGGGTATATGTTATTGGTCTTAAATGGATTTGGAAAAACAAGTTGGATCTTTGAGGGAAATGCGGTTATCGAAATAAGTCACGTCACGGTGGCTAAGGGTTATAGACAAGATGAGGGGATTGAATTCGAGGAATCATTCGCACCGGTTGCTAGACTTGAGGTTGCATGATTTTTCTCGCATTCGGCCACATAAACATCACGGTCTATCATATGGATGTCAAAACCGCTCGAATGGTAAACTAAATGAATGAAGATATGTTAGTACCGTAAGGATTTGTTGATCCAGTTCCCTAATCACGCCTACAAACCGAACAAGGCTCTCTACTGGTCTCAAACAAGCCCCCCTAAGGTATGATGAGTTGTCATCCTTTCTCCTATCTCATAATTTTGTTAAAGGATCTCGACCCAACACCGCTTATACAATATCACGGGGAACACATTTTAATCGTTCAAATCTATGTGGATGACATCATTTTTGGGTCAACACATAAAAAGTACTCAAAACGCTTTTTCAAAACTTATGAAAACACACTTTGAAATGTCAATGATGGGTGAACTTACATTCTTTCTAGGACCGCAAGTTCATCAATCACCCCGTGGTATTTTCCTAAGTCACCCAAATATGCTCTTTGAAATTTTAAACAAACATTAAATGCAAAGTCTGATACCTATGCCACACCAAAACATACCAAGAAACCGGACGATTTGCATGGAAATTGGTTGACCCTACCAAATAATCAAGTATTATTGGTCTCTCATGTATCTAATGTACCAGACCTGGGACATTGTATTTCTTGATATCTTTGTTCCCAGATCACAATGACCAACTGAAACTCACCTCTTGAGGCTAAAAGAATCCTCCAAACATCAAGTGAACCATTAATTTGTGGATCCGGTATTCAAGGATTCTATTTTTGAACTAATAGCTTTTTCAGACGATCATGCCAGGTTGTTCGTGATTCACTGAAAAGTACTTCGTGTACTCTACAACCTGGGATAAATTGGTCATGGCAATTGAAGAAGCGAGGATTGTACATCGCTCTCATCGACTCAAGTGAATATGTAGCCATGTTGTGCTCTAGTCAAGCTGATGAGAACACAACTCAAAGATTATGGTTATGTATTTGACGTAATTCATGTATTCATTAATCGGATCGCCATTGCATTGGTACCCTCTTAACACTGTCAATGCATATTGATCTTCAATATCATTTCATCAAAGAGCATGTGGAAAAGAGATCGTTGAATTATACTTTGTTTGCATGAACACCAACTGGCGGATCTTCTCACCAAAGCCATAGCTCCTGCTAGGTTTAATGATTTGATCCACGGATTGGTATGAGGTGTTTCACTTCAAGAACCGATGAACTTTTAACACATTCTTGAAAACAGTCAAACACCAAAACCTCTTTTGTAAATAAATTTTCAAAAATAAAATATAAAATATAAAATCTGATAAAATCCAAAAAAAATATTCTTCTATCTAAATTTCTTTCAAACATCTAAGTACAAATCTTCCAACAACACTGTTCTATCAAACTTTTCACAATTTTCCCGAACAAGTGTTGGGGGAAAAGTAAATATTTTCAGTTTCATAAAATCTTGTACTTACATGTTTCCAAAAATATGTTGTTTCTTCTAAAATGGTGGATACATTTCGATCAAATACTTCCCTCGGATTCAAATGTTTTCAAAATTCATTATTTCAAAATGGGGGCATCGTTAAGTTTCTGGCTTACAAGTGCTTTGTCTAACCTAAACGGAAGTTAAAGGATCTTGGTTGGAACTTCTGAGGGTGAGGGACTGAATTTTGTCAACTTGGAAAATTATTTTTAACAAAATCATTCACCTAACACATTCAATGCACCACTTCACGCCAAGATTTACTCCTAAACCACCAAGATCAAACGACCCAAATCAAATCTTCAAAATCCGCTCAAGTCCGTTCATAATCTGTAAGTTCTAAATTGTTTTGATCAAGATTCTAAAATCCAACGGTTAAAACTCTTTAAACTAATTTTGGAAAATTGTCACCGAACGATTGGGTGTTTATGCATAAAAGTGTTTGGATTGAAATGAGTTGTGTTAAAACCTTTCTTAGTGTCTATTAAGCTTGTTTCAATTGTCCAAAACCATCCAGAATCTCAAATTTCATTAATTTGAATTTAGGGTTCTCAGCGCATTTAGGGTTTTTCTATTCTGTGATATGTTATTAGGTGGTCAAGAAAGTGTAAGAATAAGTATATATGCATGTTTTGAACCTTTAAATCAAATTTCAGAAACATCTAAATTGTAAGAATTTAAGTTTTAGGTTTTTAGGGTTCATTTCCCATGAATCTTCTGATTCTGTGGTGGATATGTGTTAAATATTGTTCCATTGTACTCATATGACATCTAGGACACTCCAGAAACATTCTTGTTTGATTTGTGTGGTTATATCTCTTACGCCGTAGATTAAGGGTTAGGGTTTAAGTAATTTTACCTAAGTCTTTCTCGTGTATCTAATAGGTTCTTATGCTTGTTTTGTGATCTAAAAGATGTTTGGAATTAACTGCAATCAAGTTTTCATGTTTATATTCAACAAAGTTAATTATTCGTAATATTAGAATCTTGGTGTTCAAACCGCTACGCTTTAAAGAATAATTTTATGCAAAGGTAACTTAAGAAATCTTATGCGTAACTCTTACGCATAAGAGGTCTACAGATGATTACGGTATTTTGGAAAGATATTCAGAACAAGGTTTATACGCATAAGCTTTACTCTTACGAGTAAACTTTATGCGTAACATCTAGCTTATTCCTACGGGTGCCTAAAGCCTTTCAACTTGTCTTACGATAAGAAACTCTTACGCATAAGCTTGGTCTTACGCTTTAGCTTACTACTACGCATAAGCTCCTTTCTTACGCATAAGGATCCTTGTTACATATAACCATCGCTCACTACATTTTGGTTTGTTACGTATATATTACTTGTTAAATGTTACGCATAAGTCACAAATACTTGATGTTTCATATAAGCTCACATAAGTTAATATGTTGTGTGTTAAGTGAAAAATTGGACTTTGAAATTTCAAAATTAACACGCTCGTCGTAACTTATCACACCAACTTCAAACAATTGGACAAATGTGACTTAGGACTTGTAACTAACATAAACATGTTACCATTAAACAAGGAATTAGATAATAAATCAGACTAAAACAAACACATTGTGTTTCCATACGTCTGTCTTTTTGTCTAATGTCTTTCAGATCACAAAATGGCTGCAAATCAAGCAAAACATCAATGCCCCAACTGAGCTCTCAATGGCAAACACATTCCCAGCTGGACACGACAAAACAATTGGTAGACAATCTCCGTGTCGCCTTCAACAACTTCATATGCTCAATCATCTTGCGATTGCCGTGGACATCCTTCCGCAACATCCATTCATATTCATGCACAAAGTCATCCTGATGATGAGTATGATTCAATGGATGAGGAAACACAATTTCGTAAGACATTAAAGCGAAGGATGGAATACCATGCTTCAACCTTCCGTTAATCAACCCGGCCAAGGGGAGGTCAGCAGTCTCCACTTATGGAAGATGCATTGTAAACAACTCTTACCCCATCCGATCCGGTTAATCAACCCGGTAGTGGTCGGTGTCATCGTCACTAACCTGCTGAAATGAAGCAATCACAACAACAACTAAAACAACCGCAGAAGAAAAGCATGGTAAGATGTGGAAATATACATGAAGGAGATTACGATCATGATAAGGATGAAAGAGTCATCATGATGATAATTTGGTGGTGAAGAGGAAATGATGCAAAAGAGGTCGGTTAAGTCTGATAAGAAGGAGTTAAAGAAGGAATCATACAACCACATAGTTGACAATCCAACACACATACCTAACAAATCTCCTCGAACCACCTTTGACACTTCCACCAAACCCAAATCATCATCTCAATCATCACCTCCATCAACAAAAGAAACAACTAAGTCAACAACAAAATCTATTAAGAAGGCAACTCCATCCAATGATTTGACAAATGGTTAAGCAGGTTTTCACCACTACACAACAAGCTACACAGCCACCACCATTTGATCAACCAATGGAGAAAACCGGTAATCACTCTACATACACTGGTGGTGAGGATCATGACATACCTAAGCCCTAACTCAACCTCAACCGAGAGTCGATCAAGTACATTATCAGACTCCTTATTTTCATACGATCAAATCAAAGAAGCGTGTTGAAGATCTCCACCTCGAATCTTACCAAAATTCTACACTTCAACGGAATCATCAAGAACTCAAGATAAAAATCGCTCATAAACCAAAGTGAAAATAATCATACTTGCTTCATGGCTTTCGATGAAATTCACAAAGATCTACGACACCACCCCTAGAGATGGTCTGATGGATTGGCATATCATCAAGGACATTGAGTTCAAGAAAATCGCATCTAAGAGATGGAATTCCAAAGGATCTGCAAGGATGTTCATGGATTTATCACTAGGATTGATGAAAGATGAGTCTTGGATCGATGCAACGGTTGGAGAGCTATGTGGGAGGAAGACCAAACTTTTCGATTCTCGACTTACCAACGCCTCGTAAAAGTAGTGATCGCCCAGAATCATCGGGTACTCTCTTAACTCTCTTGATTGTGATTTTGTTTGTTTGATTTATTCATTTTGGCTTGTGCACACATAACATTGTACAACCCCTCGTTAATGAAAGGACCCCGTAGCCAGCCACAATCCTATAAAAGGAGCGAAAGCTTCTTACTTTTGAGTAAAACTAATCAAAACTTTTATTTTTTCAAAGTTTTGCTCAAAAGAACAAGTACTTCCCCTTATGATTTTTAAAACCTCAAAAGTTAATATTACTTTTTTGTCAGGGAGTATTTGCTAAAAATCTTTGTTCACAAATTGTTCTTCGTGAAAACTTCCCACAAAACTCAAAATGGTCATATTCGATATCAAAATTCGCCAAAATAACATTTATATGCCATTTTCAGGGGAGAAAAATTGTGTGATACAAATATGTTGGATAATGTGATTGAATCTTGGTGCTAAGACTTAACCCATGAATTGACGAGATTCGAATGTCATACATCAAAGATTCATCTTCCAAGACTTATCCGGAGTAGATTGTACTCTCGAGAAACTCATGATAGACATGAACTTTGACGGGTTTGACAACCTTTTCAAGGTTTGACCACACCTTCAAGGTAGTTATTAGAGCTAGTTGTCACCTAAAAGTTGACAATGCAACTCTTTAACTATGCAACGTAACCGTGCGTCTGGAATTGTCTATCTTGAGTCGATCAACTCAAAAGCGAGCGCTCTACCCTCTCAGTGCATATTTCTCAAAACACTTGGCACATGAGGGGAGTATTTATGAAAATACAAAACTCTCAAAGTGTTACAAAATGTTTTCACTCATAAACACTTTGAGAGATTTTCGAGAAAATGGTTTTATGGCAACTTAGGATAGTCATGGAGTTATAAGTGACTAAGGTTAGGAATAACCGTCCTATGATCCGCCAGAGTGGAGGGATCTACCAAGGACACTACCAATAGTTAGAATTAGAAGTCCTTAGGTATGATTATAAATAGGAGAAAATGAGAATCTAGAAAGAGGAAGTTGTAGAATTAAAAGAAAAGTAATGAAAAGGGTGAAAAGAAATAGCCTCCAAATTATTCAACTTAGGGGCGACATCGAAGTTCAATTCATATATGCTATGGTTGTCACTGATGACACCGTATTAAGATTAAAAGTCGTCATGGACCCAGTGACGCATGCACTAAACCTTCTTAGCCACTCAAGTTTCTCCAATAAGAAGCTTGTTTCATTCTCACAGGAACCCATGTAACCATCGGCTTTCTCTAGATCGCTTGTATGAAGAAGGAGACCCTCTCCTCTCGCCCAGAAAACCAAAAGCACTATTGAGTCTAGAGCCACGAGATTCATCAAAAGATCTCTTAGGAACATATGACATTTCATCACTTGTCATTCAACATTAAGGACGCAGTGATACTACTATGAGTCCTACACGCATCTTAGCAATCTATCGAGAACATTTGCAGGGGTTCACAATTGTGATCCTGATTGAATGGAAACTCCTGCCATGGTCAACATCAAACGTACTCGATAAGAGGTCACTTCTCGTAGAATCCTTGTGGGCACGCTTAGTGTTATCTCAAACGGCCTACGTCGTGGGGAGGTTTCGTAACCTCACCGGGACTCACCCGAATCAGAGCGTACTTTATTGTGTTATCCTACTTGAGGACTCCAGCCAGAACAACCTTAGAATTAGAGATGTGTTTTCACACTATGTCGTTAACACGCCAAAGTTCGAACTTGTAAGTCCGAAAATCCCGCTAGGAGATTCCTTTCAAGAATCGAGTCACGAAGATGCTGGTCATTACTTGAACTTGTTCAATGTAATACCAACGTCCTTATGGATCGTGACTGATTATCCAATTGGTGAATGGAATCAAGACATTCATCGAAGAACAATCGTAGTGGTCAATTCTCTAAACGAATCCAATTGATCGATTGGTGTTTATTACTAACCCATTCTTATATTTTCTTCTTATGGATGCTCCTGGGAGATGATCGTACAGATTCTCCACATGCTCATACCAACAACAACATAAATTGAAGTTCTCTCGAAAGGAAACACACAAGTCACAATGATTCTTCATCAAAGCCAAAGAATCTACAAAGTTTAAAGACTAAAAGAGAACTACATCAACATGAAATCCAACGCCAAAGAAGTAAAGGAGCATGTCGGAGGCGTGGAGACACACGAAAGCAACGGTTTAACCGATGCGATTACAACAACATAACATCACCATATCCACACCAGAACAAAGAACAAAGATAAATGAAGACGCCAAAGTCAAAAAAGAAAAACAAGATCCTTACACTGGGAGATGTTGGAATCAAGACACTTCTTCTCACAAGAAAGAAGAATGTCAGAAGACGTCAAAGCAACTATTACATCCGCACCAACAACTTTTCAAGATTACTGAAGTTATTAATTACCAACACTTAGGGGAGATTGTTGGAATCACTCCTAAACTATATTTCAAGTGTTAGTAATCAATATGTAATGCGTCAGCTTTAATTGTGCTTTTATTTTGTTATTAATGGTACGCTTACGTAGAAGTTCAAAAGCCTCTACCAAATCCAATAAGGAAGAAAAGAGACTTGTAGGTTTCCCTTGTTCCTTCTCCTTTAATAGACTCAGAAACCTTCATTTCAGGTTGGTTGTTCACATTTCACATAATACCTACGATAAACTTTGTTCATTTTCATATGCGGTTTTTGTGTATGTTCATCCGCTATATCTCATCTAAATTTCTTACATATTGACGATGTGTTACATTATGATGACCTAACACGATCGACATCGATTCTTCGATTCTTTTGGCTGCTTTTTTTGACACCCCTAAAATAAAGCAATTTTAAGATCAAGTTATAAAAAGTGCTGTGAACTAGTTATAACAATTTTGCAAAAAATAGTATGCTTATAAGATCGGCATTTCAATATTTCATTATTTGAATTAGTGAGTATAAACCAAAGTTATAAATAGCATGGCATGACAAAGATAACTAAGGCTAAGATTATATAAGTACACATAATTGGTCACAAATACGAATATATTTATACTATTTCACATATTTTGAGTTTATAAAAGACGTGTCATATGACGACATAACTCGCACAGAATGCATGATCGCTCCTCGCTTTTACTTGCGCTTTTTTAACAATGGTGTAAACAACGCTTATAGTTTTAAGACTAAGGAATCAAGATCAAAATTATAAGAAAACTTAAAATGAGAAAGACGAGAAGTAAGCATCAACACATATTTGAGATGCAATGACTTATATTAGACGATCTATATTCATTATAGATGCATTATAATGTATTTTTAGCATAAAATTAGATGCATATACATATATATTAAATGCATTTTATCAAATTAGATAAATCCTATGTATTTTTGGCTCCAAATATTAAATATTGTTACAATGTTATTTTGCATATTTTTTAATTCAAAAACAATTGGAAACAATAAAAGATGCATATGATCTAAATGAGTAAAAATGCATTTACTTCATGTTAATACATCTCAAATATATAATTATAATTGGCTTTTATACTTTATTTTAGATTTTCTTCTCACTTAATCCTTACCCAACACTAAATAATATACAAAACTATTAACGTTTCACTATATCATTTGAATGATGTAACGTGACGTACTCATATATGAAACCATAGTGGCTTATTCTTCATGTGACTTTTGTGATATTTACTCGTGTCAAAAACTAACAATGTAAAACAAAATTAACCAAGTTTGATGTCGCTTTCTTTTCTCAAACACTATCTTTTACTTAAAAAGAAAGGAATGTTTGAACCAACGCTTCAAGCATTGCTAAGATTTTCTTTTATAGCTTTTAATAATTATTTATGTGGGTCCCCGTTTAAATATGCAATTTTATTTCAACTACAAGGACTATTTACGTAATAAAAAACCAACTTTTAGCTCCACACTGAGTGTCGGTGCTTGGTTGGCTCATATTTATTGTTCTTTTATATTCACTCTTGACCCTTCACTTCAACATCCCAACCAACTTTTATTCTCTTTTCATTATTTCTGTAATAAAAAATTTATTCAGTAGTACCACATTTACCTACCATAGTGAAAAAGTGAATGCAAATATGGTTTAAAAAAAAATCAAATCAACGATAACTCAATCCCGTATATCACAAGGTATGAAGGAAATGAAATGTAAACAATCTTACCTTATTCAAAGGTAAAGAGACTGTTTCTAGAGGACATTCGACCTTTTTATTAAAAGTGAGGATCGACCCCTCAACTTTTGTGTTAAAAAAAAAAAGGTTTTTCACCTGATCAAACCGTACTAATTATATAATTATATGACCTTTTTATAAAGCGGTTGTGCTTGTGTGGTTTGCAACCAGCACTTACAAACCAAAGCATTTTTTCATCAAAAAACTGATTTCGTATTAGATTTATGAGTCATTTTTTAACTGTGTTTGGCTTCCGAGTTCTTTGAAGCGTTTAGTAGTATGCAGTGTTTAACTTTTAACTTTCAGCGTTTAAAATATTATATGCTTGTTTGGAAACGAACATTTAGCTTTCGTATATTGATTAAACGCTCCTACTTAAAATGCTGATAAACCCACGAGTAAACAGCATGCGTCATAGTCTTGCACTCGGTTAGGACGACAGTAGTTGAGGTTGGTCTAGCTAGCTAGCTTTTGGTTGATATGCTAGTGTTATTCCATCTGTTAAAATGCTTATCACGGACAATGATTCATTGGCCGGTGGCTAGCGCACTATATACGCTATTTAAATCTCTTCTTTAATCAGTGGAACGTGGTCCCTTAGCATATATAAAGATTTTGTGTCTATTTTTCCTCCACTTCGAAGTTGAGATACATGCATACACTGATACACGCACATTTAACATGTTGTACCTAATTAATAGGGTAATAGTGTACGTAATACCACTTGCAGTTGTGCATGATATGGTATAGTGGTATATTATACTACGTACTACTTTCATTGGGATATATTTACACGTTAAATGTATAGCCGTCTAGTTATACTTGTTTCGTAAAATTATGATGGATCGATGCTAATGCTAAGTATATCATTTGGTGTTGCTTTATTGAATACGGAAATGCCAACAGATGTGCGTACTTGCTGTTTCTTGACGTAGAACCATTACGTTGTAAGTTGTAACAACTAGAAAGACATGATTTGTGGGTACATACGGCTGTTTATCCGTGAAAGCATAGTAATTAATTGCTGGTTTGTCATGTGAAGAAAAACTTGCAAGCACGAATGATGGGCGACACAGCATGTGTTGCCATCGCTGATAATAAAAATGACATTTCATTAACTTGAATCTACATTTATTACACCTATCATAAAATATATGAAATTTGTTTGTGGTTACTCTTTTCGGAACGAATGGAGTATAATAATAGAGCCTTTTCAGAAATTTATACAATAAGTATCGGTTTATAAACCTTAGAATAATTTATAGATTAACAATTCAACAAATGTATTTTAAGTGAATCTAAACACCTTATAGATCAACTAAAAATATCAAAATAGTTATATATGTTATAATCAAATTTATCAACCCCACTGCCCCCGCATCTACAATAATTTCAATATCGACAACCACTTACAACATAATTTAGTTACGATCACATGATTTTTGCATTAGTAGCCATCACATTAATATTCATTTGATACATTATTTAAGCTCAAAGTTGTTTTAAGGTTGAGATTCATGTTGTACACTTCACCTTTTATGTTCTAGTTTTCATCAACTTTATTAAATAAAATCTTCATTTTAGTATGATATAAAATAGTACAAAAGAGACAATATTTGTTTAAAGACAAAAGTTTAAAAAAAGTATACATAACAGATATCAAACAACACCAAAATATTGTTCCTTGATGACTCGTATTTTGGGGTAAAAATGATTTTGCATTAGATTTATAATTATAAAACACGATTTTTATTTGATTCATAACTTGAGACAGTGTGGTTAATATGCTAACATTTTATTTAATTTATTAGAATGCTTGTCACGGATATATACTGATCCGTTGGCTTGTGGAGTTGTGACTCGTATATGCTATTCATAGATAAATAATTACTACTTTTATTTTATAATTCATGACACTTTTTTTATCAAAAATCTGTGTGCAAACCTGTAATTCCTTTGCTATAACTTTTGGTTATAAACGTTTGAAGCAGTTTTTAGGATATATGTGATGCCACTAAACGTAAATAACATGCTTTGTTGACAACAAACTTATTTTCTACTGTTATATATACGTTTCATAGGTTTACCCGCATGGGCGAATTCACGGATGACCGCAACATAAGGTTACACGACATATTGTATAAGACAGTCGACATACGATATTAACCTGTTTCGCAAGTTAAGAAGAAACTTGTGAGTGATAATGATGGGTGAAAGGCATTCATACTTGCTGAAAGAGAGTGTCTATATGGTTCACCAATATTCATTAATAAGATCATGTAACTTGACCAAATTATGTTCAAAACGTATAAATGTGTTGGTGGTGATATTTCCAACTAGCTAGTTTTTTTTCTCGGCTAAATTTGCTATGAATAACCCAACAAAATTGCTATACCATATATACGCCAAACATAATTGAGCTTTTATAGATAACGTAAAAATAAGGATCGGTTTCTAGGAAAAGAATCCGATAACATCTGTCTATCTGTTTTTAACAAATCCTTTGGAGTTACTTACTATAACGGATATT
This sequence comes from Chrysanthemum makinoi, assembly GCA_910596185.1. Lineage (NCBI taxonomy): Eukaryota > Viridiplantae > Streptophyta > Magnoliopsida > Asterales > Asteraceae > Chrysanthemum > Chrysanthemum makinoi. The sequence goes on from OU343219.1 coordinate 159,014,031, forward strand.
CGTTTTTTTATAGACATGATATCAGAAATGTATCCAAGGCTTATACATTAACTATTTTTCACGACAATTCCAACGATAACACTTTAGATAACTACCTTTCTTTTCTTGAAAAGCATACTCCTTCCGTCTCATTTTTATTGTCCGTATTATTATTTACATCTATCCCGAAAACATTAACTATTTTTCACGACAATTCCAACGATTACACTTTAGATAACCATCTATTTTTGCTTAAAAAGTATACTCCTTCCGTCTCATTTTTATTTTTCATATTATTATTATTTATATCTATCCCGAAAAACTTGTAGTTTTCATTATAAACAAATGTTTTTACCTATTTTATCTTCATGTAATTATTTAAATTTCTGAAAACCTTGTTTGGAAAGTCAATGTAGCTTTAAAAAAAAGTTCATTTGCTTAGTACAGTAACATGCTCAATTTCGTCAAAACAAGATATGAAAATATATGCAAGAATTTATATTTCTATATATTAAAGGACAATAAAAATAAAGAGGGAGAGTTATGTGTTAGGCTGGTTTTTTTATTTTGGGTGGTGCACCATAACCACTTTCATTCACCACACGCGACCTCATTTAAGCCACTTCCGGTCAAGTGCGAACTCCACAATTTTTGCTCTTGCATGGTGGTCTGCATGACTGCACCACCTCACGAAAACCAAAAAAATAGGCATTTATATTGATTATTATTTTGTTTGTGAGTGTGCATGTGTGTCGTATATTGCGGAGTATGTTTATATAAAGTGGAGTATTTTTATATATTTGGTTTGGTGGTGACCATACTGAGTAAAAATGTGATGTGTTTGGTGGTGTGATGAATAGTGATGTGACATTGATGTGTTGATGGTGGGTCTGGTGACCATAGTGAGTAGTCTTTGACTAGTGGCAATAGATACTTCAATAACGCGTCTCTATCCTGTTGGCACAATATGGCGCATCTCTTTGTTAATAAACTCACCCCATATGACGGGTTGAAGTTGTATTTTTGAGAGAACTAGGTTGTGTGGACGACCGAGTTGTGAAACTTCTTGTTGTTGTTATGTGTGTGTGATTTTTATTTTTGTGAAATATATTCGTGTTTAAATTATATATGTTTTGGTGATTATGTTACTTGTGTTACAACACCATATTAGTAGTGATTTGATTTATAAGAAAAATTGATGTGACGTTGAGTTGATAATCATGTTTGCGGTCATTAATAAAAACATGAATACTCAATTCGACAAAAACCATACTTCAATATTAGATAACTCATAACTCTATCTATTTTTATGTTAAGTTAGTTACAGTCACATGATTTCTGCTCTAGTTACGCGCTTTGTCTACAATATTATCTTATTAGGAGCATCATTTCAGCTGAAAGCCGTCGTAAAAGATGGTATTCACGTTGTATGCTCAAACTTTTATGTTCTATTCTTCTTCAGCTTTATTAAAAGAAACGTTCATTTTAATATGTTTCTGTCTTTCATCATTAAAATATTAAAAAGGCACTAACTCGTAATTTGTCCAAAGACAAAAACTCTAAAAAAAATGTGTTTAGTATCAAGCTTTTTTTTTTTTTTTTTTGATGATATTTGTTAAGGTGTCCTTAATCAAATGATGATTAGTTTCTAACGTTTAGTTTTTAACGTTTAGCTTTCCATATCATTTATTTATCTTTACATTTTGTAGTCAACTTGTTATACAACAGAAAAATACAACTTTCGTTTACAACTTAATTATACATATTGGATTAAAACTAGAGCTAAAAACTACCACCATAATTTTACTGAAAATCACATGCATACACACAATTCGATTAACAACACAATATTTGAAATGTATTGTTGAAGCAAATTCCTGTCGTCCGGTTTGACCTAGGAGTTGAGCTTCTATCAATTGATCCGTAAGAAAGAAGTAGTTCCTTCCTGCACAATGCACGACACGCGTTAGCCTCGCCCTGAGTGATATCCCAGGACCAAGCTCTGGCGTAAAAGTAAGTAGGGGTAATAAATGCGGTAATAAATATGGAATGAATGTAGGTGAGAAAATTCAATGCAAAACATTAAATGTGTTGGGGTATTTATACTACCCCAACTTTGTACCTGTGCCACTGTTCCGCTACTATTCACGCAGACCTATGTTATCTGCCTGTAGGTTTATAACCACCCTACCTTGTAGGCCACATGGTAAGAATCCTCAAATCTGCCGACATGGTCGGTCACTGTTCACTCACCGTCTAGACGGTGAGCATGCCGTCCACCAATAGTCTGTCGGACGCTTTGGGACGTCCGGACACACGCCAACATGTCCCCCTTTATTGTATTGGGTGAAAACCGGTGGTGCAATACTTACAATCATTTCGTCTTATTAGAAAAGTGTTCCTCTCCGGTTGTCCGTGGTCTTAGGCTGATCCTTTGGGTATTGGGGTACATTACGATGGGCTCTGGTTATTTGTTGGGCTTTTACCCGCGCTTTCCTTCTTCAGTTCGCGTGGGCGACAGATCGAACCACGTCACTTTCTTCTTGGCTGGTGGGACGCGTTTAGACATCGCTAGGGTTTTCCATTATATATATATATATATATATATATATATATATATATATATATATATATATATATATATATATATATATATATATATATATATATATTCACTTTTACCACACTTCTTTTTTTCCGCATTTCACCCGCACACAAATTGCTTTCACTTGTCGGACGTCTTCTCCATTTTCTTAAGGTTTGTCTTGTTCTCCCTTGTAATTATTTGTACATTTCCCTTCGGCATCCTTTTAGTAATGGCCGAACATGGAACCGAGGAACAGAGCACTCCCGTCTCGGTAGAGACCGTCCAACCTTCTGTGGTACCCAAATTCGATATGCATATTTACACCTCTAAGTTAACACAATCTGAGCTAGATAATATAATTGTTGATTATGGCATTCCCAATGACCTTCGTCCCCATCTTCCTCCGGATGACATGACTATGGATCAACTTCCTGACGACAAGATTGGGATATATCCTCAACAGTTGGATACCGGAGGAGTCAGATCCCTTCTCCTCGTTTTTATTGAACGTGATCAAACACTTTAGGGTTCACATTTCCCAATTAGTTCCCAGGCCTGAACCGGTGACTCTTTTGAGATCGTGTTATAGTTTAAATATTCAACCTAGGGTATCCTTGTTCCGGGCGTTTTATCGGTTGTGCAAGCAGGGGCATTGGTTTTCTTTTGAGAGTAGGGACAGTAGAAGGCCTATAAGTGCTTCAAGGAGGTGCTCACCGGTCTTAAACACTGGAAAGAGAATTTTTTTTCTAATTGACCGGAGGGCAATCCCTTATGTCATGGCATGGAGGTATAAGGAGTCAAAAATTACTGACCCTTTTCCCACCGGCTTTTTGTAGGATGATGCCGAGAAGTTTATCAGGGTTCCCATCCTACTGAGGAAGTCGGATATTAGCTTGTTGTGGATGTGCCACCTTTCCTTGGTTTTCAGAAATCCGGGGTTCGAGCATCTTCTAAAGGATGCCGAGGGTCATGGTAATTATCTGTCCGGATCCTATGGAATTTGTTGTAATTATTGCTTTATGTTTTCCTCAGAAAATTTCTTCTTTTGCAGTTGTCGATATGTCTGAGTATCTTGAGCTCCTGGTGGGATGACACCGCGCGGGTGAGCAAAGGTCCGGCCGTTGACCCAAACCGGAGAGAAGCCAAGAGGACTCGCTGACCACTTTTCATTTAGGGGCGCAATTCCTGCCAAGGATGCCATGGCCGAAAGAGCCGAAGAGGCAGACCCGAAGGTTGTGGTACGCCAGAGAAAAAAAGGAAAAGGAGGTCGCTGCCCGCCAAGCAGCGAAAAGGAAAGGTAAGGGAACGTCTAAGGTTCAAAATAAGAAAAAAGAGAAAGAAGAAGCGGGTTTTGTTGAGAACTTTTCCTCCGGCACCCGGTGTTTGGATTGAGGAGTCACAATCAAGCCATACCGGGGAATGATCAAGAGGCAAATTTGAACATTAATGCCGAAGTAGAGACTCCCAGCTGTCGCCTTGAGAGGTGGCGTAGAGAATATGGCCGGGGGGATGAGGATAATCTTGCAAGGAGGTGGGGGCATTTGGCTTGTTAGGAATTAGAAATTCCAGGTATTAAAGAGTCGGTCACCTCAAGTATATGTAATCGTTAGAAAGCTCGTAGTCGTAGTTATTTTAAGTTAAGTAGTATTTAGTTAAGTAACACCGTGGAGGACAGACGGGTCTTTACCCTTGTATGCACGATCCACACCCGATGTGTGGCGTTTTATGTAAGACTATAAATACTCTCTACCTCCCAAGGTAGAGAGTTGGAGCTCATAATAATATCTTTCACTTTCTCTCACTAAGTTCCCTAAACCTCTAACTTTCTCTCTCTAGAATTCCATCTATATGCTACCTTGTGTTAATGTTATGATGTGTATGTGAAAAGTTATATCTTACAATTGGTATCAAGAGCCATGGTTAGATCATATCTTGCACATCTTTGGATTTCTAGTGGTTTTAGGTGGTTTTTGAGTTTGAAAAAGTTTAGTGGTTTTGCATCATTTGGTTGATTTCTTGTGTTAAAGTTTGAATTTTGTTGGTACTTTTATGTTTAGAATCATCAAAAGTGTTTAGGTTTTCATTTGGTAAGCTTGAATCATCTTGGTTGGGTTGTTTTGGATTGAAAAGTGAGGTTTATATGGTTTTTCAAGCTAGCGACTTAGTTCACGGAATATTTTCTTGGTAGCGACTTGCTTCACATTTTTGTAGCGACTTACGGTGTTGGAGCTAGCGAGTTAGATCTAGCGAGTTAAAGTACAAGTAGTGGATTCTCCACTACGGGTAGCGACTTATGGTAGCGACTTGGTGATGCGAGTTGCTCTTTAGCGACTTGTGTCTCTAGCGACTTGTGTAGCGAATTGCTGCCAAAATTTTGGTTAGCGACTTGATGCATAGCGAGTTACTACTTAGCGACTTGTTTTTTGTTAGCGACTTGGGACTCTAGCGACTTAGGGGTGTAGCGAATTAAGGGTTAGCGACTTAGTGCATTAATTTCTAGCGACTTAGTGCATTATCTTCTAGCGATTTAGTATTTTATCTTCTAGAGTCTTGAGTGATTGTTTACGGTTTTCTCTTGATTTAGTAAAATCCTGTGAAAGAATCTATTTCTCGGTTTAATCATAGAGTTATAAAATCCCGTATAATCTGTTAACATGTCTACCAACGTTCCCACTTGTCATCTCCACTTTGTTGCGAGGATGTTCAAGCGGTGGCTCGGATACTCGTCCACCCATGCTTGTGAGGCTGACTACGACTCTTGGGCTCAACGAATTAGGCTGTATTGCCTTGGAAAGGAAAATGGTGTCAACATTCTCAAATCCATTGATGAAGGACCATATCGAGTTGAGGCGACTAGAGACATACTTGATACTAATGCAGATGGTACTCTGTTTTACGGAATGGACAGACCTAAGATGTATGATGAGCTTGATGATAAAGAAAAAAAGAGATTTGATCACGGATATCGGGGCTTCAAACATTGTTCTTCAAGGTCTTCCTAAAGACATCTACAAGCTGATCAATCATAACACGGATGCTAAGGCAGTTTGGGACAATGTTAAGATGCTTCTCTCGGGTTCGAATTAACTATGGAAGACAGAGAATCCCAACTCTATGACGAATTTGAGCATTTCAAGATGAAACCGGATGAGAGTGTCTATGAGTACTATGTGAGATTTCATAAGTTAGTTAATGACATGAGGAACATCCGAATGACTATGCCTAACATTCAGTTGAACTCAAAATTTGTGAACAACATGAATCCCGAATGGCACAAGTTTGTTACCTTTGTGAAGCTCACTAAAGGATTGAAGAATACAAACTATGAGCAACTCTATGCCTTCCTCCTTGAGAATGAGAGACATGCTATGTTTGAAAAATTAATTCTCAATCAGTTCAAAACCAACGAGGGAGAGACAAGCTCGTCTAATGACTCTGACTTTCTACTCAAACATCGGAATCACAACCAAAGCATCACAAGTCATACCCTTGGGTAATGGTAATCACAAACTCATTCTTGATCCTATGTACAAACAAGGCGATCTTTGATGCTCACGTGGGTAGCTTCATTAATCAACTAGCTCTTCTCATCGGTCAAAACATGAATACTCTCCCACAAACCAACAACAACCTCGAGCGCATCTAACCCACACAATCAAGCCACTATTAAAGATGGAAGGATGGTGGTGCAACCGATTCGGGAAAGACGGTATGATCGAGGGGCGAGGTGGAGCTGGGAGAGGTTATGTTGGAAACCAGAATCGAGGAAGGAATGGTAACCAAGGTCAAGCTAAGCTCATCAAATGTTATAAGTGTGGTGGAGAGGGACACATTGCAAGGGCGTACATCTCAAAGCGCCCTGAGAATCTTGATTACCGAGAGATAAGATCTTTCTTGGCTCAAGCTCGGGACAATGGTGCTACTTTGAATGAAGAGGAATTCTTGTTTCTTCTTGAGGGCAATGCCAAGACCTATGATGCGGATGTGGATGGCGGCCTATTAGGAGATAGGTCACAATCATCGAGAATGCCTTTCAAGTCGTGTGATGCATACGACTCTGATGTGGATGATGGACCTACGGCACACACAATTTTATGGCTAGCATTTCTCCAATGGTTTCTCCCAAGGTCTCTTCTTCATCACTAGTTGGGCCATCCCATGACAAGCTCATCTCAAAGGTATTAAAACTATCACGATGATCTTGATGTGCACGGATGCATGACAAAGTACAATCAGCTGAAACTATTGAATCAAATATTGAAAATATGGGTAATATCAATATTGTCCCATATGATCAATATGTGAAACAAAGTGAAAGTGAAGTTGTACCAAGTGATGCATCTTCTGCGGTCAACAATGACTATGTTTTTGATGAATACCTTGCATGTGCCCTGATGATTCCATTATTTACGAACTAAATGCCTATAAAGAGCGTGTTGCTATTTATGAACAACGTGCTAAGTTTGAGTTGACCACTCGTGAGCAGGAAATGGATGACCAAGTAAGTACAATAATTAGAAAAAGTAAGTTTAGAGAAGAAGTATTGAAACAAGAATTAAATTCCTTGCAAGAAAAACTTTCTAAAACATCTAAACAAAAACAAGAACTTCAAGAAAATGTGAAAATGCTTAAGCAAGAATTTAATGCAAAGGAATCAAAACTCTTGAGAGATTTTTCTAATCTGAAAACTTTGAAAAACAAACTTGAGAACAAGTTGTACAAACAAGGAAACACCATTGATTTGCTCACATGGTCACTAAACATGAGTCTTAGCGATAAGCATAGCATTCCCCTTGTTGAGGAACCGAATTCAGAGGTAATTAAAAAGGCTAGAAATGCTCATAAGGTGCTTTATGATGGTAATGAAATTCTTAAGCCTAGGCGGAAACCTAGTTGCGTTGAGTGCGAGGAAGATAAGAAATCGGATGAAGTCACTAGGGAAAGGATGAACAAAAACTAGATGACCCGAAATGCAAAGAGAAAAAGATTATTATCACTCCCCATGACTACAAGAAGGAAAAGTGGATTTCCTTGAACATGTTTAAGCCTCAGACATTGTTGACTCCCGAACAAGTGTTCTAGAAAAAGGATTTAGAAAATTTGAAAATATTGTTGAAACAAACCCCCTTTATGGAAAATGCCTAGAAGCGTGAGTATCCTCCTAATACACCAATGCATCTAGTTCCTAGAAAAATTGCCACTAAAAGCAAGACCTTAATTAGTCAATATGTTATATTTCAACTATTTGTTGATTTTGAGAAAACTTGTAAGAAAAGGATCACACCTTGGTATAGAGAAGGAGAAAGGGGTTTTGAGCAAATGAAAGAATGTTATTTAAGTGAGGTCATGCCTTTCTTTAAACAACTAAAAGATCACTTTGAGAGTCTTAAAAGGGGATAGAAACTGATATTAAGGGAATGGAAAAGGAATTTGATGCAATGGTAGTTGAAGTTAGTGATTATGGGCGTGCACTAAAATATAATGAGATTGAGAGGAAGAACTTGCATACATTAAATGAGACTCTTATTCCTGAATGTGTTGCTCAAGATATTTTTTTTCACTGCTTCAAATTGCTCTATTAATGCTTCCAAATTTCATGAATTATCTGTTGCCCCGAAAGTCTCCCATGATCGTGTCATTGAGCTTGAAAAAACTAATTCTAAACTAAGCGAGAAAATTGAACTGGATGATCACGACAATTTGGTTAAACATTTTTCTAAACTAGAAGTTGAGCATTTTAATTTACAACTAAAATATCAACATCTTAAAGAAAATGTCAAAACTTCAAATATCAAGACATCTTCGGATGCTCCAGAGTTTGATGCAGTTTTCAAATTAACAAGCGTGATGAAGCGATTCAAGCTCGATTGCAACACGATCGAGAAAGTTGAAAGCCCAAATCTCTCAATTAAAGGGTCAAGCGAACAATATGGAGGCTCCCAAATGCCTCCTCCTTTAGATTCTCGGAATACTCAAAATTTTCATCTTCAAAACTTAGTTAATGCTTTACAAAAGGAAAAGCGAAGTTTTCTAGAAGAAAATGAAAAGGTTAAGCGACATTTTAAAGAGTTATATGATTCAATTAAAGTCACCGTGACAAAACAACGAAAAATAGCGTCTTTACAAAAGGAAATTGAGAATCTGAAGAGTCGGGAAAAGGGAAAATGCCACTTGACAATAAGAATGTTGTCTCAAAGTCACCCTTATAATAAATATGCTTTATGTTAAATATATTCCTCCTCATCTTAGGAATAATGAACATGCTTTTCATGATACTTCTCACCTTAAGGATAGTCTAGAATGTCTTCGTGAGATTGTTGAAGAGGATTTCATTAACAAACCTCTTGATAGTGAAGTTAGGTTTGCTTGCCTATATGCCAAAGCGATCTCAAGAGTTGCTAGAATGTTAATTGCAACATGCCCAAATCATTAGGTGAAAGAGTTAATCCTTTGATGCCATGTTCTATGCCTAGTGCCAAGCATGAAATCCATTCTATGCCCAATGTTTTGAAAGTGAAACACTAATGTGCCTTCAAGTAGTTCGATTCGGATATGTTAGTGCTAAGAAAGTGAACTCAAGTGTGCCTTCTAGGAAGTACAAATCACAGTCCTCTAGTTTTAGAAAGTAACCTAAGTGCCTTCTGTACTTGAGATCCTTGCACATCAAGCGGGAATGCAAAAATTAGATCAACCAACTAATGTTCCCATTCCTCTCTGAGAGTAATCGGTGACATTAAAGCGGGCGGTCAAAGTCTCAAGACAATACAAGGAATGATAGGACCTTGCAAGCTAAGAATGTGCTTTGGAAGAGAGTAGAAGACCAATCTAGGAACTTTAAGCTTGAGTTGAATAAAGCGAATCGTGTTGATTCTAGTATTAGCCTTAGGCGTCTTGTAATTAATTGAATTCGATACTATTTGCAAACCTTGTAATGATATGCTTGAATTACATTTCTAATCATGAATGTGGTGTGAATGCTTTGTCTAATCTGATGTCAAATGCCGATTAAAATTGTTAATGCTAAAATTCATGCTAAGGCTAAAAGGCAAAAGCGAAAGAAAGTTAGAAAACAGTGGAAACCCACGGGAAGAACTTTTATAAAGATAGGTTATTATTGGATACCTTTTGGCCATAAGAATAATCGAGACAATGCCCACTAGAAAATGGATGCCTCCTGGTAGAACTATTCCCTTAAGAAGTAAACATACTTTGAATAGGGGCAAATCTTGACACTAGCATTGCATCTATTCCCAATGATTCCATTGCTTCACTTTCGATATGGATGTTTCTATTTACGATGTGGGTGTTCCAAACACTGTTACTAACCAAGTGAAACCCATTCTTGCATGGGGATCCCAATTATCGATTATCCATTTTTATGCGTGTTCAAGCTGCGGTCGTTCAAATCGTTACGTGGTACTGGACTCAGTACATTTCCAAGCATATATTTGGAGACGGTCGCGGCTCATGAACTTCGTGAGCAAGTTCATCGGGACTGTTAGATTTGGTAATGATCATTTTGGTGCTATTATGGGTTATGGAGATTATGTTGTTGGTGATAGTGTCATCTCGAGAGTCTACTATGTTGAAGGGTTGGGTCATAATCTATTTTCTGTTGGTCAATTCGTGACTCGATCTAGAAGTTGCCTTGAGAAAACATACACCTTTGTTAGAGATCTTAATGGTAAGGAACTGTTAAAAGGAACTTCGTGGGTCAAACCTTTACACCATCTCTATCGATGACATGATGAGGGCTTCTCCAATATGCTTGTTATCAAAGGCTTCAAAAACAAAGTCATGGTTATGGCACCGTCTTCTCAATCACTTGAACCGGCACCATCAAGCGATCTTTCGAGAAAGGACTTAGTTGTAGGTTTACCTAGACTAAAGTATGAAAAGGATCATCTTTGTTCACATGTCAATTGGGAAAAAGCAAGAAATATGCCCATAAACCCAAACCTACTAACTCTGTCACAGAAGTTCTTCATATGATTCATATGGATTTATGTGGACCAATGAGGGTTCAGAATATCTTTGGGAAGAAATATGTGTTAGTTGTGGTTGATGATTACTCTAGATTCACATGGGTCAAGTTCTTAAGGACAAAGGATGAAACTCCTGATATCATCATCAAACTCATCAAGCAGTGCGAGGTTCGACTTAACAAAACCGTCGGAATTGTCGAGCGGACAATGGGCGAGTTTGTCAACAAACAACTTAATGAATTCTATGAAAGCGTTGGAATCGGTCATCAAAGAAGTATTTCACGAACTCCTCAACGAGCGGTGTAGTTGAAAGGCGAAATCGGACTCTTGTTGAAGCCGCTAGAACAATGTTGATTTACTCAAAGGTTCCAATGTTTCTCGGGCTGAAGCAATGCCCTTGCATGCTATACACAAAATCGTTCCCTAATCCACCCTGTACATGGAAAAACTCCATATGAACTTGTCCACAACGAGAAAACCTAATCTCTCTTTCCTTCGTGTGTTTGGTGCATTGTGCTATCCAACTAATGAGGGTCAAGACTTAGAGAAACTTAGGGCTAAAGCGACATTGGAGTATTTGTAGGGTATGCACCAAACAAAAAGGGATACCGAATCTACAACAAAAGAACCTGAAATATCATGGAAACCATTCACGTTACGTTTGATGGTGACGGTCAAATGGCTCTGGACAATCCATTTCGGGACCCGCACTTCAAAACAGTCCCATTGGTTCATCTCTTGTTCCAAACTCTACTCAAGAAACTCCATATGTACCTCCATCCGAAGATGATGTAAAGAAATTGTTTGATCCTATGTTTGATGAACTGTATGATTCAAAAACTAATGAGGTGATGATTCACAGCGAGAGGATGCTCATATTCACTGTGAATGAAGTCAATCCTTGTCTCAATATCTTTAAGTCAAGAAGCACTGCTGATCCTTGATCTCATCAACAAATCATCATTCTTCAAATGTACATCATGGAAATGTTTATGGCATCAATGATGAAGTTAATCCCTTTGCTACTCTTGAGGATGCTCCATTTGAAAACATATTTGCTACTCTTGAATCATCATCAGAACCATCTTCTTGGGGAGACATCGACTCTGCTACCTCGGTTCCTCAACAACGCCACATGAACACCTTAGAAAATGGACTCACGATCATCCATTAGACAACATCATTTGAAATCCCTCTCGTCTGTATCAACGGAAACAACTTGCAACCGATGCCTTATGGTGTTTCTTCAACTCCGTACTTTCTAAGATCGAACCAAAAGATGTTATTACCGCCATGAATGAAGGCAATTTGGTTCAATGCCATGCAAGATGAAATTCATGAGTTTAATCGACTTGATGTATGGGAGTTAGTACACTGCTCAGGCGTGCTATGATTATAGCTCTCAAATGGATCTTCAAAGTAAAACTTGATGAGCATGGTGATGTGTTGAAGAACAAGGCTCGTTTAGTTGCTAAAGGATATCGTCAAGAGGAGGGTATAGACTTTAAAGAATCTTTTGCTCTGTTGCTTTCGAATCGAGGCAATCGAGAATCTTTACGGCTACTTTTTGCTAGTAAGAACATGGTAGTGTATCGGATGGATGTGAAGGCGGCATTTACGAGCGGAGATCTTAAAGAAGTTCGTCACGTCGGCCAACTGAAGGATTTGTGAATCAAGAGCATCCTACTCCGTTTATCGTCGAAGAAGGCTCTTTACGGTTTAAAGCAAGCTCCAAGGGCATGGTATGATACCTTTGTCAAAGTTTCTTCTATCAACGGATTGATAAAGGGCGATTGATCCTACATTGTTCACCAGGAAGTCGGGCAAACATTTAACTCATGTTCAAATTTATGTTGATGATATTATTTTTGCCTCGGCTGACCCAATGGAATGTGATCGTTTTCTAATGAAATGAGTTCAAAATTTCAAATGTCAATGATGGGACAAATGTCATTTTCTTGGGATTACAAATTTCACAAAGTCCCGGAGGCATTTTCATAAATCAATCTAAATATGCAAACGAGATTTTAAAGAAATTTGGATTTGATTCAAGTGACCCTGTTGACACCCCATGATTGATCGAACCAAACTAGATGAGGACCACTCGGGGATCATGATTGACCAAACGAAATATCGTAGTATGATTGGATCCACGATGTACCTCACGACTAGTAGACCGGACATCTTGTTATTTGTTTGCATGTGTGCTAGATACCGGGCTAAGCCTACTAAAAGCACCTTGAAGCGGTTAAGCGGGTCTTCGGTATCTCCAAGGAACCATCAATATGGGACTATGGTACCTGAAGGACACCAGTATGTCACTAACGGCCTATCACAGATCTTGATCATGCGGGTTGTCAAGATACCGCGTCGAAGTACATGCGGAGGTGCTTTCGGTTTTGGGTGATAAGCTTGTGAGTGGTCTTCAAAGAAGCAAATGAGTACTTCTATTTCCTCTCTGAGAGGTGAATACATAGCCATGTCATCTTGTTGTGCTCAAATCTTATGGATGAGATCTCAATTATCTTACTATGGCTTTGAATTCAACAAAATCCTCTGTCTTGTGATAATAAAAGTGCTATTGCTCTCTCATGCAACAACGTTCAACACTCAAGAGCAAAGCATATCGACATTCGACATCATTTCATCGGGGAACAAGTGGAGAAAGGTGTGGTGGAACTATATTTTGTGAGTCGAATATCGGTTAGCGGACATCTTCACCAAAGCTCTTCCAAGAGAGCGTTTTGAGTTTATTCTTCCACGTCTTGGTTTGAAAAGCCTTCAACGAGAAACTCTCAAGCGTCTTGGGGAGGAAGGCGAGTAAAGGTCTATCTTCATCTATCTCTTGTAAATATTTATTCGAAAAACAAAATACAAAATTATAAAACTTTCAAAATCCATAAAAATTTGAAAAATTTGAAAAAATCTTCAAAAATATTGTCATTTTGTCATGCGTTTTCTCGGTTCGATAATATCTACGGTCTTTGTTTTGTCATTCAAAGAATGACACGGGACTTTAGATGTTGTTAATTTTATTAAAAAAAAAAAAAAAATCAAAAATATTTTTGGGAGAAAGTGAAACAATGGTTTATTGTCATTTTAGGCAATAACCGGTTTTAAAAGAAAAACGAGCCATGTTTTACCATGTTTTCAAATTCCATGCTCTGATTCTATAAACATTTATCTGCCGAAAACTAAATGCTTTGAAAAATAACTCGGTCTCTATTTTTGATAATCATCGGGACTTATTTGTCAAAATCTCTATCTCTCAATCAACAACCTATGTCATTGATTGAGGGGAGAATGATTTCAATTAAATTAAAAAGTTATTTGGCATTAAATTGTTTTCAAAAGATATACATGCATGTTTTATCAATGGAGTTTAAAGTCTTAAAATCCGATCCTTATCAGTTAAAGCGCTTTCATAATCAAGTCACAATTCTCCTTAAAAGCTTTCAAAATCAATTTAAATCTATAAGAGATCACAAATCTCAAATGATTTGATAATTGTGATCGGGGAAGAATGTGTGATTTAAATGGATTTAAGCGATAATTAGGTAAATGGTTTTATAATGATGTACATGCTTCCTCCCACATGTGACAAGCGATTTCAAATTTTCCATGCACATGTTGAGGGGGAGCATCTATCTTAAACCTATGATTTGAAAAGTGATCATTTATCTCAATGTGCTGGTTCCCTCTAGTATGTGCAAAACTCTTTTCAAATCTCGAGGCACATATTGAGGGAGCAAAATCATGAAAACCTCATCCTTCCCCAAAATGCTTTATCTACTTGATTTGATTGGGAAGTGATGTTGATATTTTTTAGAAAATGGTAATCAAAGAAGTTAATTCTTTCTCTTGCCTCCGTGTGCAAAACAATTTCAAATACTTGATGCACATGTTGAGGAGGAGTTCTTATTCTAAAAATATCAAAAACAATTCCGGTACAAAATGCTTTGATAATATATCACAAGTATCTGGATTGATTTTCAAATGGTTTTCAATTGGTTCCAATGGCGGATGAACAATACCAAATAGACCGACCAACTTTACTTTATGTATGGTGATATAAGGATGATAAGGTTTGGTTGTGTTCCCATGATCCTTGAGAACGGAGGATCTACCGGGGACTATCCACTAGTTAGTGTAGAGTTCTTAGGTATGATGATAAAAGGAGAAAAATGAGATATGGGAAGAGTGCGGACTAAGGCTGAGCTAGTCTTTGGAATAAACCCAACAAGGTTCTAGCTATGAAGTCTCGGTAAGCACTGAAGGGGTTGAAGAATTAAAAAGAATTGAATGAGAAAAGGGTGAAAACAAATAGCCCTTCATATATTCAACCTTAGAGGCGAAGCGGGTTCAATTCATATGCTCTTGATGGTAACATCGGTATTGAAGACAAGGCGTCATGGACCCGGTGGCCTTTGCACTTCAACTTTCCAAACCACTCAAGTTCCTCTTAAAAGGACTTGTTTCATTCTCACAGGGAACCGACATTATCTATCGACTTTCTCTTAGAGATTGTTGATATTGAAGAAGGAGACCCTCTCCCTAGTCTTCGACATAGGATCCAAATATGCACAAATTGAGTCTAGAGCCACGAGATCATCAATAAATCTCATTAGGACACTTTCAATGAAGACTCTCTGTTTCACACAATGTGGAAAGAGATTATATCTTGAGTCCTACGCATTATCCTTGTGGTATTGCGGAACATCGAGTGATGTGTTTACATATTCACAATGAAGATGGAAAGCCTTCCGGAGCCAACATCAAACAAGCTCCTGGTAGGTGGCATGTGAGATCTATTATACAGATCAACCATGTGACAAGCTGAGCGAAACAATGGGGCGATTCAATCTTTTGAATCAATCACGGTTCGAGTTATGGATTGGCGGATACCTTTGAAAACCGGTCTTTGTGCTTAAAAAACTTTTTCTTTAGCACATCGACCGTGTACTAATTTTCAAATCAAAAGGTGTTTTATGATTGATAATTGATTTTCATTAAAACCTTCGTTGTATTGCAAAAACAATTTCTATTGAGCAATACATGATTGTTTTCAAATCTCTTTTCATCAATCGGTGGACTTAAATTATTTGGTTCACTCACTCCGTGTTGTCTTCTTTGAGGCGTTCGGTTTGAGAACGGCTAGAGCATTTGCGAAACCTGTCAAGGAAATTCTTGAATTATACGATCACGAGCGGTACTATGTCTTGATCAGCGAGGAACCGTGGGCGTGTACCTCAATTCAGCGAAAGTGATCAAAGACACTTTAGTGCGATTTATTGCTAAGCTGTTGTATGCGAGTACGCCCGGCGTTTGCGGTTGAGAATGAAGCGGTCAATCCATAGCCGCATGCTCACTTAACACATTCATCTCAAAAGAAATCATGATTAGTGCATCAATGACTCTGATATTTCACTCCATGCTTACGCTTTCTGGCTGCCAATATCATGATTCAACAAATGCTTCCGCTACTCGATGAGAAGATATCATGATCCAGAATGTGAGCATGTCGGTCCAAAAGTCACAACATCACATAATACCTACACCACAAAGGATGTCACGAGAGATTTTTTATGGTGATAATCTCAAATGATGGCTCAAAATTATTATCACGTGGATCAATAAAAGACCTCCACTTGAAGTAACCAAACATGCAATGTGAAGAATCAATGACTACGAGCTTAGGAACAAAGGACTACATCAAGAATGCAAGAACAATTGTTAATGTCATATCTGTTTGTATTCAATGTAATTTTAGTGCATGATTGAGGTGACCTCCCTTAGGGGAGATTGTTAGGAATTAGAAATTCCAGGTATTAAAGAGTCGGTCACCGCAAGGATATGTAATCGTTAAGCTTCGTAGTCGTAGTTATTTTAAGTTAAGTAGTATTTAGTTAAGTAACACCGTGGAGGTCGGACGGGTCTTTACCCTTGTATGCACGATCCACGGACCCGATGTGTGGCGTTTTATGTAAGACTATAAATACTCTCTACCTCCCAAGGTAGAGAGTTGGAGCTCATAATAATATCTTTCACTTTCTCTCACTAAGTTCCCTAAACCTCTAACTTTCTCTCTCTAGAATTCCATCTATATGCTACCTTGTGTTAATGTTATGATGTGTATGTTAAAAGTTATATCTTACCAACAAGATGCCCATAAGCCCCTTATTGAAGGTGGCCATTCCCAGTGGTGGGCTTCACCGCCCCCACCTGACTCTGAAGGTATGCACGATTCATCATGTAACTTCCTTTTACTCACTTTTTTATTTGGTTATGTCTTTCAGGTCATTCGGCCCATCACTCTCGCGGTTCCTCAGCATTGAAAGGAGTTAATCTTGATTCGGGTATGTTTTAGTCTTGATCCATTACTGCGCGTTTATTAATTTTCTCTTATCATTTCTCTCTTTTCACGGGGTGCGGATGAAGCTACAAATGTTTTTATCCACTAGATGGGCCCTCCACGATGACATGATAGATTCTTACGTTCGGAGGTGATTGACAATCTCGCTACCCCTGCTTTGCCGAGAAGCTCTGGAGCAAATAAGACAATATCCGAGCTTACGCCGAGCGGGCATATGAGGAGTTTGGTTTGAGTGTGGTGACTCAGGGTGAGCTTCTGAGGAGATTTAAAGATCTTTCGACAGGGTATTGGCAGTTGAGTCAGGATCATAAGAGTCGCATGGGCTTGCCGGCGGGCCTAGCTAACTTGGCGAAAATGAAAGATTGTCCTGGGAGGTGAAGAAGGCTGGATGCCGATCACAAGGCTAGTGTGAGTAGGGAGAAGGGCTTGGAGGATGAGGTAGACATGCTGACTAGGGATAGGAATGAATGGATGGAGACTTCTTCCGCGCAGGGTGAAAAGATTAGAAAATTTGGAGAGTGAGTGAGTGCTAAAAATCAATCTAGATTGAGGTCTCTACAGTAGAGAAGAGGGCAAGATTGGTAGCCAGAGGTTGCTCGGGGTGAGGCGTAAAGCTGAGCGTTGTTCGGTGCCTCTTGCCTTCGGTACGTCTTGGCAGGTTGTTTGGGCGTGGAGTACAAGAAGAGCATGGCCAAGGTGGCACTTGACCTATCGGTAGCGGGTTGTTTGTAGGGAGTAGGTGTGAATAGATGAGGCGGGGGGTAGATGGAGGTAAGCCCTGTGGCATCGAGGGAATGTTAGTTGAGGCAGCTCCAAGTCTATGGAGGGTTTGAGTATGATAAAATTTTGAAATTTGAATACCCTTTCATTAAAAGCTTGCCGACTCTTACGTTTACCCCTGGGGTCTGCGAATATGGAACCGGCCGTTCCTCGCTGGCAAAGACCCTCTTCGGACCATCAACCCGTCCCCACATAGCAGCGGGTGCCCGTGATTGATGCTCCTGTTGTTGGCACCACGGAGGACGATGCTTAAGTTTTAGTGTTCTTATGACTTGTATTTTGTGAACAATTATTCAGACAATGCGGTTGTAATAATTAACAATATTTTCTCTGTGGTTTGTTATTCTCAGCATGTTGACTTGTGAATAAATGCTCTTTTTGCTTTACCTGTGGACAAACGTTTCTTTTGCTTTACTCTTCCTCGTTATTTTTTTTTATATTTTGTATTGATATCCTCCTTAGGTTATTCTAAGGGCATCCCGCTATCACGGGCGGGCATCCGGATTCCGGGCATCCTTATAAAGTTAAAGGCATCCATTACTTGGGCATCAGGCTCATGCACTTCGGGCATCTATGTGGATTACTCCACAGGCCCAAAGTGTTTTCTTTTTCTTTTTACTTGCCAGGCATCCATTATTTGGGCATCCGGCAGTGCTTTCGGGCATATTTTCATTAATTATACTCAAGCGAGGGGCCAACCGTCGGGTACTATGTATCACACGAGTTATCATGGAAAATTGTTTCCCTATTGTAGGAAAACTTTCATCATTGAACTAACGTACATAATTGATTCAAGTTACATAGTGATATCGGGGATTCTTATCACAATAACAATTATAAGAAGCTTTAACGAGGTTTATAGTGTGCGGTCAGAGGACCTCTTACTCTCCATCGTTTGTAACTTATAAGAGCCATTCTAATTCGGCTCCTACCAAACGGTAGGGCCGCTTCCCAATTGGGCCCTAACTTCTTCCCACCGGTCTTCCACCCGGCTAGCTTCGTTCTTTCGGTAGACAAAGTCTCCCACCTTAAAGTTCATCGGCCTGACCCTCCGGTTGTAATATTGCTCGACACATATCTTGTACTTAGCTTCTCGAATGGCGGCATTTTCCCTTCTTTCTTGCAAAGGTCGAGTTCAAAGCGTTGTTGTTCCTCGTTCTGATCCTCTTGGAACATCATTGTCCGATGTGTAGGCATTCCTATTTCTGGGATTCCGCGACTATAGCCGCCGGTGAATCAGGGTTTCTCCGTTGCTTGTTTTGAGAGTTTTCCGATGAGCCCATAAAACATTAGGTAGCTCATCTACCCATCCACTTCTCTCTGTGCGTTTTATCCCTCCATCAAACTCTTGTTAGCTCGTTCTACCAACCCGTTGGCTTGCGGGTGTGCCACAAGCTGTATTCATCAGCTTAATTTTCAACCCTCGCACCATTTTTTGAGCGGATCATTGACAAAATTGGTTCCGTTATCGGTGAATATGACTCATTGGTAGTACCTACATACAATGTTCTCATACACAAATTTTATGACATCTTTTCCCGTCGTTTTTACCAAGCGGCTTTGCTTCTATCCACCCAAAATAGTCAATTGCCACTATGACATACTTGATTAGTCTGGTGCTTAGGAAAGGGACCCAACACACGTCCATTCCCAGCTATATTGTAGAAGGCAACGGGGCCATGATGGAGGTCAATAGTGTTTTGGGGAGTTTGGAGTATCTTTGGGCAGTGTATCGACAAGAGTAAGCACTTTCTAATTTCCTCTCTTACGTCTCGGTGCATAGTGGGCCAATAATATCCTTATCTCATAAGTTTTGCCACTACGGTTCTCGGTCCAGAGTGCATTCCACAGCATCCCTCGTGCACTTCGCGAATTATATAATTTGCACGTAGCGTCCTACACATCTCAACATCGGGTACGAGATACCCTTTTTAAAAGGGACTCCTTCTTCCATTACGTCTTTGCGGAATTTTCATTGGAGACTCTGGCCTCGTTGGGATCCTCCGGCGGATCCCTCCTCCGGACATTTGATAATCGGTGTCATCCGGTTATCGATTCTTAACCTTCCACTACGGCGTTAACCATCTTTTCCTCTCACGAAGGTTTTCTAGGACCTCTACTAGCACCTTTTTGGTAAGATGATCAAAGGTTACCGATGCCAACTTACTTAGTATATCTGCCTTTTGATTTTGAGCTCGGAATGTTGAGATCTTGAAACTTTGGAACCCGTGTATTCTTTTTAAACAAGGGCGAGGTATTTATGCATGCTGCTTTCTTTGGTAGTAGCCGAATTCTCTACGTTGATTTTGGCCCACGATTTGGAATCTACTCGCACGTTTAAAGCCCTGATTTTGAGTTTTTTTGCGATCCGGAGACCGGCCAACAAAGCCTCATATTCTGCTTCGTTATTGGTGCTAGGGGGATTGAGCGTAGGGCATAGGATTAGTTCTTCTTTCTCGGTGATGAGGACCAACCACCTGCACGGAGCCTTTTGTTGGATGCCCGTGCGTATCGCATACAGTAACCACTCTCCGTCCCTACTACCATGATGTCTCTACCTTTTCCCTTGTTGAGATGACGTCCGGACTCCACCGGTACTTCCGGTAGGAAATCACTTACTTGCCCTTAACCGCATTCGAGGGCGTGTATGTAATGTTGTACGCTTTGGCTAGCTTTCCGGAAACCTCCGGTTTATTCAACATCTACTTAATGGGTTGGTCAGTAATGACCCGGATGGGGTGAGCCTCAAAATATCTTCTCAACCTTCTGGATGCATGTAATAAACATAGGGTCAATCTCTCTGATGGGCATAGTTCTCTCGCGTCATGTAAGGTCCGGCTAACGTAGTGTACCGGCGTCATTTATCTCCCCTCTCTTTTACCACGGCCACCTTGCGCCTTACCTCCTCTTGAGGTCGCTAGATATATGAATAATAATTGCTCCTTTGGCAGGTGTGGGCCGAGGGAAAGGCGTTCAATATCAACCTTTTCATCTCACGAAAGGCCATTTTAGGCCTCCTTTTGTCAGCCGGTATTGCGTCCTTGTTTTCTTTGATGATGTTCTTTAGCGTGTCAAAGAAAAGCAGGGATCTTTCTGCTGATCTTGACAAGAATCGTCATTTCAAGGCGCAGTTTTTCCACTCGGTGATAAGGATTTAAAAGGTACACTTTTGAGGGGTCATTTAAGCCCTTATTTGATCACTTTTTATCCGTTATTACTTAATATCGTTCATTTTCACTTTTTAGGTATCTTGAAGGCAAATTCTTTGGAATGACTTGATTATTGGACGAAAAGGCGAATATCTGAAGAAAATGGCCAAAGTGAAGAATCAGAGACACTCGTAGCTGCTCTGGGCGCAAGGCCGAAGGGACGGCGTCACTACAGAAGGGGCGAAATGCACTGCGGAATAAGCGGCGCCGTAGTGGATTTTTGTGACGATCCGGTAGCCAAATTGCTAATTATCAAGTGGCGGCATTAGGTTTTAAAAGAGTAGGGCGTCCACGGTAAGAGCGCCTAGATTTGATCCAGAATGCATAAGAGAATGAAGGCGACGGCGTCACGGACATAAGGTGACACCGTCACAATGTTTACGTGTACGGGCCAAAGGCGAAACCCTAATAGCCGCGACGACGATGTCACAATTAAAGAGTGGCAATTCAGATTTGTAACACTATATGTAGAATCCTAATTTTTAGTTTTGAGTGTAGTTTTTGTGGAGTAAAACCTAAAACCGAACCAAAAGGTCATCTTGTCTGATATTTTAGGGTTCCATACCCTATCTTACATCAAGATAAGTGTTTTACTTCATTAATTCAATTATGTCTTCAATTGATTGTGTGTATGCTTGCATGGTTCCTATGTCCGGCTAATTTACTTGTGTGTTTGCTTAGGTAATATGAAACTTAGTTATTGAATATTGATTGGTTGTCTCTTATCTTAATTTTTATTGATCTAGTATTATTGATAGGTCATCCGTTGTGTCATTAATGCTTGATTAATCTTTGTGAACCTTAGCTTATAATTCACTAGTGGAATGATAAGTAGGCTAAACATCCAAAGAGTACCTTAGTGTTAAGTTTATGAATCCTAGAAATTTTGTAGTCATTAACCTTTGGTAGCTTCAAAGAGATAGGGATAAACGCATACCCTACGACTTTAGACACACAACTCAATTAAGAATAAGGACGTGACAATTCAACCATAAATAGGAGATAACTAGGGAGTGAAAACCTAAGTAAACACATTTTTAAATCATCATACGAGCACACAACAATTAGACATAGACTACCCCTAGCTTAGTTAATTAGATTAGATAATAGTAGAGTAATCGGTAGAAATACCAAACCCCCAAATCCAATACCCCGAGATTCGTACCTTTCAATTTTCTTAAAAAATATAAAAAGATAAAAATAATCTTCCTCAACCCCAACCTTAGCGTAGTAACTCCTCACTAGCATTCCTATTCCCCTAGAGACGATATCAATACCCGTGGCTTACCCTAATACTACACTACAACGATTAGGTTCACCTTTTAGGGTGTTGAAAAACTTGCTCGACGAAAAGGAAGTTCCTTTGACCCCGAACGCGCTGTGTAAGCGTATCATCAGGATTTTCATCTCTTTCAGGGTCTCCGGGGATTTCATTTCCATGATCACTTTCGTCTTTTGGGGATTTGCCCTTATGCCTTCCGGCGTCACCATATAACCAAGGAATTTGCCCTCCTCCCTCGACGAACATTTTTAGTGGATTGAGCTTCATGTTTATCCTCCGGAGGTTGTCAAAGGGTTCTGCTATGTCGGTTGTCATCTCTCGCTCCGTCCGGCTTTTTATGACCATATCGTCCACATATGCTTCCAAATTTCTTCCTATCGTGATTGGAATCACGGAATCTACGGTGCATGTTGGTATGTGGCCCCTAACGTTTTAATCGAACCGACATTTTGGTGTAACAATATGTCCCCTGTTCCGTATAAAATGTTGTCTTTCCTCATGCGTCCTTATTCATCTGAAGTCTGGTGGTAACCTTTGTAAGCATCAAGGGAAGCATTTGTACTTATATCCCATGACAGTTCGATCTTCCAATCAATTTCGGCAAGGAATAATAATCTTTCGGAACACGAAGAGTTTGGTTTTGAAGTCATACACATCCTCCAACTTCAGTCACATTTCTTCGCAACCACGGGATTAGATATCCACGTTGGGTATCTTCTGCAGGCGGACTATCAAGCGGCATTGACCCATTCTTCAACTTCCCTAGTGATCACCGGTTTTTCGTGAGAATGTCGCTAACTACGAGCAGCAGTGTCCGAAGGCGTTCGTTAGTGAGTCTTTGGGCGAAGCCTCGGCACCTGGGTCATGTCTGATGGCTCCCGGCCGAATACCTCCTTACTTTTTCTCAAGAGTTCAATGAGTTGCTTAGGACTCCAGAGAATTGGTTCCTATTGTTACCACGCTGCTGGGGTAAGTGCGTTAACAAAATATCTTTTAAATCGATCTCGGGCCCTCCTCGGAGTTTCGGTCCACGTCTGCCTTTCTTTTGGGGAATAACTTTCCAGGATCCCCCTCTCTCTTCGTCTTCGCATTCCATAACTACTGCTCTTTTGGTAACCAATGTAGCTATTCATCCAAAAGTGGGGAACTTCATTATAGCGTGAATGGTTGATGGTATGGCCCTTAACTCCTTTAATCCTGATCGTCCCAATATCACATTGTAAGGTGAGGGTGACTTTACAACCTTAAATTCCATCATGACCGCCCGATTCATTTTGAACCGTGATCTCTGAATAGCCATGATCTCGAGCGAACCTCTAACTCAATCTTTCCTAACGGTGGATGACCTCTCGGAGAAACCCACCAGCGGTGAGCTAGTTTCCTGTAAGCACGATTTGGATGGGGGTATGCAGGAATTCTTTAAAAACGATGTTCATACATGACTTGGCCAGGCACCTTCGCCCAAAAATACCTCGAACTAAGTAGCCCTCTATCTCTCGCTTCCAAAATCAAGCGGCTCTTCGGGCCAATTAAAGTCGCTATCAGGAAAGATATAGGTACATACATCCAGTCTTCGTCGTTGAACCGGCCTTCCTCTTTTCGGTCTTCGTAATGACGGACCATGTTGATTACCTTTCCTTTCCCGTTGTGACCTCTCGGTCTTTCCCTTCCTCTCTGTTGCACATTTTTGACCAAGTGATCCAACTTCCCCGATTCAAGGGCCATCTCTAGCTGTTTTTTCAAATGGTAACGGTCGTTAGTCAGGTGGCCCCTCTCTCCATGGTATTCACAGAAATCGATCCTCGTTTTATTTACATGGCTTTCCTTGTAAAGGCGGTGGTGGAGGTAAGTTTAGATGGTGCTCTGTGGCCAGTTTTTCTTTAGGCTGCTTTGAAAGACCGGAGAGCATGACCCGGTGATTGTCTGGCTTGTTGAAATGTTCTTGTACGAAACTCATTCGGTCAGCTTGGAAAGACAGGAGCATGACTCGGTGATTATGCGGCTTGTTGAAATCGCCCATGAAACTCATTCGCGAGGGCGGAAGCTTCGATTTTGGCATACGCGTATGGGAAAAACCTCTCTTTGCACGAATCATTCCTTTCCAGGGGTTATGTCATTCGCTTCTCCTATCTCCGAGTCCTCCGCTGAGTTCCAGATCTCTTGCACCTACGGAAGATTTCCCGCCCGGAGCGATTAGAGTGTGCCTCTCCTTTTGGTAACTCTGTGTTCTTATGCGCCTCTTCTGCTCGGACATAGTCATCCACCCGAAGTCATCATTTCCTTTCACGGTCCGGGACTGACGGAAAATTTCTTGGCCAAGTCGCGGAACCTTGCGTGAGCACTTCATGAATCTTTGATATCTTCATGAGTTCTGGGAAATCCGACAACACCTCATTCGCTCCTTGAAATCCGACAACACCTCATTCGCCAGTCCAACGCTCCTTGAAATCCGACAACACCTCATTCGCCTTCCTTAGAATCCGGGTAATTTCCGTAGGGTCCTTCATGTTTGTCTGCCGTAAGGCAAACCTTGTGGTGAACTGATCTCTGAGGTCATCCCAGCTATCAATACTCCCGAGCTCTAGATTCTTTGAACCATCCCTGCCATTTCAGTCCATTGTTTGTTGAAACATTCGACACTCTGGCATCGGCCATTCCCCTTGGTTATTTGCTTATCTACTACGAAAGCGGTTGATGTGATCGTCCGGATCAATTTGACCCATCGTATAACTTTAGGTTAATTGGGCATGATGTATTTAGGGCCGACAAACTCTACAATCAAATGCTTGTGAATGGCGACAGCCACCTCTTTGTGGGGTTTACTAAGATCATCCTTGGTTCAAACACCCTTTTCCCTGCTTCGTCTTCATCCTCCAAATGACAAGCGGATAGGTTTAATGGCATTGGCCCTTGTGGCATTGTATTTCAGAATAAGAGCTTCCCCGTGCTACTTGAGCTTGTATCCGCTTTCCGTATTCTAGGGTGGTTGATCATTCGTGACCCACTCCACATGCTTTGGCGGGAAGGAGGTCGGGTGGGGTGTTTCTTCCTAGGCCCGTCATCCGATCCTTCAAGGTAGAATGAATTTGGTCCCGGATGGCCAATTTGTTGAAGCAAATTCAAATCATAGTCCAGGTTTGACCTAGGAGTTGAGCTATCAATCGATCCGGGAAAGAAGTAGTTCCTTCCTGCACAATGCACGACACGCAAGCCTTTCGCGCAGGTGATATGCTCAGGGGGCAAATTTCCGTGAAAGTAAGTAGGGGTAATAAATCTGATAATAAATGTGGAATGAATGTAGGTGAGAAAATTCAATGCAAAACATTAAATGTGTTGGGGTATTTATACTACCCCAAACTTTGTACACATTACGCTTAATTTTCGTTGTTAGCTACTATTGAGGCACCTATGTTAAATGCCTCAGTAGGTTTATAACCGACCTTATAGCCGCGTGGTAGAATCCCGCTAAAATCTGCATGATCGGTCACATTAACTACCGCTCGTTGACGTGAGCATGCCATCCGGCCAATAATTCTGCCGGACGCTGGGACGTTCGGACACATTCGCCAACATGTATCTAAACACTTAACACTCTATAGATCATTAAGAATGTCAAAATGATGTTACTTGTTAAAATCAAATTGAAGGTCAACCACACATCTAGTATCATTAATTTCAACAAAATGATTTTTCTTGAATGTCACATGGTTTCTGCTCTAGTTACGTTCTTTAGTAAGCTCAATGTAGATTTAAGGTTGTGAATCACGTTGTACACTCCACCTTTTATGTTCTAGTCTACTCAACTTTATCAAAAGAAAACGACCTTCACTCAATCATTTTATTTTATTTTATACTCCCTCCGTCTCAAAATTATTGTCAATAGAAAAAAATCACAAAGTTTAATAAAAGTTTTAATTTCGATTTTCAACCATCATATAGAATATTCTATCACAAAATTAAGCACTTATTTATTACTAAAAAAGGAAAGTGAACAATCTTTTTGAGACATCCCAAAAAGGAAATATGGACTATTAATTTGAGACGGAGGGAGTATATAATTCGTCTTTCATCAATAAAATAAGTAGTACGGAGTATTTGTTTAGAGACAAAAGTTAAAAAAAAGTATAATAACACATTCTATTGTTGTTGCTAAATAATACGGTGACTTTCTCCGCCTTCAATGATATCATACTCCAAGAAAGCGACATAAATAAATAAATTTATTGCTAGCATAGCAGCTGTTCTTTTTTTAACTTTATTATATGAAAGATAAATGCTGCTCATTCTTCTACGGCTCGTCATTAACGGATTAGAAGAAAATTTCATTTTAGTGTTCATCGTTATATAATTGACATCTTACAATATGATTCACCGTTAAGACTTTGGGCTACGGTGTTTCAGCCTAAACTCTTAAATTACCGGCTAAATCACGTCAGCTGATTTTTGAGTTTGCACCGTAAAATGTTTTGCACATTTCGGAAAGACTGTTTAAGCGGAATTTTACAAGCAAACCTTTTTCCAAAAGCTTTTTTTTAAATGTAAAAGAATATATTACTAAAATTACTTTATTCATTAAAAAAAACATTACAATAAAAAAACATAAAACAAAAAGATAAAATTATAAACTAGTTATAATTTCTCCAACATATTTCCACGTCATCTCTAAGATCGTTGTGTATTTTGCTATCTCTGAGTTCTTTGTGTTTCGAACATGTAAATCACATCTTCGGTCCATTCCTGCAGTATGCGTTGGATCAACTTAACACATCTCTTAAATTACGGCTCACGTAATTTTCGTCTTCCAATATCATGTTATGCAACATTACACGTTAGAATTCATGATCCTTGTCAAAGCGTTGATTTGAAAGCACGTCGCGGGTTGTCGTATAATTCCCAACGACGTTTAGGACTGAAAAAAGCTCTTTCGATATCCTTTCTAGAACTTTCTGATTATTTTAAACCTCAACGTTTTTCGGACCTTTGCATGAACGTTTTCACAAACACGGACCATGTTGGATAAATGCCATCGGCTAGATAGTAACCTTTTTTGTACACATGCCCATTTACTTCAAGCGGGCATTAGAACTTTCTTAGAAGCAAGTTCATCATCAAATAACGAGGAGAACCATATAAAACATTTAGATCATTATTTGCACGGGAACCCCAAAATAAGCATGCCATATCCATAACCGTTGATCATAACCGCTTCTAACATAATAGTTGGGTATTTATGGCCACGCCTTTTGAATTGATGGGCTAAGGCTTTTGGGCAATTTTTCCAATCCCAATGCATACAATCAATACTCCCAGAGCATTCCTGAGTCCATGTATTTTGTTTATGCAATTCATATAACATTTCAATATCGGCTAAAAGTGAACTTCCTTAAATACTTCTCAACGTATAAAACATGTATGCATTTTGTAAAGTCAATTAAACATTGTCGTTGAGTCGT
Source organism: Chrysanthemum makinoi (assembly GCA_910596185.1). NCBI lineage: Eukaryota > Viridiplantae > Streptophyta > Magnoliopsida > Asterales > Asteraceae > Chrysanthemum > Chrysanthemum makinoi. The sequence goes on from OU343219.1 coordinate 159,041,679, forward strand.
TAGGCAATTTGCAGTACTCATCAAACGCTACCCGGTGACCAGATCGCGTCCAGAACGCTAATTGCCAGTATAAGCGGATGTGAACTTCAAAATAGGATCAATACTTTTACGACCGGTAGCATCATAACCATCTCTAAAAATTTGAAAGTATTTGGGGAATTTGCATCATAACTTGAATAGCATTAACTATTTTTTAAAAAGTGTAGAGCTCATCGATACCTTCGCCGAAAATTCTCTTACGGATATTTAGGACCAATCTCGTCGTAAATAGTAAAAGTCGATTAGGCGTTCCGCCGATTTCTCGTTGGCGTAGGTATATATGCCCTCCTTTTAGGACTCGATCTTGATCCACCGGCTTCTTGATTACACAAATTCATATATTGTTCATACTCTTAATTTGACTTAATATATCTCTCTGGAGGTCGTCTTTAAAAAATCTTCATGTGGTTGCAAAAGGCTTCCGCCCGGGGATGGTTTGGATCCATAATGAAAGAAAAATGAGTGTTTTTGAGGTGTGAATTAGGTTTGAAGAGTGTGTGAAAATATGGAAGAATAAGGAGGTTTTATAAAAATTTGGGTACAAATTCAAAAAACGGCTATATTTTACCACAAGCTAGTTTTGAAAAAAAAAAGTAAATTTGTTAAGTTTTTGGCGAGAGGACACGGGAGTACTGATACGCCCAAACGTCGCTATAAAAGCGGGTTTAAGCCGGTAGGCCGGAACAATTATCACTTTGTCTCACTCTTAAGTGACTAAAAACCAAAATTATATCCAATTTTGTTTGAGCGAAGTAAAAAAAAAGAAAAAAAAAAGTGGGAATATAAACGGTCTCACCTTATTGAAAGTTAAAGTACTTAAGCCATCTTTAATCATACTTTTCAAAAACTCATTTTCTTTGTATTTAAAAAATGAAGACATGAAAAATAACTTCATTCATAATACATATTTGTAATTCTTTTTGAAGATACTCCCAATTGAGGATCACCATTCATCTTTCAAATGCTATAATATTATAGTATCTTTTTA
>OU343219.1:159042805-159227066 GCA_910596185.1 Chrysanthemum makinoi
GTCTGACATTATCATATATTAAAGGGTTGTTTTATTTGTGTTTCGGTTTATATTTTATTAGTCATAATTTTTCGGTTTATTATAAGACTTATGAGCTTAAATAATTTATTATGATATAATAAACTTATATAAGCCTATAAATATCAAAATAAGCCGGAAAATTAAAGCTTATGAAATATAAGCTGAAATCAAATAAGCTAAGCTCACATATAAGCTTAAACAAACACCCCTAAATATAAGTAAAGAAAATAGAAAGGAAATGAACTTGTAAAGTTTTCAAGTTGTAAAAAAATCAAAAGAAGAAAAGAAAAAATATATTATTTTTACAATAATAACACATCTTTATTTCTGGGAGAAAAAAACATTTACTTTCACTTTTTTTTCTCACATTTTATTTTCACTTTCACTTAATAAAAAACTTAAAAGCACATCTTTATTTTATTTTTTTCAATTTCTTTTACTTTTTACTAAAAATCCAAACTTAAGAATTAAACGTTGTTGTAGATATGAGACGGTGATAGTATATGATTTATCTTGGTAGGAAGGAGTATATAAAAGCACAAATCATTAAATGACACCAGTATTATCATCACAGTCACACCAACATAATAATTTAAAGATAAAGAGAAAGTTTATATTATAATGTTGTACTATGACAAGCAGATGTGACCCCATGTGAACATCTCTTCTCTTTGCATTTTCCTCTCAAACTCAACTCAACTCATTGACCTCTTTCCTCTCATTTACTTCATCATCACCACCGCTTATAGCACAACAAAACATCATATCATGTACCTTAACCGCCACCTTAATGGTGGTGTGTCATTTATTCTTTTGCTGCTTATGTTTTTGTCCTTATTTGGTCCTTTTGTTCTTGCCTCTACACAAACTTTGTCGGTGAGTTTTTTTTTTAAATGGAAAAAAAAAAACAAGTGTTGGATTTGATGATGTTAATGTGTTTATGTTTTAAGTATTGTGTGTTTAGGTAGATTTGGTGTTTTTTAATGTTGTAAAAAATCATTTGTTAAATTCCCTTTTACAGCCTTTCATTCTTTTCTTTTTTTTTTATATATATTATTCTTATTTGGTTACACTTTTTGTTTTATTTGATGAAATCTTTAGATTGTAGATGTTGATTTGTGTGTATTGTTTGTTTTGTTAGTGGAAGTAGTAATAATTATGTTACAAAATGTATATGTTAGGATTATATGGAAATAGTAGCAGATAATAGCTATTATTTGGGAAAGTTTTCTAACTATTTGGAGGTCAACAAGCAAACTAATTATACATTATCTGTTTCTTATTAATCCATATGAATCACTGCCAAACACCCCTTTAAACATGGGGCACCATTGTGCTGCAGAAATTTTCATTATTTTTTTTACAATTTTATAAGATGAAAATTTTCAGGATATAAATAATGCTTCAAAGCTTCGGCACTCACGTCTATTCAAGAGCGCGTTACAACACCGAGCAGTGAGTTTAATTTGATTGACAATACTTTATCGATGTTTTTACTTTTTAGATTAATTAGTTGTTGAATTTGTTTTTTGTTTAGTCAAACGAACAACTATCTGATCTCTGGACACCGTTGTCCAACCAAGGATGGAAACCTTATGTTGCACCCGCCTCCACCTTTTGTAAGTGATATGAATTTTGAGACAGTTTTTGCTCATGAATAGTAGTGATTCTGCAGTCACAATATCTGACTGATTGATTTCTGATTGAAGCATCGTTACCGGAGTCTTCTGGATACATCCAGGTGTTCCTTGATGGAGGATTGAACCAGCAGCGAATGGGGGTATGTTTTTACATTTTCAAATAGTAGCATCTTTACAATTAGAGGTGGCAAACTTTGGGGTAGGGGTAAGTAGTCAAAATGGGTAATCTTTTAGCTCTGGTCAAAATGGTTCATTCGATCTGCAAAAACTTATTCATTCATTATTTTTATTCATTTCAAGCGGCTGAATACACTTGTTATGACTTTTGATTAGTGGTAACCATTTGGCCCGTATCCTTGATAACTGGTTTTCATCCGATACACATAAAATATTTTACCCTAGTCAACCGTCTTTGTTAAATGGGTTGAAGTTGGAAACTCTATAACAAATGTTTTCGAGTACTTCTAGTCACTGAAAATTGCAATATATGACTTGGCTTCTAAGAAACTATTCGTGAGGGACCCCACGTAAACCAGTATACATATAATAGACATATATGGATTTTTTACGTGAATATTTTCTTGAAAGAACTAAAGGTGCAATTTTCATGACACATCAATAACATGTGTCTCATACTCTTGCTTTATGCCCCTTTTTACTTATTTTTGATATTTTCTGTTAGATCTGTGATGCAGTAGCTATTGCTAAAATTCTCAATGCAACACTCATGATACCGTATCTTGAAGTGAATCCTGTATGGCAAGACACAAGGTTAGTAAACTATATCTGTCCACATTTCCATATATTTACTTTTTGTTTAAGTTGGAAATTAATAAGTGGTATTTTCTGCTTCTGCAGCTCCTTCACGGATATTTTTGACGTGGATCATTTTATGAATATATTGAAGGATGATATATCGATAATAAGGGAGTTACCTGATGAATACGCGTGGAGTACACGGGAATATTATGCTTCTGCTATTAGATCTACGCGAGTGAAAAATGCACCTCTTCATGCTTCAGCAAGTTGGTATCTCGAAAACGTCGCTCCCGTTCTAGAGAGGTTGGTATATGGCGATAACAGTTCTGAAACTATAAGTATCAGGATTTAGAATCAATGTCCACTGCACAATGTTTAAACATCTGAATTGTGATTTTCAGCTACGGGATTGCTGCGATTTCTCCATTTTCCCACAGACTAGCATTTGACAACATGCCGATTGAGATCCAACGCTTACGTTGCAAAGTCAACTTTGAAGCATTGGTTTTTGTTCCTCATGTTAGAAGTCTGGGTGAAGCACTGGTTAGTCGTCTCCGGTACCCAATTGTTGAAAGTATCGATGCAGTTGGGACCAAGTACCTTCGACAAGTTATTGACACTAAAGACGGCCATGGAGCGGGCAAGTTTGTTTCCCTACACCTCCGGTTTGACAAGGTACATATATAATTCTAGTCTCATAATGATTCACTCGTTAATAGAAGACATATTGCAAGTAAAAGGAACCTACCTTAAGGGTCGATTTTAAGAGTGTATAATCAAATACTCCATCCGTAACAAAATTATTATCCACCTATTATTTTGATATATCCCAAAATTATTGTCCACTTCCAAAAAAGAATAGTTTTGGTTAGTTAAGTTCCCATATTATCCCTAGTTAATATCACAGAATCCAAAGAACAGATCTACTAATTATTCAAAGGGTAAAATCGTCATTCTGGTAAATAAAAATTGTACTGTAGTAATTACTTTCTTAAATTTTTTGGTTATTTTTGCAGGCAGTAAGTAGCGTTAACTTGTTACCTCATTCTGGTAATTAAAATCTGTCATAGTTACATAGGCCCTTAAACATTGAGAGATATTGACTAAAAGTAGCATCCTTTTACATGCAATTTGGCGATTTGGCCTCTGATATACATTCATCCTGAAATTTTGGTTAATTATGATTGAACTTTTCAGGATATGGCTGCACATTCAGCTTGTGATTTTGGTGGAGGAAAAGCCGAGAAAGTGGCTCTGGCTAAATACCGGCAAGCGATTTGGCAAGGAAGAGTCATGAACTCTCGGTTCACAGACGAAGAGTTGAGGAACCAGGGTCGTTGCCCAATGACACCTGAAGAAATTGGATTATTGTTAGTCGCTTTGGGTTTTGACAACACTACCCGTTTGTATCTTGCTTCACATAAGGTTTGTACTTTGTATAATCTATTTTGATTGCTATTGAAGGGTATTTTAGACATCTGACTTGCGTATATGTAAACAGGTGTACGGTGGAGAAGCTAGGATCGCAGCCTTACGGCGACTGTTTCCATATATGGAAGACAAAAAGAGCCTCGCTTCCTCAGAAGAAAGGGCACACATAAAAGGAAAAGCTTCTTTGTCGGCTGCGGTTGATTATTATGTTAGCATGCATAGTGACATCTTCATTTCTGCTTCCCCTGGAAATATGCACAATGCAATGGTAAGCATCTTTGGTGTTGTTCTTATTTGCATCTTGAAACGTATTATCTGATTACATAAGAGTTACCTGCAGCTGCAACAAAACTAATTATTAGTGGATACAATAATATTACTTATTTATCCCTTCTGTTAACCAATTTTGAGAGATTTTTCCTACAATTTCCAAAATAGTGTCTTTTACATAAATGTCATTTTCGGTCATTAAGTATTAATCAATTCCTTAAACAATCCGAATATGTCAAACATTCAAATACCTGACTGTTAATTACTACAACTTCAAGCAACAGATCCACATTCGAACACTAATATTAATCACTAAATTCACAGTTGGGACATAGAACGTACCTCAACATGAAGACAATAAGACCAAACATGGCTTTGTTGGGTCAAATATTCATGAACAAGAGCATGACTTGGTCAGATTTCCAAGACGCAGTCGCGGAAGGTCAACGGAACAGGTTAGGGGAAATCAAGGAACGAAAACCAAAACAGTCCATATATACATACCCGGTTCCAGATTGTGTGTGTCAACAACGTTAAGGTAACACATTGTTGTTCCTCAAATTTGTGTAGTTCTGCATCCCACAAATATTGGTTGCGGGCTGTCATTACTTGAAATAAGGGCGTGTCATGGGTAGAGTTTTGGTTACACTGTATTTTTCCCACATCGGTTTTGTGTCAATAGGAGTTGGTGGGTTATAGCTGTTGTGTTACGGGAACATCAATACGTAAGGTATAGTGTAAAATACACGCTGTTGAGATTTAATGCTCATGTTATGTATGTATAGTATTTAGCTCTATACTGTAATTTATACTAATGAAATTTTTTGCTCATGCTATGTATGTATAACAGTCATTTCTTTGATTTTGTGTTGTCCCATGCGTTGAAACTTGGAAGTTAACAAATCTCGATTCATATTGAGCACCTAGCTGGAATTGAAAGTATAAAGGTTTTTATGTAAAAGTTACTGTGATATTTCTTGACTTGTGAATTTATAATTAGCTAAAGATGAGAAGCAAGTTTAAAAACTTTGAAAGTAATATGAAAACAAGCCTAAAAAAGTAGCTTATGAATATAAACTGATAGCGTACAAGCTAATTATTAACCTATATATAAGATTATAACAAACAGTTCCTTCATCATGAATGAATCTTTAACACATAAACATTAAATAAAAAATAAATTAAAATCAACTCTGAACTTGAAAATTACAAGTTCCACATTCTTTTCTCTTAGCATGGAGTACGGTGGCGAGGCACTTCGCCAATCCGAGTTGTCCCTTGCCAAAATGCTGGCCACTGCACCTCTTCGCCAAGTCGCTCGCTAATTTTTTGGCTTGCGCCAAATGACAATTTTTTTTCCCTTCAATTTGGTTTTTATGTTTTAATTGGATATGGTGGGTTCAAAAAGTGGGGTTTTGGATTGGGTTACTAGGGGGTGTTTTTTTGGGAGGGTGAGTGCAAAGAGAAAAAACTGAAGTGACGATGAGATGACGTACAATTTGACTTAAGCCACTGCACCGAAGATCTTATATCAAGACACAAAACACATATAAAAATACTACCATTTTTTCTTTTGTATTTCTTGAACAAATGCAAAACTGGCACCTTTGAATAGGCCACTGCTTAAACCCAACCATAAAACACCTTCTAAAACTGCAAAAAAATAAAAAAATAAATAAATAAAAAATAAAAATGAATTTGCCGGAAACTATCACCATTACTTTCTGCGGGTTCTATAACCTTAATGGTATACATACCAAAGTGAATGCAGCAGTTAAGTCATCAAACAGAGACTCAAGTATGCAAAGCAATGGAGTTCAACATGAAGCTCAAGATCAGTATGTCTCTCCACATTGCACAAGACACCAAGGCTACTTAAAGAAGATGCAGTTCTACTAATGAACATAGCTTATGTAGTATTTTGTATATAGTAGTTCAGTTGTATCAGTACTAGTATTAGCTTAGTTTGTACTAGTGAAAAGCAATGTAATAGTAGAATGTAGTAGTAGTATAAATACTATGTACTAAGTTCTATTCCAATTAATTGAATCACTTTCATAATTCAGTTCAATCCCATTCTCTCTCAATTCTGCAATATGGTATCAGAGCATAATTCATAATTCATAATTCATAATTCATAATTCAGACCTTAAAGGTCCTTTGTAACAACCACCACCAACTGTCCTAACAAACCACCGTTTGACCACCCTAACTAACTCTTTGACCACCTCAACTGTTTTTCCCTCCAAAATATTCCACCATTAACAACCATCAAAATTCTTCAAAACATCATCAAAATTCATCAAATTACCATCAAAATTCATCAAAACCATCACTGAATTCATTCACATACATCATACACACAAATTCACCATCAAAATCTATCCAGAAACTGCAAAAATGACAGCAACAAACAATGAACCAAACACCACCACTGAAGACACCAATTCAGTTAATCACCCACTCTTTCTTCACCAAAATGATCACCCAGGACTCATTCTCATCTCCAAAAAGCTCACTGGTTCTGATAATTACAGTTCATGGAGGAGATCCATGATGATTGCACACAATGCTAAAAATAAACTGAAAATCATCACAAATGAGTATCAAGAACCTCACACAGACTTACCATTAAGAGCTCTATGGGAAAGAAACAACGATATGATAATATCTTAGATCTTGAACACAGTCACTGATCAAATCAACAACAATCTGAGCTTTGTACACTCTGCTTTAGCTTTATGGCTTGAACTATAGGAACACTACTCACAACTGGATGGGCATAGGATCTACCAACTGACAAATGATATCACCCAATTGAAACAAACAAACACCTCATTTGAAGTTTACTACCAAAAACTCAAAGGTCTCTGGGATGAAATTGATGCATTGGAAGCTCCTTACATATGTACTTGCAACTGTGTGTGTGAAAATGGAAGGTTGAATGGGGCAAGAGAAGGAAGAAAGAGGTTGTTACAGTTTCTAATGCGGTTGGATGAGTACTTCTCCAATATCAGAGGCCAAATCCTTCTAATGCAGCCCTTACCAAATGCCACTAAAGCCTATGCCATGCTACGACAAGAGGAGAAACAAAGAGAATGCAACAGTTCCAAGTACCTAACACCAACAATCATGAGTACCTTCACCAATCCAAGATCCTACCAAACCAACAACACTGCAACAAACAACAAACCATCAAGAACTACTCCTAACCCAAACACCAAGAAAAGTACTTTCAAACCAGGGGTGATATGTGGTAATTGCCAAAAAGAAGGTCACTATCAGAATGAATGTTATCAAACTGTGGGATATCCAGTGGGTCATCCTTTACATGGCAAGTTCAAACCAAGAAATAGGGCAAACAGAACAAACAATTACAAGCCAAGAACTGTCAATATGGTTGCGGGGCAAACAATGGGTCAAGATGGTGCTTCAACAAGTGATGCAAGCATCATTGGGACACAAAATGATGCATTAGTGTATGCTAAGATGGATGCCTTGCAAAACCAACTGAACCAAGTGATGTTGATGCTTCAAAACAATCAAGCTCAGTGTGATTCTAAACTTCTAGCTGCAGGAAGATACTTGTTTATAGCCTCTTGTGTTTCATTATTCAAGGATGCTTGGGTAGTAGATAGTGGTGCCACTGACCACACATGCATAGCCTTACACCTCATGTACAAAATTATCAAGTGCACAATCCCAATCATAGTTTCACTACCTAATGGCCACACAGTCACAATCACTACAATTGGTTATGTAAGAATTAAACCAAACCTCATCCTACACAATGTGCTCTACATTCCATCCTTTGCCTACAATCTGCTCTCAGTAAGTCAAATCTCCAAAACAGCTAATGTATCCATCATTTTTAACCACTCAACATGTATTTTTCAGGGCAACAATTAGAAGATTGCCCATGGAATCCAATTTGTTGGCCTCTACATCATCAAACCAGAAGATCACCAAACTTCTTCTCTTACCACTTCACCACAGTCATCTCACACTACTGCTCTGTCTCAGTCAAGCAACCTACATCTATGGCATGCTAGATTAGGACATCCTTCTACTCATGTAATAAAGCAAATAAAGCAACTACCTCTTTCCTATTGATGTATCAAAACTACATTGTACTATATGTCCTACTGCAAAACAAACTGCCTTACCATTCTCCTCAAGTATCTCCCATGCTCATGCTATATTTGACTTAATTCATGCTGACACTTGGGGTCCTTACAAACACAATACACTAAACAATTGCAAATATTTTCTAACCTTAGTTGATGATTGTTCAAGATACACATGGACTTTTCTTATGCCAACCAAACATCTTGTCACCTCCACAATCAAAAACTTTCATCATCTTGTTTCAACACAGTTCAAAACCAAAATAAAAATGTTTAGAAGTGACAATGGCATAGACTTTGCTAACAATTCATTAACCACTTTCTTATAATCAAAAGGCATAATTCACCAAACATCATGCCCAAATACGCCCCAACAAAATGGCTGGGATGAAAGAAAACATAAACATCTTTTGGAAATAGCTAGGTCCATTCACTTTCAAGTAAAATTTCCTATCCATCTTTGGGAATACAGTCTTATGGCAGCAACCTATTTAATCAACAAACTCCCATCTAAAGTCTTAAACAACAAATCACCACATGAAACCTTATACCACATACCCCCTGATCTCCAAAACCTCAAAGTTATAGGTTGTCAAGCTTATGCTTCTGTTCACTGATGCAGGTTTTACTGACTAGGTTTTAATATTTATATTGTCTCGTTATACCTATGGTCTACCCTAATGCACTAACGGGCAGTGTACCCGCTCGTGTGTGGTGTAGTATTTGGTAAAACCGAGGTCGTCCCAAGAGCTATGTGTGTGGATTTTAACTAAGTCTAGGTGTCACAGATTTTAATAGGTTTTAAGGATGAAATGATTAATTAAAACTAAAGACAAGAAAATAAGAAAAGCAAGTAAAGGCAAGGGTTGTGATCAATGGGGGAGAAGTGTGCTAACCTAGTTATTCATCCTATCAAGTTAAGTTTACGTTTAATTACTTCCAATTACTTCAAGTGGGGGTAAAAGTCGCTAGGACAACATTTGGTCGTTAGGTCTCTAACCTATCGACAAAGGTTTCCTTTGGAGATCGTAGGTGACCTTTTGAAAGTCCAGTTGTTTTTAGTCCCCAAAGCCAAGTCATTAAGTACCACTACATGCAAGATTTGTAACAATGAGTTCCCAGGCGCTAGCATCTTAAACACTCATCCCTAACTTCTTAAGTTCATCTAAACGGTAGGTGATCGGTTGAGTCAAATCTGTAGAAAAAGGGTCGTCGTTGGTAAATTGCACTCCCTTCTGCTTTCGATCTAACTACTTAGGGTCAGCTTGGTCATATCTCCTAAGTAACTAGCCAGTCGCCATTCAAACTACCAAAATAAGGGTAGCTACCAACAAACAATGCATGCATACACTAGAAACAATTATGCGGAAGCAATGTAAACATAAACAAAACAATTAAGGAATCATAATTAGGCTAGCACCAGAGGTGCTTAGCCGCTCATATTAACTAAAACAATCGATTCAATGTTTAACATTACGAAATACATGAATTGAAAGTAAAGAAAAGATAAAATGCTAATGCTTATAAGGGCAGTGATTTCTCCCTTGGAGATGGCTCCATTATGCTCCCTAAGATCTACCTTTTACTTCTACTCCACGTTCATACCGATGTTGTGTGTGAAATGGGATGATTATAAATGATGGAATTTGGGCGTAATTATAGTCCGGATCTTGTTCAGTAACTTAAGTTAAGAGTTACCAGTAACATACATTTCTTAAGTAATTTGCTTGCTCGGAAAAGCTTGTTACGGTAGAACATCAGAATGAGTGAGCCGTATCTTCAATAAATAATGGTTACCGTAATTGTGGAATTAGTTTCGTAGCTTGCAACGGCGATGGAACTGTTATTCCCTATTCACTATCGTTAAAAGGACAATTAAGTACTTAAAGCAATTTAACAGTTGAATAATGGTAAAGTTAACATAAGTAAAACACACAGTATAATTTTCAACATCATATTCTTATTAGAAATAAATCAACAAAGAATACGTTACCCAAGTACTTGCGAAATAGTACTTGGGATTGAAATGACAAAGTTTGGGTGACTCTCTCTAAGCTCAAGGCTAAGTCTGAGCACAACTCTTAGAACCCATTGGCTAGCTCAAGGATTAAGTTGTATTTGGAGGAGTGAAAAGTTGGCTTGTGTGTGTGTGTTTTTACAATTCACAAGCTTTTTAAACTTTTCACTCATTCTCTTATGCTATTTATACAAGTATGATTATTAACTTTATCCTAGAAGACAAAAATATGGATCACAGCAAACACGAATATTGATATATTCGGTTCTTGTTCTCCTTTCTATAGTAGGCGTAAGCTTCTTTCCTTGATAGAGAATGGCGCTTACTATAAATGGGAAGATATGATCTTGATAGATTGAGACTGTGTATAGACCGGATAAACACTTGAGGGACTTAGTTTTATCGGTAAAACTTTCCGCCTAATCCGACTCATTCTTCTGATCTTTAAAGTCTTGATCTCTTCCTTCGTTTGTCTTGATGTTTAACAGCGTTGGAGAGAGTCGAAGGGATTGTGAGTTATTGTCATCACTCATTGAATCCACTATCTTCTTCTTGACTTAGTCTTCACCCTTTAAGTTCCGCCTTGCAGATTGGAGAGGCTCCTTCTTCGCCTCATACTAAGTGTCACGAAGATAGCTCCGAGAGACTATGCGCTGGTGACCGATTGTGTTTAACGGATTAAACACTTAGGATATTTTCTATTCAAATCCTAGTTTAAGGGATTGGGTATTTCTTGAACCCAATGATCTCCCCTATTTGGATATACAAATAGCCTAAGTGTTTGATCAGTGTAAGTGAGCAAAAAGGCTTCTTCTTACACTGAATGTACTAATGAATACAATAAGAAACATTTGAGTAACTTGACAAAAACATACATCTTTTATTGATCAGATTACATATTTCCTATCACTAGTACAAAATGATAAAATGATGTCATTCGGATGGATACCCGATTAGCGAGCTTCACTTTCTTGGTGATGAGTGTTTCCCGTCGGGATGGTCTCTTATCTTTGCATTCAGGTCTTGAGTAACGATGTTTCTTTGGGGATTGGATCCGAGAGGCATGGAATATAGCCGATCATTGCAGCACCCGCTGATCAATATCACTCCATCTTTGAAATCTTTGGGTTTCCATAGACATCAATGTGGGCTCTTCAATCACCAAACAATTCACAAATTTGACACCCTCGTGCTGACTCTGTTGCATTCAAGGCGTGCACTTTGATTTCGGTTGAACTCAACTCTTTTCCTTTTTCGATGGAAGCTTGTGGTTGAGATCCTTGAGGTGCGCCAAGGCATTGCCAATTCGGTAATGGTGCATCCCTCACCTTTCATATCTTTTTCTGAGCATTTTCATCAGATCCTTGACCACCTTGTTTTGCTTCTTTTCAATAATTGGACCAAGTTCATCGAGTTCAGTGATCCCAAAGTCGGTGACTTTAGGGATCATGAATCTCGAAATGTCTCTTATCATCCCCCGTAGACATTCATTGCGGTGGTTTGGTATTGGGGATGATTTTAACATCGATGATTCTTTCAGCTTCCTTCGGCTTGTCATTGTCGGTTGTAATGATCAATCCTTTCTAGCTTGAGCTCTTCGACTTTCCTTTTCTTTGCTTCATACTCGCTTTCTCATTCAGTCATTTGAGCGACTGGCGACCTTTGAACTTTTGTCCCTGCGACCCTTTTGAAGCTTGCTCGCATCTAGTCCCATGTTCTCGGCTTCTTCGACAACCTTAGCGGTGCTTCCCTGTTCCTTTTCTCTTCCTCGGCTAGTTTCAATCTTCTTTCTTCTTTAGCAAGATGTTTACTTAGCGATCCGTGTGAGCGGTATTGAGTGTCACCGATTTTATAGGGAATCTTCTCGGCTCAATGATTGTCATTATGCCTTTGCCTTTGTCCGGCCGAGGAAGATGATGCGATCAAAGGAGGTGTAGTTGTCATGATAGGTGGTGTGACTACTATCAGTGTTGTTGTTGTTGTTGGTGGGACTGATGAGATTGGTATTGCGATCTTGGGCGTATGATGTAGACAACTGAGGCGGTGGTGTTTGCTCCCCTTAGTGTGAAGAGGAGTTTCTTCGCAGTATTCTCCCCTCAATTGCAGGAGTGTCGTGAGGGCAAGAGTTGGTGTTGGTGCCGTGAGGGGGACGGGAAAGCGGCTTGACCCTTGAAGGCCTGGATAGATTTCTGGTCATCATAGCCTTAATCTCTGGTGTCTGTCGAATGCCGTGACCTTTGCATCCAAGTTAGCCGAGAAAGCTCCTACGGCAGTCATCCGGGGACCAAGATTCCAGGCGTGGGAAGAGGATGCGAGCCATGGTCGCCACCGTATTGAGAGTCCATTGTAGCTTGAAGATCTGGTGATGATGGAAGACCACGAACATGTGCGATTGGAAAGCGATCTAACATTCGGTAAAGGCGTGAAGATTGTTGCAAGTATGCCTCAGTAGCCTTTAGCACTTGAGATTTAAGAGCTGGGTCTTCTCTGACAAACTCCTTGATTTCATCGATCTTTGTGCCAGCATCCCGAAGGTGCCTTAAGAAGTTAGCCATATTTTCATCCAGTCGGTGAATTTGGTCATACATCAAGTCCTTGTGCTCATGAACATTTTCATGAAGCCTTGTATCTGTTTTTAATCGCATAACTTGCGGCAGACCTCAAAGTATGTTGTTCCCACAATGTTTTAGTAACCCACAGTATAGCTTCCTTGAAGCCTCGGTGATCCATCAGCCAATCGCCTTTCAGTGGGGAAGAACATTGTCAAACTCTTTGAATTCATTCAGAGCTTGAGGAGGATTGAAGCATGATCATCATGTTGGAATGGGGATTCAAGTATGCTCCTTTGGATCGGTGAGGCTCTTGTTCGATTGAACCTCAGCCGTCCATTTCTTCTCCGGTGATAAAATTTCATCTTCGGGCCAGCATATCATCCTCGAGAATAGAATACCGCTGACATCGCAATAGTGAGCAAGGGGTTGGTGATGGGTTCCATATCAGCGAGTGGTATATATCCCTCTGAGTCTTTGTCCCCGTTGACCCTCGAGACGGGTGGGAGTTTCCGTGCCTTCTCGGTCGGGATTGGCTTTGGGTTCGTATCGTGGGTTGTTTCTTTCCTCCGAGTCTTTGTCCCTGTGACCCCCGAGACATCGGTGGGTGTTTCGCTGCCTTTGGCGTCAGTGATTGTTGTATCCCTATCGATTGGGTTGTTTGTTTCCCCTGAGTCTTTGGGATCGTCGGTGTGCCCTCGGACAAAGACTTGGATTTGTTAATGTCATCATCGGTGGTGGAAGGCGCTCCCCTACCAGCAGGTTGTTTGTTTCCCTCTGGATCTTGGGGAGTAGTGGTTGTGACCAAGGGCATCGCCTGTGATGTATCGGTGTCCTTCGTTGTTACGGGGGTGGTTGTTGCACAGTTGGTGGGTGTTCTTTTAGTCTTGGGCTTAATGTGCCTCTTGGTTAGTGCTCGAAGCCTCGGGGCCACGAGACTTTGGTTTAGTCTTAGTCCGTCACGAGACTTCCCTTTCTCTTTTAGGAGGCGTGGTTTGGAGACCGATCCACTTTGATTGTTCAGGCAATCATGTGGGCCGTCAATTCAATGGGAGTGACAAGGGATGGGTTCTTTGGAAAATTTGATGGGCTCGGGATGCGGTAAATTTCAAAATTTTCATCGAGTATAATTTGAACCCAAGAATACGATTGCAAAGCACAAGAAACAAACCTAGGATACGAAACGTACTTCGTCCTAGTTTTGCTCTCAGAGCTTCGTAGTTACAAGATCACTGTAAATGATCTCCCCTATGTAAACGTGACCCCATTCATCAATAAGCGGTATGCCATCATCAACTGAATAGAGTTAACTTGTTCCGTGGATGAGTGGTTCCCGCCGAGGACCTGAATCACAAAAGTGAAGAGGATCCTCCAAGCCACGGGGAATGAGCTTTTAGTGACTAGGGTCTTGTCCAACAAAGTTGGATCTAAAACAATTTGTTTTAACCCATCCTTCACTTGTGGAGGGTTCGGATGGGCGACATAAGTACCTTTGTTATAATCTAACCCTCGTTGAAGTGCAAAATGTTTTGTAATCCGTGGTGTATTGTTGCCCCATTAAGATCGAATCATGAGATACCCTGAGTGGTCTAAGGTTATTCTCATCATAGAAGGTGTCGGGTCGAGGCTTTAGCTGTAGCCCAAAATTCCCTAAGGTAGTTTGGGTACAAGATCTGAGGACATTTACAAAGGCCGTTTTGAGTGGGCAGTTGAATAAAAATTTTATAATGTCTTTATAGGTTGGGACACTTTCAGGGTATTCAAAATTTCCTATGACATTATTTGTTTTAAATTCAACGTTAGTAAGATCCCCTACCCACTGAGAAGCAAACTAGAGAGATTGTGTTCTAGCCATTTCTATTAAAAAAGATTTTAGGGTAAAAAATGTTTTGACTAGAACAATCAAAGTATTTGGATCTCTCAAGTTTGTGATGAAAAACTTTTGTAAATGTTTACAAAGAGGGTTTTTCAAAAGAGTTTTGAAGATTTTGAGAACACACAAATTTTTTGGATTTGAGAAAGGATTTTGACAGAGTTTAGTTGCAGAAAATAATTTGTGTGTGTTTTGTGGTTTTTGAAGAGGGTATTTATAGAGAAGTGAGAGGGGTGGTTTTGTATAAATGTGGATATGTAAAGACCATTTTTGAAATCGTTTGATATTCCACATTTAATGCTACCCACCACTTCACGCTGATAAAATCCGTCTTTCAAGAAAACATTGCAATGCACAGTAAAAGTGCACTTTAGCAGTAATAAAATATCCATAGGATATTTTATGTGAGAGAAGGCATTTAATGCCAAGTGGGGTGAGGTAAATGATGATACTCCTGACAGTAAGACATGTATTCCTATATTAAATTGGTGGGATTACCAACCTAGGACATTTAAGTAACTAATACTTGGAGCATTTAGTTACTTATTCAATGCTTTCTGTCGGGACCACAGTGAGTCTTACTCATTCAAAGTGAGAGGTTTGTTTTGGATGTTCAGGAGAATGAACCATTTCAGTGATCTTACCGAGATTGGTTTTCAGATACCTGACTTTCAATGTCAAGCATTCCCAATTCAAATTCGGTCTCCTGAAGGTAGGTTCATCCAAGGGTTTTGTGAAGATATCAGCCAGTTGATATTCAGTAGGGATGAAATGAAGTTCAATGTCTCCCTTCATTATGTGATCCCTGATGAAGTGATATCCGATATCAATGTGTTTGGTTCTTTGGTGGAGGACAGGGTTGTTGGAGATTGCAATAGCATGGTATTATCACGAAGATGGGCACCATTTTTAATGGATGTCATAGTCACGAGTTGACTTTTCATCCATAATACATTGGCACAAAGACATCTGCTGCAGCTACATATTCACCGGTGAAGACATAGCCACCGATTGTTGCTTTTAGCACTCCAACAAACTAGTTTTCCTCCTAGAAATTGACAGGACCCGAGGTACTTTTTTCGTCCATGTTGCAGCCAGCATAATCGAATCGAGTAACCTTTGAGATCAAACCCTGAGCATCTTGGATAATAGAGTCTAAGGCCAGGGGTTCCCTTCAGTACGAGTATTCTTTTTGGGCTGATGAGATGGGATTCTTTAGGATTGGACTGATATCTTGCTATTAGACAGACTGAGAATTGGATATCTGGTCTAGAAGCAGTTAGATACATCAATGAGCCTACAATCCCTCTGAAATGAGTTTGATTGACTGATTTGCCAGTGAGATCAGGTCCAAGGTTGTTAGGTGGGACCATTGGAGTTTTCACCGAGGCACGTCGATATCTCATATTTTTTCAAGAGATTCCTCGGTATATTTCTCTTGTGATGGATATTCCTTTGTCAGTTTGCACGATTTGTAGTCCAAGAAAGTATGTGAGTTCCCCCATCATGCTCATTTCAAACTTTTTAGTCATCAGTTTTTCAAAATGTTTGCAAAGTT
The DNA here is from genome assembly GCA_910596185.1 of Chrysanthemum makinoi. Lineage (NCBI taxonomy): Eukaryota > Viridiplantae > Streptophyta > Magnoliopsida > Asterales > Asteraceae > Chrysanthemum > Chrysanthemum makinoi. Next base: position 159,059,051 of record OU343219.1, read on the forward strand.
TGTAGTTTGTTGAGCCAAAGATGATGTCATCAACATACACTTGGACTAGAATCACATCCTGTTGAGTTCTATAGACAAACAGTGTGTTGTCTATCTTTCCTCTGACAAACTTGTTTTGTATCAGAAAGGCTGAGAGAGTTTCATACCATGCCCTGGGAGCTTGTTTAAGTCCATAGAGGGCTTTGTCAAGCTTGCGGACATAGTCGAGAATTCACTACTCTCAAAGCCCGGAGGTTGCTGAACATATACATCTTCCTTGAGATCACCATTTAAGAATGCACTTTTAACATCCATTTGGTAGACACTGAAGTTCATGTATGTTGCATATGCAAGAAAGATCCTGATGGCTTCCATTCTTGCAACAGGAGAAAATGTTTCATCATAGTCAATGCCTTCTTGTTGATGTAACCTGGCTACAAGTCCGGCTTTGTTTTTAATGCAGTGCCGTTTTCATCAGTTTTGTTTCTGAAAACCCACTTCATTCCTATGACGACTACATCCCGAGGACATTTGATCAAGGTCATGACCTTATTTTTATCAAACCGTTGCAGTTCTTCTTGCATAGCCTGAACCCCAAATTGGGTATTTTAGAGCCTCAGTGACACTTTTGGGTTCTATTTCTGATAGGTAATCAGCGTATAGACATTCATTGGCTGAAGCTGCAGTTAAATTAGCAACCATGCTTCTAGTGAGCATGCCCTCAGTGGGTTCACCAATGATGTTTACAAGCTCAATGTCCCGAGATTTTGTCCACTTACTTTGTGGTCTAGGATCCGAGCTTAAAGATGTCCCGGGAGTTCGTGTGAGTTCAGGTGTGAGTTCAGTTGTAGAGGTTCTTGAGTTATAGGATCCTGATCATATGGATCAGTGTTACCTAACCCAGTAGGGACAGACTGATTATCAATGAATTCACTGATAGTTGGTTGAGACAGGTTGTGAGGTAAGACATAATATGAGATGTCAACATCAGCTTGGTATGAGGAATTGGTTTCATGTTGTACTCATCGGGAGGATATCTTGATGAGTTATCAATTCAATTTCTTCCAGAAGTGTTGGTGAATCGATGCTTTCTATACTTTCATCAAAGGTGACATGATAGGTTTCCTCAACTTGTTGTCTCCTTGTGTTAAATACCCTGAAGGATTTGGAGATCAGTGAGTAACCTAGAAAGTATCCATCATCAGCTTTAGCATCGAACTTGCCTAGATGATCCTTGTGGTTATGAATAAACACAGGACATCGAAACACATGGAAGTAGCCTGATGTCGAAGTCTACCTTTGAATATCTCATATGGGGTTTTATTATGTCTTTTGACAATGATTGACCTGTTTTTGAGTGTAACAGTCGCTTTTAAGCTTCAGTCCGAAATGCTTTGAAAGAGCTGAGCCATTTAACATGGTTCTTGCAGCCTCAATGAGAGTTCTGTTCTTCCTTTCAGCTACCCCATTTTGTTCAGGGGTATAAGGAGATGAAAATTTTTGGGAGATTCCCTTCTCATCATAGAAACTCTCAAGCTCAACATTTCTAAATTCAGTACCATTGTCAGGATTCGATTTGTTTCACTGTAATGTCATTCTCGGTTTTCAATGTTCCGATAAATGACATTATAGTATCACTGACTCTTTTGGAAAGAAAGTATACCCAAGTGTATCTTGAATACTCATCAACAATGACAAGTGTATACTTCTCATGCTGGATTGATCTAGGACTGGCTGGTCCAAAGAGATCCATATGCAAGAGGTGAAGGCAGCTTTTGATAGAGAAGTTTTGCTTGGTTTTGAAAGATATTCTTTTATGTTTGCCTTTTTCACAGGTGGCATGGTTTATCTTTTGCAAAAACCGGTGATGGTAAGCCAAGGACCTTGTTTTGTTTTGCCAAGTTGTTGATGTTTTTGAAGTTTAAGTGTGAGAGTCTCTTGTGCCACAACCAGTTGATAGTTTCAGTGGCTTTGGCAAAGAGACAAGTTCCATCTTTAGAGAGAGTTGACATGTCTAAGACATAAACATCGTCTCTCCTAGGAGCAATCAACACAACTTCCTTGTTGGCATTGAAAATGATACCTTGTTTGTCATTGAATTGTACAATGTACTTAGCATCACATAGCCGTGACACGATGAGATTGTATTTGAGACCATTGACATAAGCAATCCTAGAGAAAACTATTCCATTACAGTTTACTAAACCATAACCTTCAGTGGGACATGATGAGTTATCACCAAACACTACCTTTGGCCCTGGTTCCTTTACATACTTGTGCAGATATTCCTTCACACCAGTCATACTTCTTGAACACCCACTGTCTAGATGCGGATAGGTTCCTTGGCATGCCTCTGCACAAGTAGTAAACTGAATTAGTTTCTCTTCGTAACCCACTTACTAGTGGGTTTGGGTCTCATGGTCTCTTTGAATTGAGCAATCGATTCATGGTCAGTGGTGGAGTGCAATGAGCTACCACAGGTTTTACATCTAGAGACAGAGGATGACTCTGTGGATTTTGGTTGTTTTGAACTTCTTCTTGCATGGATGACATTGTCATGCTGAGATTTCTTATGAGCGTGTTACGCAAATATCACAGCATGTGTTCATAAGACAATCATCGGACGATGATCATTAAAGCCACAGTGTGGGCAAGGAGGAAAAGGCTTTGCTCTCAACTTTTGAGCTTTGGATGAAGAAGCATACTGATGACCAACTTTGGTGTAGTTTTCTTGGCTGAGAGAGCTCACATATTGCAAGTGGTCAGCAGTCCTGTGATCATCCTTTTGAATCATGCAAAAAGGATTCTATAACAATTGTCAGTGGTATGACTGGTATAGTGGCACAGATCACACTTCTGCTTATTTTTGGTGGTGGCTTTTGACTTTGAGGAACTAGAGGAAGCTGACTTTGTCTCCTTGATTTGTTCAGAGACCTTTTCAATGGATTCCATTTTGTCGCTTAGCTTTCTCACAAGTTCAGTCAGTTCTGAATCTGATCGACCGGTGGGGACCTGAGGATGTGGAATTATCCGTGGGGTTGGATTCTTGTTGAGTTGGTTTTGATGGTCTTTTCAAAATGGTTCTACCAAGTCCACACCTTTCTTTGGGAGAGTGTGGATTGTAATGTAATGGAGTAAGCTCAGAGCTAGGATCAGCACCCTGAAGAGGTTCCAAAGGTGGAAGTGGTGCTTGAGATTCATCTTCAGACTCATAGATGTGTTCAGTGCTGGGCACATCCGGGAGTCCAAGCATGCTCTTTAGAGCTTGACTTTCAGGCTCTAGAATTTTTCCAGAGTCAAAGTTAGGAAGCTTACTATCAGGATTAAGTCTTTCAATCCAATCACTGGTCTTGGGAGCAGACAACATATTGGTAATCATGCCACCAGACACAAATGGTTTAGGACTCCGGTCTTTGTTGAGAGAGTCAGTAAGATGATGTTCACCTATGACTCTCTTTTTGCTACTGGGGGCACCCACAGCATCAAAGACTCTTGGATTCTTGGTGGTCCAACTATCAATGATTTCCTTTTCTTTCTTAAGTTCATCTTGAAGAGCCTGATTTCTTTTAACTAATTCAGTGTTTTGAATCCGTAAGGTGATAGCCTCAAGCTTGTTTTGTTTTAACACAAGTAACTCATCCTTACACTTATTCAATTCAAAACTTAACTTGTTGTACTTAGGAAAAAGATTTAATCTTTGCTCTTCTACAAACTTAAGATCAACATTGATATAGTTCATATAGGGCTGCCAATCGAATCATCATCCATAGAAAGTAGAATATTTACCTTCTTCATTGTGATGTTGACCCATTCTCCATTTCTGGCATGATTCTTTCCAACAGCTAGCTTGTCTTCTTCCGAGAGGGCCATCAGTCTTGCTGACATGCACCATTTCATCATCTGATGAGACCGGCTCTTCATCCCGGTCGAAGGTTTACTGCAACAAGACCTTTGTTTTTACCCCTGCAGATTGAACACTTTTTGGTTATGAGGGACTGGCCTCAAGTAATGCAAGCTTAGCTTTGATCTTCCTATACTTGGCTTCAAAATCAATTGTTTTGTTCTGGTGATTTATTCGAAAGTTTTGATGAGACTGATAGATTTTAGGTTGAAATTTGCTGAAGCTTGAGGACTGATTTGACCCGATGGTCGTAAGAAGGTTCAGAAATTGTTTTTGAAAAACAGTCCTTTGCAAAATGACCCTTTTGTGACACTTAAAGCATTCAGTGTCCTCGTTAGCTTTAGCAGTTGAAAAACCTTTGTTTCTTTTAATAAACCTTCGAGAATTTGCAAGGAGTGCCCTTTCCCGAAATTCAACGTTCAGGTCATTTAGGTACTCCTCACTTGATCTCTCATCAGGCTCATCATCAGAATTTTCTTGAAAATCTTGAACCACGTTGTTAGAAAAGAAGGTAGTTGATATAGGTGAGGTGATGGTCAGGGACTTCTTGACTTCACGAGACTTCTTTAAGTTAGGGTATCGTCTGTTGATGAGGTTTTCCTCATAGACAAATTTCCCATAAATTTCAGGAACCTCAAGAGTTTGGATGTGATTTGCATTTCTAAGTCCCTGAGAGAAGTTTAACCATTTCTCAAGGAGACAATTAACAAAACCAACATTTATCTCATGTTTGGATAACTTAACACCATCATTAGCCAGTTCATTTAAAAGAGTTTTGTAACGGGTGTAAGTTTGAGAGAGAGTTTCAGAGTCCTTAGCCCTGAAGGTGTTATACTCAAGTTTCAAGTCCATTATCCTGTTTTCCTTGGTATCAGATGGACCTTCATGGCTATGGACCAGGTCATCCCAGGTTTGTTTAGCCGTGTTACAGCTTATAACTGAATCCATTATATCATCAGGAAGACATGATATGATGATACTTTTGAGTCTTTGGTCCTGGTTGACCACTCTCCTTTCATCCCGAGTCCACTGAGCTTCAGGTTTGGGCAAACTTTCAGCAGTCTTTGGGACAAACGGGCCCTCATTAATACACTTGATATAATAAGGTTCCATCCCAATCAAATAGCAAAGCATACGCTTTTTCCATTTGTTGAATTTGCTAACTTCAAGTCTAGGGCAACAGTGAATAAGCTCCACCCTTTTTATCGACTAGTTGGGGTACATCAATTTCACCATAGGAATCTCGATTTAAAAGCGTTTTAGAGCGGCTTAAAAGGTTTTATAATCAAGCCGCTCGATACCACTTGTTATTCCCTATTCACTATCGTTAAAAAGGACAATTAAGTACTTAAAGCAATTTAACAGTGAATAATGACTGAAGTTAACATAAGTAAAACACACAGTATAATTTTCAACATCATATTCTTATTAGAAATAAATCAAAAGAATACGTTACCCAAGTACTTGCGGAATAGTACTTAGGATTGAAATGACAAAGTTTGGGTGACTCCTCTCTAAGCTCAGGCTAAGTCTGAGCACAACTCTTAGAACCCACTGAGCTAGCTCAAGGATTAAGTTGTATTTGGAGGAGTGAAAAGTTGGCTTGTGTGTGTGTGTTTTTACAATTCACAAGCTTTTTAAACTTTTCACTCATTCTCTTATGCTATTTATACAAGTATGATTATTAACTTTATCCTAGAAGACAAAAATATGGATCACAGCAAACATGAATATTGATATATTCGGTTACTGTTCTCCTTTCTATAGTAGGCGGTGAAGCTTCTTTCCTTGATAGAGAATCGCGCTTACTATAAATGGGAAGATATGATCTTGATAGATTGAGACTGTGTATAGACTGGATAAACACTTGAGGGACTTAGTTTTATCTGGTTAAAACTTTCCCGCCTAATCCAGCTCATTCTTCAGTCTTTAAAGTCTTCGATCTCTTCCTTCGTTTGTCTTCGTGTTTAACAGTTGGAGAGGAGTCGAAGGGATTCAGTGAGTTATTGTCATCACTCACTGAATCCACTATCTTCTTCTTGACTTAGTCTTCACCCTTTAAGTTCCGCCTTGCAGAGTGGAGAGGCTCCTTCTTCGCCTCATACTAAGTGTCCCGAAGATAGCTCACTGAGAGACTATGCGCTCAGTGACCTGATTGTGTTTAACGGATTAAACACTTAGGATATTTTCTATTCAAATCTTAGCATAAGGGGATTGGGTATTTACTGAACCCAACAGAACCTCATTTAACCTAATTAGTTACGGCGTAATCTTGGGATAGAGTTACGCCATAATCTTCCGTTTAGTTGGTTTTCTGACCCACGCTTCTGTTACGGCGTAATGTGAGAGGGGAGTTACGCAAAAATGAGCATACTATCATATATCTTCAATAAACTCTCCAAATACGCGTCTCTTTAGCTCCAATGCTCGTAATTTACCTAAAAGTGAATTATAGAGGAAAACAAGCGTAAATCCATATAAATTATATAAAATACAAGCATTATCGGGGGAAATTGACACATAATATTCAGGACTATTTGATGTTATCAAATATCCCCCCACTTGAACTCTACTTGCCCTCAAGTAGACCTCATTAGATAGATTCCTAAAAAGATATCTCCCATTACCTGGAAAATATAAGTTTACAAATCCCTTATGCTAGAATAAAACAAAGCCGAACATCTCACGAAATGGGAACAAAACACTCAAATCTCTCAACTATTCTAAGTGTCAATTTCGGGGTGATCACTCATTGCACAATCATAGCATGTATTCTATCATAAGCTTGGCGGTTACACAAATCTCCACCACTAGAGTTAAGGACAAAACAATTCTCGAAGGCACTATGGGTAGACACGACAAAGGTTAAGGGTGATTTTTAATTACTAACATGTCACGACGAAGTGGACAAAATCAATGATACATGACAAAATCCATGGTCAAGACACCAAAGATTGCTCGCTGCATCACCTAGACACGCTTCATGACTAAAGGGTAGGATAAGACATGGGATAAAATTGGCGTAAAATAAAATCAAGCAAATAGTCTAAATCTACAACCAAGTCATCACCACTTACCGTTCGCCCAAAGTTCAAGTTTCGAAGTTAAGAAACTGGATCATGATAATACCAGGTAGATGTGCAATTAGAGGACGTCATGATGGACACATTTCCAACTCCATTCTTCAAATGTGACCGAGGTGGCCTCCTTGATACTAAATCTATAGTAAGCTCATAACAATAGTGTTGGGTTCAGTAAATACCCAAACCCCTTAATCTAGGATTTGAATAGAAAATAGCCCAAGTGTTTAGTCTGTTAAACACTAACAGGTCACTGAGTGCATAGTCTCTCAGTGAGCCATCTTCAGGATACTCAGTACGAGGCAACAAGATAGTCTCTCCACTCAGCAAGGCAGAACTTAAAGGGTGAAGACTGAGTCAAGAATAAGATGGTGGATTCAGTGAGTGATGACAATAACTCACTGAATCCCTAAGACTCCCCTCCAACTACTTACACTTGAAGACAAACGAAGGATGTAAAAGTGAAGAATGAGCCGGGACAAAGCGGATAAGTTTGAATCGAGATAAGACAGAAGTCCTTATCAACCAAAGTCAACTTTCCCTGAATGGCAAAAGATCGGGCTCAGTGTCATCACTGACCTTAGGAAAGTAGTCTTGTCTCTTACCTAAAATAGTCTTTGTAAAAAGAGACAAAATACATTAGTATTTTGTCTTCACGAAGATGCCAGTTGTCACTTAGGAAAGAGTTAAATCTCATACATGTATAAATAGCATAAGAGATGGAGTGAAAAGGTTAAGCTTGTGAATTTTAAAAACAAACATACACGCAATGACCATCTTTTCACTCCTCCAAATACAACTTACTCCCCGAGATAGCTCAGTGGGTTCTAAGAGTTGTGCTCAGACTTAGCCTGAGCTTAGAGAGGAGTCACCGAACTTTGTCATTTCAATCCCAAGTACTGTTCCGCAAGTACTTGGGTAACGTATTCTTTTTGATTGATTTCTAATAAAGAATATGATGTTGAAAATTACTTTGTGACTTATGTTAATTTGAGTCATTGTTCACTATTAACTTGTTTTTGTTATGACCAATTTATCACTTATACCTTATCACAAACCCAACACTTATATCACGTTAAACACAAACTGATGATATGCATAAAGAAGAAAGAATAAGAACGTGGTGACTTGAATGATAGATCGTGTATGTATTTAGAGAGATAAAGGAAAGAAGATGAAAACAATAAGTTGTATATTGCTTCAAGGAAAAACACACACACACACACTCAAGTACACCCCTCAAATGACATACTTGAGGGGTATTTATAGTAAGAGAGATGATGCCCTAAGGCTTGGCCATGGGCCGTGAGATGGGCTTGGACATGGATTGGGTTACATGAACTTATACAAGGCTAACTTAACTAAACGTCTAACCATTTAGCTTAGCCCAATCCATGAGCCCTTTGACTATTCTAGAATGATATCTAACACACGTTACAAAGTTCCTAAATGTGAATGACCATCACTTCTAATAAAAACTATTAAGGCTAACAATCTCCCCCTAAGGGGTGGTCATTCAAATGATGCTCCACTTGATTAGGTCTTTACTTTTCTTGAGCTCGAACTTTGTGTGTAGATATAGAATACTCTTGATTCTTTGTTCCTTCATGCTTTGTGATCAGATAATGTGGTTGTCTGCCGTTGTCAACTTCGTTGGTTTGGTGTCTCCACGTCTTTCTCCACCATGCTCACACTTCTATTTGTCTTTTGGTTACCAATGATGTAGTTCTCGAGTCTTTAAACCTTGTAGATTCTTTGACATTGACGAAGAATCATCTTTAACTTTGAGTAGCCTTTGATTTTGATGAGAACTTTCATGTGTTGTTGGTATGAGCATGTGGAGAGTCTGCACGATCAATCCGCTCCGGAGCTTCCATAAGAAGAAAACATAAAACAGGTTAGTAATTGATGAGTGTCTAAATACTCATCATTTTTGTACCATTTAAACTGCAAAAACATCTGAAAACACTCAGAAATGCATCAAAATGATAAAAATATCACAAACAAGTGTTTTATATGTTTTAAATGCAAAAACATCAAAATCGGATGAAAAACGTATCAAGTTTGCATAATTGGCAGTTTTAGTCCCCCAAGTTACAAAAGTTGTCAAATCTAGTCCCTGGTAATTCAAAAACTTGTAAAATGTCAATTAAGGTCCATGAGATTCAAAAGTTGTCAAAATAAACCCTTCAAAGTTTAAAATTTACAAAATGACAACTTTAGTCCCTCAAGTTTGGAAAATGTCAAATATAGTCCTTGGTTAATTTAAAAAGTGAAATTTATCAAAAATAAACCTTGTACTAGTTATAAATGACAAAATTGGTCCTTATGATAAACTTTTGGAAAATTACAAGTTAGGCCCTTAAAGTTTCAAAGTTGACAATTTTAGTCCTTGGACTTATAAAAATGGAATTTTATGAAACATTTGTCCTTGTACTAACCATATTTGGCAGGTTTAGTCCTTATTATAACTTTGGAAATGTTACAGGATCAGTCCCTATACTTTCAAGAATTACACAAATGGTCCTTGTGTTCTAACTAAACCAAACCGGACCCTTGTATTATTATTAGTCCAATTCAATCCTTAACCCAGCTGGCCCAGTCTTTCACCCAAGCCCAATCCCACTTAAATAATTAAAACCGGTCAAACAAACCCAATCCCGCCTTCACTATTCATCTTCTCCAAAACCACCCGGTCACCATACCGAGGTGGTTTTGCCACCTCTTCACCTCCATCTCACCACTACAGCTCACCAACCTACTCCCTCCACCACCTCTGTCACCCCACCTTTCCATTAAATACAACCCACACTACTTTTCCTCCAAAGTCTGCATCAAACCTCTGTTTTCTTCCAAACTCTCCCAACTTGCCAAAATATCTCTCATACTTGTTCCCTAAGCCTCTACTACAATCCTAAATGCATTAATTGAAATATATCAGGCTGCAAGCAACCTTTTGGACTTTGGCGCCAAAATCATTTAAACGGGTAGGATCACTTTGACTGCATCAATGGTCAAATTGAGACTTGGGAAAGAGCAAGGAACGTGGGGAGATACATTTGGGTCATCCATATAAGAGAGAGGAAGCAGTATGAGAAAGTAAGTAGTGTAGTTTAGTGTAGTTTATGTCGTTTTAATAATTTCAAGTTTTCTAGTGTACTTTTAAGCTTTTAAGTTCTTGTTTAAGCATTATTGAGTGTATGTGAACCTTTGTTAATAATAAACTTCAAGTTTCCAGTTTGATTTCAAGTTTGAGCAATTTTCTAATTCAAAAATTTCACTAAGTACGAATGTTATCTTTGGTTGTTGTTTCTGACTTATAAGCTTATAAAAGCTCATTATATAACCTTTGAGAGCTATTAAAACCTTAATAACTCAGTTTAGACTCAAAACTTAAAAATTCACAAAAATCAAGAAAAATTAGTTGTAAAATCAAAAATGTATGGAAATGAAGTTCAGGGAGAGGTCAGAAGTTGGATGGAAATGGTTTAGAGGCTTAGTGGTAAGCCTATAGGTGTGGTACTCAGTTCTTGGTTCTCAGTTGTGCCTTGGATTCAAGTTGTAAGCTTATCTCTTGATTTTTGCCATTCACTATTTTAGTTCTTAAATTAGTATAAATTTCTTGTTTCATGCTTAGTTGTTATTGGTTAGTGATAATCTAGTGTTAAATCAGTAGGTTGTTAGTTGGAAATCATAGTTGCTAGTTGTTAATATTTTTAGTTAATATAGCTTAGTTGTGACTATCTTAGTAAATGTTGTTTAAACCTGTGTTTTTGTGTTCATTTGATCTAATTACATAATAATCAAGTGATTGGAATCAGTTTCATGTTGTAATTTGTGGATTTGTAACACTAATCATAAAAACTGCCTTGCTAAGGTGTGTTTGGATCAAGCTGCTTATCTGAGTTCTTGCATGTTATTGTCCTTGATTCTTGTTACTGCATGTTTATTTAGTTCAATAGAGTTCATAATAGTCATAATAAATAGGTCTCATTAGTATAAAAGTCAAAATAGAACTCAATCTAGTCTAATCTGTTAACTGTTAGTGTAATAAGTCTCATATTCCACATATTAGCTTAGAATCTGATAAACTAGCTTAATTTCATCTTAGTATAGCTTAATACAACATAATTAATCAGTAGGATAGATTCATAGTTCAGTTAAGTCAAACTTTTGGTATTAATCAAAAAGTTAATTTTCCATTTAGCTGTTTTGAATAAACTTTAGATTTTCATTGTGTGTTTATTATTAGGATTTAACCATTCAGCTTTTGGGATATCAATATTTAGTTGCTTAACAAAATTAGAAAAATAATAGCTTACTCTTATTCAGCTTATTAATAGCTTTTTCATCAACTTCTTTTGACCCTTCTCTCGAAATGATGCCTGTGTCATGCACCACCACAACAGTGGGCATCATCACCACTTTGGTGGGTCCCACAGGCCACACTAGTGGACCCCACTGGTGGTTCTTGGTTCCATATCACTCACAACCCAGCTGACTATCATTTTCAGTAAAGGTTTTGAGCTTAAGTTCTGTGGACCCCACTCTTAGTTCAGCCACAATTCGTCCCATTTTACGAATTGAACTAGTTTAACTTTGCTTAATTCTTGGCTTAAACTGCTTTTCAGAAGTTTAGGATGGTTGGAATAGGTTAGTAATTAGTTAATATAGCATACCCTAGCTTATGTGTTAATTTGGTGGTCATTTATGGCTTTTAGCTTATTTTGAAGTGCTTATTTATAAGCCAATCCACTGCAGCTTACTATTCCTCCACATAAGCATATGTTTTTATATTTTTTATAAACTTAGAATAATATTTTAGCATTTTCCTGAATTTTTCAGATTTTTCCATCACTGTTTAGTATTTTTCTTTATTTTAAATAGTTTTTAAGTCTTTTTAAATAATTTTTAATACTAATAAATCAGAAAAAAGCTTTAAAAAATATGTTTTCAATTTTCCTAGATTAAGATAAATATAAAAGTCATAAAAAGTATTTTTCCATAATTTTCTTGGTTTAAATAGTATTTTCTAGCATTTTAATTAGTTTTAAATAGTTTTAAATTAATAATAAATACATAAAAAGTCTTAAAAATATATTTTCAGTTTTAAAATAAGTTTTATCATATTTTAGATTTTTCTAACTTATAATTTCATTTTTCTAGGTTAATTTTGTATTTTCTTATATTTTAGTGCATTTTAAATACTTAATAAATAGTTTTTAATTAATAATAATTAAATAAATAGTTATAAAAATAATTTTCTTTTTCTAATAATTTTATTTTATTATTAGGATTGTAAAAATGTCATTTTCATATTTGTAGGCCTTTTATTTCTTAAAACTCACGTTTTATTTTGTACGTTTACGTAATTTTATTTAAACGTACGTTTTAGGTTTTAAACGTTCATCATTTTAAAAATAGTGATAGCGTTTATTTAATATTTTTATCTTTTTAAATTTCCTTTAATTTGCATTTAAGCCCCTGTAGTTTATGGGCTTTCTCTTTAGGTATAGATCAATCACTATCCTTTCCCTTTCAAATCCTCTCGATCACTTTACATTTGACTATTCTCGCGTACTCGTTGGGACTTAACGACACGAAACACTATACTCTCCTGATCTTCATTGAATTCGTGCTTGAACTGTTTTAAGTTTGTTACGGTCGGCCATTCACAAGTGGCAGGCTTGAGTGATAAAACTTGACGGTTTAGCACGGATCAGTAATAAGCGGATTCCGGCACTTACAAGTTTGAATTTCAAGGGTGTTAACAGCATAGTGTGAAAACACGTCTCTAATTCTCACAAGGGCGTTCTGAAGAGTCCCACAAGTGAGATAACGTGATGTACCGAAATACACCTACAGTTCAGATGAGTCATTGAGGTACACCGAAGCATCACCCCATGACTGTAGACCGTTTGAGACACACTAAGCGTAATCCACGGAGAATTACCGAAGTGACTGCTGTCGTTTGATGTTGACCTGGCAGGAATTTCCATTCAATCACTGAGGATTACAGTTGTAACTCCCCTCATAAATGTTCTGGCAGATTGCTAAGATCTGCGTAGGACTCTATAATATATCACTTGTGTCCTTATTGATGAACAACAAGCGATGTCATGTCAAGTGTTCCTATGAGATCTTTTGATGAATCTCGTGGCTCTAGACTCAATAGTGCATTTTGTTTTTCCTGAGCGGAGACTAGGGAGAGGGTCTCCTTCTTCAATATCAACAATCTCTAAGAGAAAGCCGATAGATTACTTAGGGTTCCCTGTGAGAATGAAACAAATCCCTTTTGAGAGGAATTGAGTAGCTAGAAGGTTTAGTGCGGTCGTCACTGGGTCCATGACGTCTTTGTCTTCAATACCAGTGTCATCTTAGTGACAACCAGAGTGCAGATGAGTTGAAACCGGTTTTACGCCCTAAGGTTGAATATGGAGGGCTATTTCTTTTCACCATTTCATTTACTTTTCTTTTTAATTCTTCAACCCCTTCTTTCTCCTTTCTCACATTACTCCTTTTTTCAATCATTCCTAAGGACTTCTAGTTCTAAACTATTGGTGATGTCCTTGGGTAGATCCCTCCGGCTCTGGCGGATCATAGGACGAATTTCCTATCCTTAGTCACCTTATAACTCCATGACTGTCCTATTGTTGCCATAAAACCAATTTCTTGAAAATCTCTCACAGTGTTTATAATAGAAAACATGTTTGAGACACTCCGAGAGTTTTATATTTTCAGAAACACTCCCCCTTCACATGTGCTTATAAGTTTTGACAGAAATCTGCACATAGAGGGTAGAGTTTGCACTTTTTGAATTGATCGGCTTATGATAGACAATTCCCCACGAGACACGGTTACGTTGCCTAGTTAAAGAGTTCCATTGTCAGTTTTTAGGTGACAACTAGCTCTAGTAACTAACTTGAAGTTGTAAACACTCCTTGAAAAGGAGGTTAAACCCATGAAGGTGCATATCTATCACAAGTTTCTCGAGATGGTACATATACTGACTTTGATTCCCGTCAATTCATTGGTTCCGTCTGAGTCGAGCTCATTGTGAGATTCAAACAACGATCATTAAAACTTTTAGATCACATTTTAATCACGTCTCCTCCCCCTCAAAAATAGCATATTCGTGATATTTTTTATATCAACCGATTAAACAACATTTTAGAATCTTTTGGGGAGACAAACGGATTTGATTTAAGCATGAATATGGAACATTTTAGTTTTATACTCCCCCTTTAATAAAGCATAATCAATTAAAGGGTTTTAGAGGGAGTTATCTTGAGCACAAAGTATTTTGAAAGATTTTGAAAAATCTTTTTGAACAATCTTGAAAAGGTGCTCAAGATGATGATGATTTCTTACCATTTTTAAATGCACCTTTGAAGGCGTACACTTGATTTTTCTATAAAAGCACGAGTTTTGATTTGAAAAATAATTAAAAGTCATCATTTTAGTCCGGGTTTCATCTTGAAGTATCACGAAAGCCATTATTTTGAAGAAATTTTAAGAAACGACATGTTTTAGAAAACATTTAAAGAACTCTCGCTCAAGCATTTGTACATGCCCGTATCATTGTTGAATGACATTTCTAGAAACGTACAGAATATTGATTATACAAGAGACATGTCGTGAGAAGACTATTTTTGGATTTTTGGTTTTATATTGTTTTTGAATTTTTGAAAATTTTCTATTTTTGTATTTTGCTTTTGTTGGTTTTATAAAAGAAATGGAAAATCAAAAATAGAAGATAGAGAGAATGAGAAGAAGAGTTTGCAGAATTGGAACCCTCTGATGAGTTGGGTTCAGAGATATTTGAATCACCTGCAACCAAATAAGAAGAGTTTTCACAAATAACAGTGTTAGTAGTACATGTTTCCTCACGGCGAGGGTGATCACTATCAACGGTTGTAGTGGATTCGACTTCCTTAACATGATGAGTTTCACTATTATCTGTGTTGGAGCAAGTATCAAAAATCTTTCCTGTTGGAATCCATCTAAGACCTATTTTTTTGAAAACTTTGCCCGTGGGTATCCACCTAAGGTAAGATCTAGGAGTTGTTTTCTTTTCAGATGCAGCGGAAGACTCATTTTTGGAAAAACTACGTCCTGAAGAGATCCACCTATTAGGTTCCTTTTTGTTTGACATTTTATCGACGGGCTTGTTTCTATTTGGTGTCTTAATGGATTGTGCCTTGGCACGAGAATTATCTTTCTTGAGATATTGTAAGGCACATGCATCATGATTAGCTGAAAAGATACATTTTTTACATGTAGTACAGACAAATTCAATATTCTTGTTTAAAACAGCAGCTTTAACTTTGTCACTACAGTTTTTTGGAAATTGATTCTTGTTCGAAAAAGACTTAGAATTGCTAGTGATGTTTTCTAAGGGCATAGCATTTTCTTTTTTGCAACTACTCTTAGATGTAAGCCAATCCCTAGTCTTTTGTAGAGTGTTCCTAGGTAATGGTTTACTACTACTAGCAGTGCCTTGAAATCTTATAGAATTCATCACCCTAGATGTTGCACCTAAAATTCCGTCTTTTTCAGTCTTGCCTTTTTCCTAGCTTCTTCTAGATAGTGATTGTTGACCATGTTGTTAGAACCGACAGATTCTTTAACTGGATTTTTGGTCACATTCCGTGTAATATTCCTAGAAATGCCAGGTTTAATCACTTTTGGTTTTCAAAACCGCTTTTTCTTTTCAAAACTTTTAAAATTCTCTTTTTAAAGGGCAGGGACTGTGGAGTGACTGTTTTTGACAAATCATTTTTCTCATTGACTATTGGAGGAGGTTGAGAAATAGACATTTTGGTTTGAAAACCGGTTTGGGAACATTTGTTTTCTCCTCAGTCAATGGGTTTGCAAACTTAGTATTCCACACCTTTCCTTTTAGACTTCCCAGTTGAGCACTCAAAAGATCATTTTGCTCTTTCATGTCCTTGTAAGCACGCTCATACGACAGTTTGTCATACTTGCATTCCTCAGATTTTCGATCAAGTTGTTGAAAATAGGACACGTTTTCTTTTTCAAGTTTTGCAAGAGCATTTTCATATTTTGAAACAATTGCGGAGGTCTCAGAATGGAGTCTTTCATGATCTTCAACAGAATATGTTTGTAAGATAATGGACATGATATCGGTAGTCATAACATCTTCGGAGAGAGAATCATTGAGTTTTTCCAAAACTTTGATGTGTTCAATACTTTCATTAGCTTGCTTTACCAGGGATTTATGGTCCTTGACAAAGTCACTCGTTTCTTTCAAAAGTGCTTGTTCAGCATGAATTACCCTCGCACGATGGCGCTTAACGGAGGGGCAATTTGGGTTTTAAAAACTCTTTTGTTTCGTCATCATGACGAGTAAACCAGATGTTAGTTGTAATATTGGTTTTAGACTTGACAGTCTCTTGAGGATACCCAATTCTAGTTTTAACGTCATCTAAAATGCTTCTAGTATCACTTGTGTTAAAAGGATTGTTTGAAGACATTTGTTCGATTTTTGAAAGAGATTTGGAAACTAAAACTGGTTTCGCTGGTTTTGAAACGGTGTTGACACTTTGTTTGAAACACTTGGTGTGGTGGAAAACGTTGATTGTTCTTTTTGATTAACAAAGGTAATTCCATTAATTTTGTTCCATTTGTTATAATCAATCGGTTTAAGATCTGGATTCTTTTGTTTCATTTTTGATCTACTCTCCTCAGATAGTTCCAACGTTTCAAGAGAATCACGAACAATTATTGGTTCATGCAAAGGTTTTCCATTGTTCAACACATTCTGAGATTTCTGAGATTTCGAGCTTTCTTGAGGAACGAAGAAGGGTCGTTACCAAGTGCCATTTTATGTGAAGTATGAAAACGCTGATTTAGTTGGTTTGAAAGCATCTTGTTTGTTTTATCTGAATGACCCGTTGTGAGAAGCAAATTGTCCAAAGCTTTAATTTTCTCATTTTTATCCAGAATTTCATCAAGAAGAGAATCTTCTCGTTTAGAAAAATCAGCAATCAACTTTTTCTTCTCTTTTTCAAGATCGAAAACAGTGCTTTTGTTTGGAAAGTTGGTCATTTAGATCTGAAATTTCCTTGTTTAAAGATTTAATTTTCAAGTGAGAATTCACATCAAGTGTGTTATACTTGATTTGCAATTCTTTTTCTCTTAAAACAGAATCTCGATAACCAATTTCTAATTTGGACATTTTGTTTGTATGAAATTCATAGGCTTTGGCGTGCTCCTTGTAACTCTCAAGCTCAACGGTCAATTTCTTATTCGCGACCTTAACCTCGCGATTGACCTTACTAACTTTCTCAATTTCAATGCCGCACTTATTGATTAATGATTCAAAATAAGCACGTGTTTCCTCATCAGTCTCAGTATTTTGTGCCACACAGCCTCCATTAGG
Organism: Chrysanthemum makinoi; assembly: GCA_910596185.1. Lineage (NCBI taxonomy): Eukaryota > Viridiplantae > Streptophyta > Magnoliopsida > Asterales > Asteraceae > Chrysanthemum > Chrysanthemum makinoi. Next base: position 159,076,416 of record OU343219.1, read on the forward strand.
ATCCACATATGGAGTTTCAGAGTTAGTATTGCTACAACTCGTATTTTCCATGTATGTATCATAAGTAGGTGCTGATGTCACAGAATCTTTGTTCGTCATGAGTAAACGCATCACATATGACATTGTTATAACATGGATCAATGATTGGTACCTTAGATACTGCATTTGCGTCATAGACGGGAGGTGCGTCAGAGTCAGTGTCGTACTTAGTCTCCTGAAGATTTGCCATGAAGATGTAGTTTGCATTGATGTCTCTCGGTCTTCCAAATCATCCATAATAGCGAAAAAGTCATGTTCCTCAGCACTCAACCTGCATTCCAGATTCTGCCTTTTGTGCTAACAGCATAGCTTTCTGAAGATACGCAAAATCCTTCTTTTTCGGCTTAGTAGGACAATTCCTTGCCATGTTACCCACTCCTTGACAGATTTATAACACTTAATCGATTACCCGATTCATATTTCCATAATTCCCAACGATTGGAGCTGCAACATTGCCATTCTGATTACCCACTGCTCTATTCCCAACATTCTATCCCATCGATTTCCAACATCTTGACCCGACCGATTACCCACGATACGGAACGCTGATTACCGATCGTTGTTAAATGCTTTATCCAATAAAGAAAATATCATGCGGGGTCGGGTCGGTTCGGGATCGTGATTCCTTGTTCACGGTATTGTGGATACGGTTGTTGAATGACTTGTTGTTATGGTGGATAGAATTGTTGTTGAGGGATAGCAGCTTGTGGTTGTGGAATGTATTGCTGCAAGTTGTTGTTGTTGGAAGATGATGAGGCTTGTTGTTGTGTATACACTGTAGTTCGAGTCTTAGCAATAAGTGCCAATGGATCATGATTCTTTGCCAATCTTTCTTTCCCGACTTCATTCACTTCAGCTTGGTTTTGTTTCAGAAAATCGTTGAGTTGATCAAAGTTCACCTGATGTAAGTCTTTTGTTTGGTTGACAATAGTGACTTATCGTCCCCATTCTTACGGAAGATTATTCAGAACTTGATGTTTTGAACGATTGTTCTGGGTGCCAACTTGTTTCTGATAAGCTCATTCATTAAAGTGCAAAACCTTCCATAGTAGGATTCAATGGATTCTCCTGGTGTAGATGTAAACTTTTCCCATTCAGTTAGCAGCTTGTTCTCCATGTCTTGTTTACCAATTTCTGTTCCATAACATAGTCGTCTTACATGTTCCCACATATCGAGCGGTTTCACAACTGTCTCTGGCCAGGCAAAATGTCTATTGGTAAACCCAGTTGGACAATATGAATTGCCATGTCATCTGCATCGACTTGTTTCTGATCCTCTTAAGTGTATTCTGATTCAGTTTGAAGATGAGAGGATGGTGGGATGGGAGGTGTTGCATCTGCATTTCCAGGGACATGGACTTGTCGAGGCTTGAAGGGTCCATCATGAATGGATTTAATCATGAGTTTCCCATTAGGTTTGGTCTTGATGTAGCGGAGCATTCGACTTGTCCATTGAAGATAACCACCTTTTGCCAATATAGGAGGTCGGTTTTCGGCACCGGCTGCATGAATGTCTTGTTGAGTTGCCATTGATGAAGGTATGATATGATAAAGTTGATGTAGGATCGATTCAACGATAAAGGAGTTGTGGTTGATGAAGATTAAGCTCGGTTGAGGTTTTTCTGAAAGTCGTACTCGTAACCTTGGTTCTTAGTCGAAAAAATTTTTGCCCAAAATTTGAAATTCACTTTAAAAATCAATTCTAAGGTCGTATGAAAAATTTGAGTTAAGACAATTTTGACGCCAAATTTGACCCGAAAAATTTGAATTTAGGCCCAAAAATTTGAATTTTTGACCAAAATTTTCACAGTTAAACCAAAATTTGAATCTCACGTAAAAATTGAACGTTTAGTCTCCTCAAAAATTTAAATTTTACTCAAGTTTTCCCGCCAAAAATTTGATTTTTTTTTTTAAAGCTTAGGCGTAGACTTAGAGAGAAGGAGTTACGAGTAGAATTGGTGCTTAGGCGTAGGATCTTATGCGTAGGATCTTTATGCGTAGGATCTTAGGCAGGATTCTTATCGTGAAAGTATCTTACGCGTAACCTTAGGCTTATCGCGTAGACAAAAAACTTAGTCGTAAAACCTTAGGCGTAAGTGTGATCTTATGCGTAGAGTTCTACTCGTAAGAGTTTATGCTTATGCGTAAACTTATGTTAAAACCAAAATCCTTTACACTGTCACAGCGTAAGGGATATCCACAAGTCGAAGTGTTCCACACACTTATCCAAGTGAGGAAGCACGGTAACCGTTAAAGCTCGAAGAATCGCACCAAAAGTTATGAGTAGGACCTTATTCGTAGTTGACTTTCTTACGAGTAGAACTAGGGTTTTGACCTACTCGTAAAAAATTTCCAATGATTCAAACGATTTCTCTTGCACAGATAGCCTTAAAAACACTCCAATAACACAAATCTTTTGACCTTTTTCACCCAAAGTGCTTATAAAAGTTACGAGTAGACATGACCACCTTCAAAAACGAGTTCAAACTTGAAGAAAAACACGTAAAGCTTCGAACTTTTTGCAAAAACTGAAACTTTAGCACCAAATAAACCTTAAACCACAAGAATCTTGAATTTTTAAGTGCAAAATTAAAGCTTTATGCGTATCAAAGATGTAAAACGTGAGCTTAACGCGTATCTTACCAAAACTTCAAAACAAACACAAACACTCCTAAACCATTGTTAGGCGATTGATACCAATTGTTATGACCAATTTATCACTTATACCTTATCACAAACCCAACACTTATATCACGTTAAACACAAACTGATGATATGCATAAAGAAGAAAGAATAAGAACGTGGTGACTTGAATGATAGATCGTGTATGTATTTAGAGAGATAAAGGAAAGAAGATGAAAACAATAAGTTGTATATTGCTTCAAGGAAAAACACACACACACACACACTCAAGCACACCCCTCAAATGACATACTTGAGGGGTATTTATAGTAAAAGAGATGATGCCCTAAGGCTTGGCCATGGGCCGTGAGATGGGCTTGGACATGGATTGGGTTACATGAACTTATACAAGGCTAACTTAACTAAACGTCTAACCATTTAGCTTAGCCCAATCCATGAGCCCTTTGACTATTCTAGAATGATATCTAACACACGTTACAAAGTTCGTAAATGTGAATGACCATCACTTCTAATAAAAACTATTAAGGCTAACAGTTTTATATTCATAAACTGTTTTTAAACGATAGTGAACGGGGAACAACAAATAGTGTTTATAACTTCGCACTTTACAATCAAATGAATAACAATAACTATATATATATATATATATATATATATATATATATATATATATATATTCAACAAACATAACAACTAAACATAACATCCCCCCACTTGAGATGAAAAATATGAGAATTTGGGGGGTCTTCAATGATCTTTAAGAATATGTCGTCGATGAAAGCGTGATTCCCGAACCTTTCCACTTGAACCTTGAACTTAGGCAAACAGTGACTTCCCAATTACAAATAAAGACTACATGGTAGGCTAAGGTGTAAGGGTGTAACGAAACAATATGTTGGGTGAACAAAATGAAAGGAATGGCTCAGATGGGTGTATCTAGGGGTATCTTACACTAAAGGTGAGTGCAACAAAGGGTTTAACCTGGGGGTCGAGAAGTCGAGGTGACTAATCGATAGACATACAATGATAGGCTATTTGGGTGATAATCCTATAATACTGCCTTCTTAAACTGAAAAGTCCAAATACATCGAGCTAACTCAACATACCTCGTCTATGGTATCGGAATGATGCAAAGGCCAAGTTCTAAAGTTTACAAGCTACCGGCACACTCATAATTTGATGGATTTGGGGTAAAAATTTAGAAACAGATAAGGCTAATCTCACCATATAATATCAAGGGTTACAATGTGCTCGGCTAAGGTCTAATCTAGTTAGGTTAAGAAACACATGTCAAAATTTTAAAACTGGCATAATTTTTCAAAATAAACTAGAAAAACGAGGGCAAAATAAAGTTCAAGGGACAATTCTACTCCCGTCCCCCACTTGAAATGTACAAAGTCCCTTTTGTACTAAGCGTTAAATAAAGGTGAAGAGAAAAGTAGAATTAGAGTGAGAACTTCCCTGAAATTTTCTCCAAAAAGAAAGAAGGCCTACGAAAAGAATCGTGCCTTCGCATAAGCATCCACGAGCAAACTTCAATCCCTGAAATCACACTACCGACAAGCATAATTCTAATAAAGAAAAAGAAAAATGAAAAGGAAACCTAACTCACTTTCGTAGGAATTACGGTTGCATTTAGCATATGCAACAAGCCTTTTAAACCACTTGGTGTCCCAAGTGGACGAGTGTAGTCTCGTGAGGGCTTACAGGGAACATACCCACAAAGTTCATTTGAAAACTAATACAAGGTTATTGTGTTTAAAATGAAAGAAGTGTTACAGAGGATAGTTACGTCGTAACTCCTATAAGAAGTTACGCCGTAATTAGTGCAAAACCTGGCAAACGCTACAGGGGTGTAGCTACGGCGTAACCATTGCATGGGATTACGCCGTAATTGGTAATGCTCTGAGAAGAACTACGGAAAAAAGTATGTTACGTCGTAACCATAAGAATGAGTTACGCCATAGCGTGGGACGAATCGAGTCCCGTTCAAAGCATGCTACATCAACTTTTCTCCGTTTTCCTACAAAAATGGTTAAAAACACAAAACCCAACAAAAATGGAAATAAAACAAATGAAACGGATAATTCGGGTTGTCTCCCGAAAGAGCACTTTTCTTTATTTACGAGTCTTTAAGTTAGACTCAAAGCCTCGGGGCTAGAATTGCTTGTTTGTCATTTCGTGGATATGGCAATCTCCACGTTGAATCCAACTGATCAAATTCTCATCCCGTTTGTAGTCCGTTTCCAATTCTAAACACCCCAAGTAAAAATTCTTGATCTTTTGGTAAGGGTGGTCAATACCTTTGGCCTTATCTTCGTCACTAATTTCGAGCAGTGGTTGAGCATGGCTTAACTGCCTCTTAGTTCACTTTTTAAAATTCTTAACAGTCCTTGTCATTTTAAAAACTCCTTTATCTTCGCTAATATTTAACCATACAAGCCCTTCCTTCTCATCTTTATCTAGCCCAGATAGTTCTTGAAAGGGTTTCCCGAAAATCACCCAGGTTAGCCCATCTTCCACGAACTCGCTAACATCATCCAAAACCACAAAATCGACCAAAAATGAGTGAACCCCAACAAAGGCACGGATGTTTGTTACAATCCCTAGGAAATTGTTACCTTTGTATTCAAGTTCCTTTTCCATAACCTGGTTCTAGCATTCCTTCGAAATGATGTTTACTGGGGAATTTGCGTCGATGAACGGATGGAAATCAATGAACCCAATCTTGCATGAAATTTTCAGATAATAGGGGTTCCTATGATGGATTCGAGCTCCCATCTCATAAAACTTGGGTTGGTTAGATTGTGAAAAAGTCTTTTCAGAGTTGCTTTGCCAATGGACCATTTCGACGTCGCTAGAGAAATCATCGGCATTGATTCCCAAATCATCTTCTTCTTCAAAATTGACAAACACGTCAAAATCTTTCCCTATAGTTATCTCGCCAAGATTCGAAGGAGTCTTCGGGGGGTCACTAAGAAACTCTTCCAATGCATCACCAAAATTGCCTATAGGGTCAATCACGTAAACCTTTTGAGGGGTGGACAGAAGTTCATTAGGCCTGAACGTATCAAATTCGATTAGCCGAGTTAATTTTCGAGCGAAGACATCCACTTTTGCATGGGCAGTAGCGAGCATTGGTCTTCCAAAAATAATAGGTATCCTGTTGTCTTTGGGAATATCAAGAATCACGAAATCAACCGGGAAGAGAAATTTTTTTATCTTTACCAATACATTTTCAACGATTCCCAAGGGTGACTGCATGGATCGATCGGCCATTTCAATCTTCATTTTGGCTAGTTTTAGATCTCCGATACCCATACGTAGGAACATTGAACGAGGCATTATGCTTATGCTCGCTCCAAGATCAGCAAGGGCGTTACACATATTGAGAATCCCGATCAAGAAAGGGAGAGTGAAACATCCGGATCTTGTTCCTTTTGCGGCAGTTCATTCCTTAAAACTGCAGAACATCTCTCATTAAGTTGAACCGTCTCATCGGAATCGTTACTTAATTCCTGCAAAATATTGTTAGGGTCAGTTTTAATGGAATTAACAAGAGGAACGTTTACCGGGAGAGTTCCAATGTCAAGGAGTAAGAGTTTCTCCTTGCTGATTCTTCGTTTAACCTTCTCCGAGAAGGTAGTGGGCTCTTCAAAGATTGTTTCAACTGTGTTGACAACTTCTTCTTCCCGTGCAACAAGGTAATCTATGATGGCTTTCGAACATAAGTTCACATTTTTCTCCAAACCCTTTATCTGGTCTTCATGAGTTTTAAGAGAAGAAACTGTGTTTTCCACAAATGTTTTCATCATTTTTTCAATTCTCTCATCACGTTCCCTTGATTCCTCGATATGGTCAAGGATCCTTTTTTCTAAGCTGCTTCCGGTCTTGGTCCCAAATACACTTTTTACTTTTTCTACCTTGCAGGCTTCACTTTCATTGGCCCTTTCCAGCCTCCGCTTTTCGAAAATTTCACCATAATTATATTCTTGCTTCGTCAATGTTTTCATCACCTTATGATCGAAATTATCCTTTGGCCCATACCCTGTCTCCATATGCCATTTATAGCAATGTTCAGAAATTCGTCGAATACACTCCAAAGCTAATTCAAGTGTCATGCTTGGAATAGGTCTAGGAGAATCGAGTAATTCACGTGTTTCTGCGTTAATTACCCTATAGAAGACATAGAAGATTTGGTGTTTGTTTAGGTCATGAGTAGGGCATCGTTAAAGCAGCTCATTGAATCTTTCCCACGCTTGATATAATGTTTCTTCATTCTCTTGAACGAACTGATGGATTTTACCAAGAAGTTTAGCCATCTTTGAAGGAGGGCAAAACTACTGAACGAACTCTCTTCTCAATCGATCCCATGTCTCCTTGCATTCGGCAGGGAGTTTATTATACCATCTTTTTGCAGTCCCTGTAAGAGTCATAGGAAAAATTCAAGCGGTAACCGAATAGCTAGGGATATTCCTGACGCTGAAAAGGGATGACAAGTAGAGTACTTCTTCCACATGATTTTGAACATCCTCATTTTCGTCTTCTGAAAACTGCAGCTCGTGTAATTCCCAGATAAATTGGTCCGGAATTGAGAATTTTTCCATACTAGAGTCTTGTGTGAAGGCTCGTTTACAGTTCACATTTGGGTGTTCCAAATACTGCTCCATGGCTGTTTCCTCAATATTGTTTACGTCAATGACTTCAGGTTCTGCATCAGGTTGGTCAGATTCATAAAATGAAAAAATATTATTGAATAGGAATTGGTGAGTAAACTTTTTTCGTCCGAAATTGTTTTTCCGGAACATCGAACGGGGTGGCCAAAAATGGCTTGGAGCTTCTAGTCTTGAATCCTGACATTATGAAAAAGAAAGAAAATTAAAAATAGACTTAATAAAAACCCTAATATAACTCCCCGGCAGTGGCGCCAAAAACTTGATGCAGGTTTTACTGACCAGGTTTTAATATTTATATTGTCTCGTTATACCTATGGTCTACCCTAATGCACTAACGGGCAGTGTAACCGGTCGTGTGTAGTATAGTATTTGGTAAAACCGAGGTCGTCCCAAGAGCTATGTGTGCGGATTTTAACTAAGTCTAGGTGTCACAGATTTTAATAGGTTTTAAGGATGAAATGATTAATTAAAACTAAAGACAAGAAAATAAGAAAAGCAAGTAAATGCAAGGGTTGTGATCAATAGGGGAGAATTGTACTAACCTAGTTATTCATCCTATCAAGTTAAGTTTACGTTTAATTACTTCCAATTACTTCAAGTGGGGGTAAAAGTCGCTAGGACATCATTTGGTCAGTTCGTCCTAACCTATCAGCAAAGGTTTCCACTGGAGATCGCTGGTGACCCGTTGAAAGTCCAGTTGTTTTTAGTCCCCTAAACCAAGTCATTAAGTACCACTACATGTAAGATTTGTAACAATGAGTGCCCGGGCGCTAGCATCTTAAACGCTCATCTCTAACTTCTTAAGTTCATCCAAACGGTAGGTGATCAGTTGGTCAAATTGCACAAGCGAAAAAGGGTCGTCAGTTGGTCAATTCTTACCCTTCCTGCTCAGTCTAACTACTTAGGGTCAGTTGGTCATATCTCCTAAGTAACTAGCCACTAACGCCATTCAAAACTACCGAAACAAAGGTAGCTACCAACAAACTATGCATGCAAACACTAGAAACATTTATGCGGAAGCAATGTAAACATAAACAAAACAATTAAGGAATCATAACTAGGCTAGCACCAGAGGTGCTTAGCCGCTCATATTAACTAAAACAATCGATTCAATGTTTAACATTACGAAATACATGAATTGAAAGTAAAGAAAAGATAAAATGCTAATGCTTATCGTAGGCGAGTGATTTCTCCCTTGGAGATGGCTCCGTATGCTCCCTAAGATCTACCTTTTACTTCTACTCACGTTCACCGATGTTGTGTGTGAAATGGGATGATTATAAATGATGGAATTTGGGCGGTAATTATAGTCCAGATCTTGTTACGGCGTAACTTAAGTTAAGAGTTACGCCGTAACATACATTTCTTCGTAATTTGCTCTGGAAAAGCTTGTTACGGCGTAACATCAGGAATGAGTTATGTCGTATCTTCAATAAATAATGGTTACGCCGTAATTGTGGAATTAGTTACGTCGTAGCTTGCAACGACGCGGAACCTCATTTAACCTAATTAGTTACGGCGTAATCTTGGGATAGAGTTACGCCGTAATCTTCCGTTTAGTTGGTTTTCTGACCCACGCTTCTGTTACGGGGTAATGTGAGAGGGGAGTTACGCCGTAACATCTTCAAAATGAGCATACTATCATATATCTTCAATAAACTCTCCAAATCCGCCTCTCTTTAGCTCCAATGCTCGTAATTTACCTGAAAGTGAAATATAGAGGAAAACAAGCGTAAATCCATATAAATGATATAAAATACGAGCATTATCGGGGGAAATTGACACTTATTATTTAGGACTATTTGATGTTATCATTCACACACCAGATAAATTTGAAAAGAGAGCCATTCCCTCCATTTTTCTAGGGTATCCACAACACCAAAAAGGTTACTTACTTTTAGCACAAGACACCAAAAAGATATTTGTAAGCAGGCATGTTACCTTTTATGAGCATATTTTCCCATTTCATACTCCTACACCATACACTAGTTTACAACCAGACCTCACTCCCTCTACCAACATCTTCTATCCTACACCACCCTCTAATACTCCTTCATCACCCTCTCACACCCCTCCATCACCCTTTGAACCAGACACTACACCAACCCTTACCCCCTACTCCAACACCAACACCTACACCAGCTCTATCACCCTCATCTTTAACCAACTCTTCTAATCCACACACTCCTACAACTCCTTCTACGTCACCCTCAGCTTCAAGTACCACTTCACCATCTCAGTCATCATCCCAAAACACAGAACCAACACCACCACCCATTACAGAACCAACTCAACCACCCACACCACCACCCATTACAGAACCAACTCCACCACCACCTCTTAGGAAATCCACCAGAACCAAAAACACACCTTTAAACCTCAAAGACTATCACCATTATAAACCATCCACCATCAATTCCTTTCACTTTAAACACCACACCTCTCACTTCCTCAACTACAAAAACATTCATAATCCTACCACTCTTCACTTCAGTAACTCCATCCAACATGACATTGAACCAACCTCTTACACCCAAGCATCCAAGCATCCTAAGTGGATAGAGGCTATGAACAATGAAATTACTGCACTAGAGGAAAATGACACTTGGGAGGTCACCACACTTCCACCACATAAGCACACCATAGGCCACAAATGGGTGTTTAGAATTAAGTATCATGCTGATGGGTCTGTTGAAAAATACAAAGCCATATTAGTAGCTAAGGGATTCAATCAACAGGAGGGCATAGAATATACTGAAACATTTGCTCCAGTTGCCAAGATGACAACTGTTAGAACTCTTCTTGCTATCTCTTCCATCAACAACTGGTTTGTAGAGAAGTTGGACATCAACAATGCTTTTCTTCATGGGGATCTAGAGGAAGAAGTTTACATGACTGTTCCTAGTGGCTACAAGAAACACCTTCAACCAAATGCAGTTTGCAGGCTCAAGAAATCTCTCTATGGTTTAAAACAAGCAAATAGACAGTGGTCCATCAAACTCACCACTTTTCTCCTTTCTCTAGGATTCACTCAAAGCCATGCTGACTCATTTCTCTTCACATACTATAAAGGTGCAGACACATTGATTCTTCTCATATATGTTGATGATATTCTCTTAGCAGGCAACAATTCATCACTCATTACAGATGTCAAAGCTCAACTGCATCAGACCTTTAGCATAAAGGATCTTGGTCCCCTTCATTACTATCTTGGCATTGAAATTCTCAGAAACTCAACAAGCATTTTTATCACTCAAAGGAAGTATGCATTGGACTTAATAGCATTTGCTAATCTGCACAATGACAAACCAGCAAAGACTCCTCTTGATCCAAGGATAAAGCTCACTCACACAGATGGTGAACCCTTCTTAGATCCCTCACACTACAAGACACTTGTGGGAAAACTCATATATCTAACCATCACAAGGCCAGACATAGCCTTTGCAGCTCAACTCCTTAGCCAATTCTCTCAGCAGACACATACTTCTCACCTACAGGATTTATACAGGGTTATCAAGTACATCAAACTTAGTCCAGGCCAAGGTTTATACTTTCCTAAGCAAAAACCATTCACTCTTCATGCCTATTGTGACAGTGACTGGGCAACTTGTCCCCTATCAAGAAGATCCATCTCTGGCTTTGGCATATTTTTGGGCAATAGCTTAATATCATGTCATTCTAAAGCAACCTGCTGTGTCTAGATCTTCTACTAAGGCAGAGTATAAAGCCCTAGTTGACTGCTCTTGTGACATTACTTGGCTATGCTCTTTACTTAAGGATCTAAAAGTCAACATTCCAACACCAGTTAGGATCTTATGTTATAACCTTTCAACCATTGCCATAGCATCTAATACAGTGCAGCATCAAGAGCCAAACATATAGAGATAGACTGCCACTTTGTGAGAGACAAAATCAAAGCAGAATAAATCTCTATCTCTTATGTCCTACAAAAGCCCAAGCTGCTGACATTCTAACTAAAGCACTCACTACTTATCCATTTAATCAATGTTTATCCAAGTTAGGCATGTGTGATCCCTACACACTGCCTACTTGTGTGGGGGGGGGGGGGATAATGGTATACATACCAACGTGAATGCAGCAGTTAAGTCATGAAACAAAGACTCAAGTATGCAAAGCAATGGAGTTCAACATGAAGCTCAAGATCAGTATGTCTCTCCACATTGCACAAGACACCAAGGCAACTTAAAGAAGATGCAGTTCTACTAATTAACATAGCTTATGTAGTATTTTGTATATAGTAGTTCAGTTGTATCAGTACTAGTATTAGCTTAGTTTGTACTAGTGAAAATCAATGTAACAGTAGAATGTAGTAGTAGTATAAATACTCTGTACTCAGTTCTATTCCAATTAATTGAATCACTTTCATAATTCAGTTCAATCCCATTCTCTCTTAATTCTGCAATAAACCTAGTAGATCAACTTTGAACCTTAACCTTGAATCCAGTAGGACGACAAATTTAAGTAGACCAATCTACAAATGGGTCAAGTCTGCATCTAGGAAGCACGAACACGCTTGAAAGTAAGGAGTGGCAGTGTCGGACACGAACACGGCTCGGACACGTGTCCAACACGCACGTGCCGTGTCCCACGTGATGTTTTGGCTGGACACGGATTTGGACACGGCTTGGACACGGATTTGGACACGGCGTGGACATGGATTTTTTTTTAAATGAAAAAAGAAGGTTTTTCAAAATTTATAAAGAAGTAGAAGAAATTTTTTAAAAAAATTAAAAAAAGAGGAGAAAGAAAGTGTTTACCTAGTGGTGCGGTGGACGGCGGAAGATGTTGAGAGAGGGGGAGAAGAGAAAGAGATTAGTTGTGTTTCTTTATTATTATGATATTTCATTTGATTTTAAGGCTTTGTACATGTTTTTACACACACACACACACACACACACACACACACATATATATATATATATATATATATATATATATATATATATATATATATATATATATATATATATATATATATATATATATATATATATATATATATATATATATATATATATAAAATTCCCGTGTCCACGCCGTGTCCGTGTCCTATATTTTTAGATTTTGCCGTATCACCGTGTCCGTGCAACCTAGGTCTGCATTTATAACGATCCACCTGTACCACCATTTCACTCATGCAATTGTGAATTCAATGCAGATGAACTTTCAAATGTACGTAATAATACTTTCATATACAAGAACATACAGTCATTTTTTTCCTAACCATTACAAGAGACATTTGCAAACAATACTAGACCAAGCTTAAATTTCCCAGAGAACATGTCTATGCACCTTACATATGTTAGCTATTTTGAAAATTTTGCCTTGAGAGACCAAGAATGAAAATTAATTTTTCAATGAGATCAATGGTAGAACGCATTTCAATGTCTTTGGTTTTGTCTCGTTAGGATGTACGCTTGAGCCTATATGACTATATGAGATCATTGATTCATCAAAGTTCATTTTTTTATCAAAAAGAAAACATGAAATAAAATGCTTGGATGTAACATTGAATTCCGAAGAATGTATCTATGGACCCGACTATGAAAATTGGAAGAAAGCCTGTAGGAGGATTTCGACGGGGAAAGTACGTTTATGGATCTATAAACGGTTATCGTGAAATATCTTGTTTATGTATGGTGCATCCCAATAATATATATAAGCGTTACATTTGAATTTGTAGGGTTTAGAGGTTATAAGACTTTTCAAGGTTGTATATAACTTTTCATGATATATATGAGAGAGTATCTTCTTGCCGTGAACATATGTCAATCATCTAGTGATAAGTAACCAAGTTTAATACAAGTGTATCTCTTTGCTTCTTTACTGGTTTGTTAGCTGCTCAAACTCAGGGGACACGTGTTTGTAGAAATCAATGGAATACTGAAAAAATGTATTATTGAGATTTAGTGAATTACATAAACTACATTACATTAAATAGGAAAATAACAAAACCTAACCTTAAATACTAGATGGGCCTAAACAACGGGTCGGGCCAATGACCTTATTAGCTAACATATCCCCTCAAAATCACAATGCTACATTGAGAGTTTGACAAGAAAACTTTGAAATCAGACAGACAAATGCAGACAACAGATCCAGGAAGACAACAACAGACAGATACAGATTCAGCGACAGAGAGATCCAAACAGAGGTAGACAAAGAGCAGATTCAGGCAGACAGATAGAAGCATACAAAGCAGCAGATTCAAACAAACAGCAACAGACAAAACCAGGCGGAACCAGATCACGAGAACCACATGTGAAATCAAAACATGTTGTTGATCGCGAGATGCAACATATAACTACTCAAGACGTAGTCAGTAGTTGAGACTATTGCATCACCATCGCCAACACAAACCAGTCACCAATGCAAGACCAAGTATAACCAAACCAAGCTTCAAATTCTTCAAATCACGAAACCAATACTAATACCAATACCAAAACTAATTCATAAGCAAACGAACCAGCAATAATCCGTTACAACCTGAACAAATGAAGGAATACCAATAGATGCAAATTCTCCCTCAAACCGATGCAAAACCCAATACCGATAGTTTACGTCGAAATAAACCTAAGGTATCGGTATAGGATACAAATAGAAAATGATTTAACAAACACCAAAATGTTCGTGGACAAGAACCAATAAACAAACAAAAAAAAAATTTCTTTTCTTTTTCATGGCTTTTGATACCATGTAGAAATCAAGAGAATACTGAAAAATTATATTATTCAGATTCAGTTAATTACTTAGACTACATTACATTAAATAGGAAAATAACAAAACCTAACCCTAAATACTAGATGGGCCTAAACCAACGGGCCAGGCCAATGAGCCTTATTAGCTAACAGTGTTATCATTTTAGAGGGTACAACCATGCAAACTACTAACCCAAAATCCCAAACTAACTTTCCCTCCCTTTTTCACATTTAAATAGTTGTTATCATTTCTCATTTCATTTTCAGTTTTGACCTTGCAATCTTCTTTTTAGTTCTCTCTAATTCATTGTAATCATTCCACTTCCATATATCCAATAACAAATCATTCATCTAAATGATTTTGAGTCATGTTCTTAATTCTTTGATTCCTAATTGCTAGTTGTGTTTGTTATAATTGTTGTTTGTAATTCAGTGTGTTACATTTAGTATCAGAGCTCGCTCCGGGCAAAAGCTCAAATAAATTGCACCATTTATTATGTTAGGAAGTTGTTACAGCCAGTTAGCCATTACAACTCTTGTTAGTGTCTTCCCAATAAAAAATATGTCATTCTTTAATCCATTTCAGTTTCCAAATCGCAAATACGTGTTGAGTTTGTTGTAATCAAGTTGTGTAGTCAATATTAGAAGTTGTTATTGTAACATAATCAAGAAAGCATTTACAGAGTGTAAAAATGGTGGGAACAAGATCATCTTTGGCACTTGGCAGACCTAATACTGAAAATAATGGTAATGGAAATGGTGGTAACTCAGGGGTGGATGAAAACACCTAATCTTAGGTTAAACAATTGCTTGAAACCACCATGGCAGGTATAAACACTCAACTACAAGAAACAATTGCTTGAAACCACCATGGCAGGTATAAACACTCAACTACAAGAAATTACCTCTAATATGAGTAATATGTTAATTCAGTATGATTATGTGGCTAGAGATGTTAATAGGATGAAAAATGGAGAAGGAAATAGTGGAAATAAGTCGTTACAATTTGGTAGAATCACTAAATTGTAATTTCCTAAGTTTCATGACATTGATGTTAGAGGTTGGTTGTATAGGTGTCAGTAATTATTTAATGTAGAAGAAGTTGATGATTTGGATAAGGTCAAATTAACTTCAATTCATTTCTATGATAGTGCAATAGTTTGGCATCAGCAATTTGAAAGAATTCATGGTGATTCAATAGGTAGAAATGAGTATAAACTGCTTTGTTGGCTAGATTTGATACTGAGTTTGACGATCCATTGTCCGAGCTTAAGAGTCTGAAATATGAGTCTTCTGTGCAAAAGTATCAAGATAAGTTTGAATTATTGTTGAACAAGGTAGATTTATGCCATTAGTTTATTTTTTTGGGAGGAATGCCACAAAGTATTTCTTTGCTTGTAAGGATGTTTAAGCCCTAATCCTTGTCTGAAAAGTCTATGCAAACTGCAAGAAGCTACAATAGTTGCTCATAAGGCTAGGAAAAGTGTCATTTTGCCTTTACCCAAAACTAATGTTGTCCAAAATAGTTATGGGAATAAAGGTAGTTATGTGCCTGCAAGAAATCAGTCAAACACATTAGCATTACCTACTAATAGGTCTAAAAAGTATTTGTCACAAAAGGAGTTTGGTGATAAGAGGGCTGAAGGGTTGTGTTTTCATTGTGATCAAAATTTTGTGCCTGGTCACAAGTTGTCGCACCCCGCTAAAGCGGAAACACGGAATGTAACAGGTAAAGGCACAAACATAAGATAATAGAACATGATAATAGAACATGCCATCATTAAGTTTACGGAAATAGTACATTATTACAATATTGTTTTAGCCGACCTCAGCTATAGAAACATAAGCCTTAGTTTTCAAAAGATAATGTCTTATTACATAATGACAACAAAGATGACATGTGAAGACCCCTTTATGCAAATGCCTTCATGAGAATGCTTACTGACGATCACCTGAAATGCATTAGAAATGGGTCAATTATGAAAATAGTTTGCGAGTACACATGTTTTATATATTAATAAAACTTTTTTAGAGAAAGTCTTCATGGAAAATGTCCTGTCAACCCATCCTGTCACATACATTTTCATAATAAAAGTAAGTTCTAAACCTTTGAGAAAATGTCCACATAGTAAAGGTGATGGCAACCCATCTTGCCCATACAAGACTTATAACCTATGGATTCACAACCCATTGCATAAAAGATAGTACCTTTATAGTCAAAACACACGTGGTCGTAATAGTTTACAATAAAAACACGATGTATATGATATAGTTATGCAACATAAGCCACTACAATAAATAATATGCATTCCGTAGACAAGGGAAAGAGATGTTGGCCGACCTCTAATAGCGCTATCCATACTATCTAACGCTCAATTGACAAGGGAGCCGTACGAACGGTACGTATAAATTGGAGTGTAAATGAAAAACAAATCGGGGACTAACAATGTGAATATACGAACAGTACATCATAACAACTAATATATATAATTCAAATAGGAAGCACATCAAGTTCAAAAGTACGTCCAATCATAAGTTCAAAACAAGTCATAAGTTCAAAATGTACCAAAGGGTTCAAAACAAGTCATAAGAGTTCAAAATATAACATAAGGTTCAAAAGCAATTTCAAAGAGTTCAAGTAAAAACACAAATCACGTATTTCAACCCAAAAATACAGTGAAAACCAGTAAAAGAGGGGCTATAATTGCTCACCTTAAATTTGGAGAGTGACAAGAGACAATAACGGATACAACGGACAAGGAAAACCTGACGAGCACGTGAACGAAAATGACCAAACACAAACTAGGAACCCAACGAATGTGTGTCTCTAAAATTGACCTAAAAAACATAACACGACACTCATTAGACCCTCAACGATATGATCGGACTCGACGATGAAAATACCAAGTCAAATATACAAGTTACGTCACAAAATCACACTTTGATCACAATGACACAAAAACACATATTTGTCCCGGTGTTTAGGTCGTAATGGGTGGTCATTTTGCCATGTTAGACTCAACCACCTGATTAATCCCTTAAAGTATGTTTTAATAATGTGTCTTAGGCATCTCCTATAATTTTCGCGAAATTCTTTAAAGACTTCTACCCGGCCTTTCATACCTGACTTCAAAAATGGTCAAATTTGGACATACGAAAGTATTTTGAATGGTAGAGGGACTAGAACAAAGTATTATGGTTATAGCCAATGGGAGATATTATCTAAGACATAAAAGTAACCCTCTCAAAAATTACAATCATGGATTTGTCCTAGATATTGATTTATTGGCAAAAAACCACAAGGGTTCAAAATTGTTTTTGGGACAATTTTGATACCTTGTACCATTTTGTAAATCTCAGTAACCAAACCACTTCATCTCTTTATAAATCTTATATTTTTGAAAACTAGACTCAGAGCACTAAATTTAGACCCAAGAACTTTGTCAAAACTCCCATTATTCATCAATATATCATCAAAATAAGTTGACTCCAAAGTTCAAAAGTGGGCTGTTAGAAATTTCCTTTGCCAAAAACAAGCCCAACCACCACCCACATAATCAAAACGACCCCATTAACTCTTATACTGATTTTATATTAGTCTTAGCACCATTTTATCAAGAAATCTCAATTGGTACAGTAGATCTATATGCCTCTTTTATACATGTACTCTAATGGTGTCAAAATAACTAGATATATGATTTATGTGAGAAACTTTGTGTCAACTCTTAGATTTACCCAATAAAATCAACAAACCAAACTTTTTGTACATAATCTATACTCATTTAAAAGTGTTTTAACAAGGAAAACATAGATACACAATGATTTCATATAAACATAAAGTAAAATGTAAGAATAGTCTTTAAGACTTTCTTTTGAGAAGAGATTTGGTACAAGTGAGACATAAGTCTTCTTGTACCTTGAATACTACCTTCAATTTAGCTTGAAATTTGAATGATGATGGTGTTTGGGTGATGTTATCTCATTGAAAGGACAAGAACAACAAGAGGAGAGAATTTGTTTCTCAAACTAGTGGTGAATATGAGGAAGTGAAAGTGGTTTTAGGCTTTTATAGTATATTATGTAAATAGTATTGCATGTATTCAAGTGGTTTTGGTGGACACTTGGATGGGGCAACCACTTGCATAAAAGGAAGAGACGTGGTGTTATTTTTATGGTATAATGTATAATCTAGTTGTTTTGATGATATAAATAAGAAATGAAGTCTCAAAAACGCATAAAACATAAAACCGGGTAACGTAAAAGTCTAAAACTTATAAAAATGTTATAATTCGTCAAACTTAGTAGTTTTCTAAATATTTCATGAGCATATCGGAACGTTTGAACAACGTTAAACCAAAAACGTAGGTCGTAGACACGTTCGTTGACATAAGTTCCTAATAAATTAGACGTAAACTATAAAAATGACACGACAAGTGTAAAAATAAATTGTCAATATGAAAATGGTACAAAAATAACAGTAATGAGTATCGGTCACTAGCTAGAAATTGACGGTTGTCACACAATTGTAGTGGCCAAGAAGTTTCTTTGGAATTAATCATTGACCCTGATCCACAAATGCAGTTATGCATGTTGAAAGGAGGGGAAGAAGAGTATGTATTGCCAGAAATTACAAATAATAATGAAACACCCAAAATTTCCTTCAATGCTTTAACTGGTTTGACAAGTTATAGAACCATGAGAGTAATTGGCCACTTTGGGAAACAAAAATTGCACATACTCATTGACTCTGGGAGTACTCATAATTTTGTGGATTTGTTCACTACAAAGAAATTGGGGTGCAAAATAAGTGAAATTGAACCACTGCAAGTATATGTGGTTGATGGAAACAAAATAAACGGTACTAGCATGTGTAGGAAGTTCACTTGGAAGATCCATGGGGAAACCTTTACCACTGACGCAATGCTTTTACCATTAGGTGGGTGTGAAATGGTTTTGGGAGTGCAGTGGTTAGAAACTTTAGGAGACATTATGTGGAATTTTGACTCTTTAAGGATGTTGTTTGTGTAAAAGGGAAGATCAATGGCCTTAAAAGGAACAACTAAGTCTCCTATGTAGAGGTTTTCTGGGAAACAACTGTCAAAACATGTCACTCAGAAGTCTGCTAGTCTATCCACTATTAATCTCTATGTACCAACAACTTCAGCTTCAATAATGTCTTTAAATGCTTCTTATGAGTCTGTAATGAGCCAAGATGAGCAGAAGTCCTTAACATATTTGTTGACAGAGTTTGAAGATGTGTTTGCTTTACCTTAATGCTTTACCACCAAAGAGACACACGAACACATAATTCAGTTGAAGGAAGGTGTCACTCCTGTCAACATTAGACCTTATAAGCATCCAAATGCACAGAAAGATGCTTTAGAGTCAATGGTGCAAGAACTGTTGGATGCCAAAGTAATCAGACCAAGCAATAGCCCTTTCTCGTCTCCAGTTTTTATGGTTAAGAAGAAGGATGGTACTTGGTGAATGTATATTGACTACATGCAATTGAATAAGTTGACCATTAAAGACAAGTCCCCTATCCCTTGATCGAAGAGCTGATAGATGAACTATATGGTCAAAGGTATTTTCAAAGATGGACTTAAGAATGGATGAAAATGATATTGCCAAGACAACTTTTAGAACTCATAAGGGACACTATAAGTTCATGGTGATGCCATTTGGTCTAACTAATGCTCCTTCAACTTTCCAGTCTTTGATGAATCATGTTTCCAAGCCCTTTTTAAGAAAGTTAACTTTTTTTTGGGATATCCTGGTTTATATTGCTAATGTGAAAGACCAAATGTTGCATTTAAGGTCCATTCTATCAATAATAAGAGAAAACAGGCTATATGCTAAACATAGTAAATGTGTGTTTGGCACTTTCAGACAAAGGAGTGGCTACAGATCCTGCTAAGATAGCTGCTATGGTAGAATGACCTTTTCCAACCACCATCAAACACTTAAGAGTGTTTATGGGTATGACTGGTTACTATAGGAGGTTCATCAAGGATTATGCACTTATTGCTCAACCATTAGTAGCTCTTCTTAAGAAGAATTTCTTTCAATGGAATGACCAAGCATATAAGGCTTTCCAAGTTTTGAAGAATATGACAAAAGCACCGGTTTATAATTGCCAAACTTCACTGTGTTATTTGTAGTGGAGATTGATACATCGGGCATGGGAATTAGAGTTGTGCTTCAACAAGAATGCCATCATGTGGCTTACCTTAGTAAAACACTAGCTCCCAAACACCACTCCTTGTCAGCCTATAAAAAAGAGTTATTAGCAGTGATCATGGCTTTGGATAGATGGAGAGGATATTTGTTAGACATACACTTATAATCAAAACTGACTACTTCAGTCAAAAGGACTTTTTAAAACAAAGAATTTCTACCCCATTGCAGTCCAAATGGTTACCCAAACTACTTGGATTTGACTATGAAATAGCTTACAAGAAAGGGAAGGAAAATAAAGCTATAGATGCTCTTTCAAGATCAATACATGGAGGTGAATTGTCTACTATGGTGGTGTCAACAACCTTTACCGGTCTTATTGAGGAAGTGCAGAACAGTTGGAAGCATGACAAAACCTTACAGGCATTGATTAAAAAGTTACAGGAGGGAAATCTTCTAAACACTCTTGGTCAAAGGGTTAGCTGAGACGGAAAGGCAATTTGATGGTGGGCAATGATGAGACTGTGAGATAAAATTGGTGAATCACTTCTATTGTTCTGCTGAAGGTGGTGAATCACTCTGGTGTTTTGGCTACTGCATTTGACGTGACACACCTAGGCCTATAAATCGACGGATAATTTGGACTACACCTAACTCTCTTAGGGATTTATTATATGAAGACATATAAATATTTCAACTTAACGTCTCTAGGTCATAAACACATACCTTAGGATGCGTTTGGTTAATGGGTTTAAAAATCAGTTTTGGACTCGAAGTAGAATTTTGTTGTTTGGAAAATAAAAGTGGGCCCAGGGATTAGGGTTGAAGATCAAATATACGGCATATATAAATCTTGAGTAGCATAGTGGCTTTTTATGGGTTTTATCAAATATGTGGGCTATGTTTCCACCACAATCACACATTCTTTTTTTATTATTTTTTAATAATAAATTTTGATCTAATATAATTTATCAAATTATAAATAATTATTTATATATTTTATAATATATTTTCTCTCTCATACATCAAATTTATATTCAAATTCTAATTTAAATCCAAATCCTAATCGTAAACCCATTTACAAACCAAACGGGCCCTTAAAGTCTGTTGGTTGTACTATGAAACACATATACTTATCTAGTTGTGTATGTTTGGTAATCTTTTATATAATAAGAGAACTCATTTTTGGCCAAATCAAATGATTCGATTAACCAATGAAGGGCTCGGTTTTAAAATCGAGCCTTCTCATTGGTCAATTGAGTTTTTAAGTGAGAAAAAATATGGCAAGTATTGGAGTTTTTATTAAAACTCCTGAAACATAAGTGTGTTAAAAAAACATAAAAAAGGGTGTCATTTTTAAAACTTTGGTGTTGAAAAAGTAAAATTAAAAAATTCTCTCCATCAGAATCGTATTTCCAAATATAAGGTACAAATTACAGAAGGTTTTAAATGGTACTAATCTTATTTAATATTTTTTATATATTTAAATTGATATCTATTGTATACGAATACGAAACCCTAATTCGGAGCCTATATATACTCACCCAAAAAGGATGCTTATCATTCATTAGCCTTCTAACTTTTGCGTGTTTTTTTTCTTATCGCAGGGAAACTCACGTTGATGATTTTAGTTTCTGACGTAGATGGCACGGCCGTGAAACATGTGATGTAATGTTGTGTGCATGATTATGCATTATGTGATATAATAATATTCATTATCGTTATACATGCAATAGCTAGAAGAAACCGGAGCAAAATAAGTAGAAACAAATGAATGTCAATTTTGATCTTTGGTCAATTGAGTTTTTAAATGAGAAAAAATAGGGTCAGTATTGAAGTTTTTATTAAAACTCTCCAAATATAGGTGTGTCGAAATTAAAAAATAAATAAATAAATAAAAACCTTAAGAAAAGAGGGTGTGATTTTAAAATTTTGGTGTTGAAAAATTAAAATTAAAAATTCTTCCCATCAGAATCGTGTTTCCAAATATAAGATGTAAATTCTAGAAGGTTTTAAAAATGGTACTTATCATTCATTAGCCTTCTAACTTTTGCGTGTTTTTTTTTTCTTATCGTAGGAAAACCCACGTTGACGATTTTAGTTTCTGACGTAGATGGCACGGCCGGTGAAGAAACATGTGACGTAATGTTGTGTGCATATTATGCATTATGTGATATAATAATATTCATTATCGTTATACATGCAGTAGCTAGAAGAATCTAGAGCAAAATAAGTAGAAACAAATGAATGTCAATTTTGATCTTTAATGTATATAGTGTTTGTATATCACTTTATTAATCTGGTCAAATGCTTCGAATAAAGTTGGCTTGAATGGTGTAATGGGCTAATGCAAATTCAGACATAGATTCTGATGCTCTTTATGCCATCGTATTTGGTGTAATGGGCTAATGCAAATCCAGACATAGATTTTGATGCTCTTTATGCCGTTGTATTTGGTGTTTCTGATTCTTTTGTTTCTTCGTTCTTTGAGACCGAGATGAGTAACCGCTATTCACACGACTGCTAACATTATTAACTTTTACGAATAATGTTTTTGTTTTTAGATCCTTATGGAAAGTAACAATATTAATCGTTATAATATTTGATGTTGCTAACTTTTAATTTGTACATTTATACTAACTCTAATGTTTCTGTTGTGTTTTGGTATATGTTACATCACATACTTTTCAAATATATATATATATATATATATATATATATATATATATATATATATATATACACTAGTGTCAAAACCCGTCCGATGGACGGGTATGACTAATGGTTTTTATTTTTATGTATTTATTTATCATATATATAGCATAAAGTTTTTAAAAGTTCAATGAAAGGTTAAATATGTTTATTTGATTTTTTGTATGATTGATTCATCTACTATTGGTTCGGATTTAAGTAATCGTAAATTTGTAATCGAATGCAGGCTAAGAAACAATCTGGTTGTGTTTGTAGTTTTTGACTTAATTAAAGCTGGGTGTGTTTGATTGACGCTTAATGACATGGCTCAGAACCCAAAACTGAATCGGTCAAAGGTCATATTGTTTGATAGAGTAAAATGAGACATTGTGTGATTCAAATCAGTACTTAGTGGGCCATGATCTCTAGCCTAGTCTTCCCATTCAGTAGCTACACTTTGACTTGTATATCTTTTTAATTCTTTTGTGTCATAAGCACTCTCTTCAATTATTAATTTATTAGTATTATCAATTTCATTATTCACCCTACGTAACTAAATTTATAGATGAGCATTTGCATGAATTTTTTATATATGAACTTAAGACAATCATTAACCTCTATAAGTCGTTGACGTTATTATTTACTTGAAACTAAAATTTATGAAACTATATATCGTTTTAATGATTTTTTTAATAACACTCTTTAATCTACATTTTTTAATCCAACATTTGTTTTGTTGCATTTTTCTAACCAACATTTATTTTGCTTTAGTTTCTCCCGATAAATACTTCCTAACATTTATCAAACAAAATATTTCACTCGACGCTAAAGCAGACAAAAGGTTAAGTTGGTAATTTCTTGTTACTCGGATTGTTCATTTAGAACAGTAATCAAACAATCATTTTCACTCAGAATCATATCCACTCAGCAACAACCAAATCATTCAGCGACTTTGATTCATTCAGCGCTAAATCACATTTCTTGTTGTTCTTACGGAATCTTTTAGTAGCCCTTGATATTGACCAACACTTACTAACACATATTATCTATGTTATTTCCATAGGATAAAAGTCAGATTATAATGGAAGATGGAGGTTGTAGTTTCGGCTGACAGAATTGAGGTCGAAGGCAAAAAACTAACCAACTAAACATTTTTTTTCACGCAGAGAAGTTTCTTTCTGCAACTTGTTATTTTAATTGCTTATATATTCTAATACAGAGTACATTATATAGGGGTGTTTCAGAATTCCCATTTTTTGTTTGGGCTGATAACCTTTTAAAGCACTATACTTGTTAGGAATGGCAGTTCTGCGTAGCGAACTAAAAAAATAACTCTTTTAGACATTAAAGTTGACATTTTTGTATTTCTTTAAGTATTATGACCATATTATGACCATTTTTTCATTCGAAAATATTTCAAAAAAAAGAAGAAATTCAAAAAAAAAAAATTCAGAAATTTCAAAAAAAAAGTATTTTGAAAAAACAAATTCAAAAAAAATATTTTGAAAAAAAAATTTCAAAAGAAAAAGTATTTCGAAAAAAATTTAGAAAGGGTAAAATGGTCATAATACTTAAAGAAAGACAAAAATGTCAACTTTAATGTCTGAAAGAGTTATTTTTTTAGTTCGCTACGCAGAACTGTCATTCTTGACAAGTATAATGCTTTAAAAGGTTATTAACCCTTTTTATTTTGACTGCTTATAGTACTGAATAAAATATCAGATTTATGTTATATTAGGAGTTGGGATTGCATTTATCTAATTATTATTCTCGGATGCGATAGAATCAAAGTGATAAACACATGTTTCTTTGCTTCATTTTGATATCTGAGGATGAGTTGGATGAAAATGTAAAAGTTGTAGTTTCTCTGAGTTAGCCTATACTTCTACTTAAATATTTTTACATGTAAAGTGTTTATAAACAAGTAGTAGGCACCGCCTACCGTTCGGCGGGGGTGTTTGATGAATTTTGTAAGGCTCGTATGCGTTGTCTCTTGGTATAATAAGTGTAAAATAGGTAATGGCGAAGGTGAAATAGTTTAGTTGGTCCCTTAGCAATGGAAGGTTAATCTCTTGAAACTAAAATCAGTGATAAGTTTATTTTTTCAATAATATATGCCTTCATGTAGTCATGCATAGGTATGCAAAAGGTTAAGTGAACCATTGTATCATTTGCAAATTCCAGTCATGTTATTGTCTCCTGTTTTCATGTTTTTAAGTACCTTAGTCGGCTTCGCAATCAACCCACGTTGGTGGCGATTAGCTCGGCTTATGTTTCACGGTCTACTTGAATCACATGCAGATTCATAAAAGTCGGGTGTCATTTATCAAGTGTTGATCACATTCATCTGCATATATAAGTTTTTTTGTATCTATTGTTACGTTAGCAGTTTTCTTATGGTTGTTGCGAGTAGAAAGTGACGTCACGTTGTGGCGGGGTTTTACGGATGTTACTTATTGTTACTCTTAAATATCATATATACCGATTGTTACTTATTCATATCAGGTTGTATGTCTTACGGACCAAGTATTCAAGGAAATAAGAGAAGTGATAGAACAGTATAACAACACATTGTATATATTAGAATTATATCTTCCAAATGCATAATCAACAATTTTCATATGAAGACGTAAAAATAATACTTGTAGCGGGTCTTATTTTATTTAAACAAAACCATAGAAAAGCAATGAATTTAGCATCACGTAACAGATGAACAAAAGGTTTTAATGTTATTCTTGAGTAACTTAACATACCCATTTCACCATTTGTATTAAACCATTTTGAAGCTGCGTTTGTAGATCTATAAACTCTTCTTTCATGCTCAATAACAATGCCTTCAAGCTACACAACGCCAACGGTATTCGTCAAAACTTGGTTTCTGAAAAAATATGAAAGCTGCAAAAAATACAGCCAATAAGGAAATAGGACTTTTTGATGAGCAAATGGTAGCCATAAAAATGAACATACAATGCAAGTGACACCAAATTCTATATCATTTGGAGCATTGGAGCATAAATATCATATATGTTTTTGGTCAGCCATGAATGAAACAAACACCAATAAAATGTGTCAAATTAGGGGGTGTTTGTTTATCTCACATCTGGTCTTACAGGTTACACTTATCTTCAAACTCATCATAATAAACTTATTAACTTATCATAATAAACTTATTAAAATCATAAGTTTTCAAATAAACCAAAAGCGTACCTTTATTAATTGAGTTTTTTTTCGTCATTGGGGACGATTATTAGGATCGGTATAGTCGGTGAAAGCATATTTAACATACGGGAAATAGACAAAAAAATGTCGCAGATTCTCATTTTGTCTCTTTGTAATGCGTATCCTATAATAGTTATCAGAAATTTGTATACAATGTAAAGATGAATCCGAAGTTTTTTACCTTCTATTACTTGTTGTTTGGTTCTTCATCGACAACCTGCACAAACAGGAATTATATCATAAGAAGCGTAGCCGTATTAGGTAAGAAAACGGAGGCAAACATATAAGTTCATTTTCTTACAACTATCATACCAATATTCTCCCAATTCTATTACCTAGTTCACAAATATTCTACAAACATCAATTCGAGCTTTCGAGGTGTCAACTCAGTCCAACCCATTTATACAAAAACTACCACTTTTCGATCCGAACCCATATCAACCCATAAGCAATTTTGTCGAAATATGTATCCGGTATACATTACAGCCTCTGAGATCTTTTTAATTTCAAATGAAGACTGGACATTTATTAGTTTCAGCAACTATACGTTCGTCAACAAAATACCATATTCAATAGGTAAGGCAGTGTGTTTACCTTCATACCAAGTGCCTTAGAATACGCCAAGTGGAAATAGAAATCCTCTGTCTCGTTTGGCGTCGACTGTTGTCATCAACCCTTGGACGTTAGCGCATATAAAGAAATGAAATTAGCTTAACATTGTTTAAGGTTAAATTGTTTAGTAAACACAACCTGGTAAAGCCACCTTTTTGCCAATAGGAGCAAATCTACCAAAGTTGACCCGAAATTCAACAGAGTCACTCTATCCCTGTAAGAGAAACTCAAGGTTGGCTATGTGTTTTAATTGCATACATAAATAAATAAATAAACTTAAAAGAAAAAGAGTATACCTATTCGTAATCAGATCTGCTGCGATCTTCAACTGAACGACTTCAAAAGTTATAATTAAAGAGTAGTATTCTTTTATTATTATGAAGTATATGAAATTGATATGCTTTTCAAAGCAAATTCGCATTTATATATGTGTCTCATATCATATCATAAAAAGCTTGTAGTTACAATGCAAGTGATAAACAAACACGGAGACACGATTCTTTGTGTACACTAACATATCATAACATTTGTAGCTGTCCAAAAACATATGAAAGATCTTACCTTCTCCCTCTGATACTTCACAAACATATAATCTTAACCAAACACCCCCTTAGTTGACTTACCATATGATTAACCTTACTGTATAGAGATTTTTGTTGTAAAACAATCAATAACACGAATTCCCAAACACACCCATATCTAAATCAGTATACCAAACGAAAGTCGAAATCACTATATATGGATCCTATAATATTGAGCAAAATATGTTTTATAAAACAACATACCTGTCACCTCAAATCGTGTCCACTTTCTCAAAAGATGGTCGACAACTTCAAGTCTCTAACAAAGATTTCAAATCAAGATAATATGTATCAAAGACACACATATATATTCAATGAAAACAAGCGAAAAAAGATTACCTCGACAATAGAACACAAATCAAAACATAGATAGATTATCGGTAATTTGTGGCATGAGAGAGAGATTTTTCTGGATATGGATACACGTGTTCTGTAAGGTGTTTCTTTGAATACACGTGTTGTTTGCGTAATGATATATCCCCGGACATTATTTAATAAACCAATTATCTAGCACTCTAATTGAGTAGAACGAAAATCGTTTTTTATAACTTTCTAGCACTCTAAGTGAGTAGACCGACAATGGTTTTTTTTATTACTTTGGGGCACTTTAAGTGAGTAGACCGACAATGGTTTTTTTTATTACTTTGGGAACAATTCCCTCGCGCCATGTTATATAAAGAGAATTGCATTGCTATTTAAACATGATTACATGGTCATTTGGGATAGCTTATTGTGCTTGCTAATAAAGGGATTGTTTTGTGATCGCTAGCAAAAACTTGAGCTTATAAAGAGAGAGTTTGGGATTGACAATAAGCAAATATTAAACAGTCCTTATTAAGAGTTTCAATATGCAATCCCAAACAATCTCTATGTGGGCTTTAGTTTCTATAAACAGTTTCAAAACCTTTTCTCTATTAGCAGTAACTCCGTCATCATTTTTAACTGCAAATAAGAGCATGTTCGAGTAATGAAGTATGTATGATCATATGTATTATATCACAGTGTGTGTATCAAATAAATACACTCGATAAACCATTGACGCGAGTTTAGATAGCAGAATAAGATCTGGCTAAAATATGACAACATATCACGCGTAGTTGCAGGTATAATCTTATTTAACAAACATTCAAACAGCAAGACCAACTGCATGTACCTCGAGATCATTCTCTTGATGAAATCTTAAATTCGGATCACCTCAACTCCAGAATACTCAAGGATACTGCGCAAAGTTTCTCCAATAACGATTGGAGCGTAAATGACCCATATGCATTTTCATATTTCACGACAAAAAGTACATAATTGATCTACAAAAGACTAATCTGTCCATACCATTTCATTTACCAAAAGCGCCTGAAAACTTATGTAAAAACGTGATCATAACATGTTGAGATTACATTAGACCAAATATAGTACAAATGCTTTAAAAGATCTTAGTAAGTTATAGAACAACTATGTGAGTGGAATTTAATATTTACCAAACGCAACACTTGATGAAGATGGTATGAGGTACATATTTTCGACCACGGTTCACTGACTCCACATACCTATTAATTACCAACACAAAGCTATAAGAAGCGAAGCTTATACGAAAATAAAATACAAACATTAAAATTTACAGGTATTTGAGAAAGGTATTACTGTTATGCTTATAAATAATACGTACACAACAATCATGAAATAGGCTTTTACGTGTATGAACCTCTTTTTCCTCTTTCTTGTGCTAAATAAATTTTCACCTCACGGCCAAGCAAATATGATCCATTGAGTTCACTGGTCTGCAAATAAGTTATTAATAATTAGGTCTTAATCGTCTTCAGCAAAAATTTATTGAAGTGTCGAATCAAATAACTTAAGAGCAAAATAAATTAGTACGCGTAACACATTAGTAAACAGAACAAAATCAAATAACTTAAGAGCATAAATTTGAATTTAAAAATAAATTACTAACCACTTTCTTAGATGATGGAGCATCAACCATTTCCACATCAGTTTGCAGAAAACTGGAATTAAGCCTTGGCAACCACAACATAGAAAGCATAACTGTAATTAAGAAATAAATAACTTACATTTATCTTTGTGGTGTTAGGCTCTTCCTCCTCATCAGAACTCTCCTCTTCTTCAAATGATTCTTCCTCTCCTGAGATTCTATCTTTCTTGACAGCAGCCTTCTTTACAACATGTGGCTTAGCTGGCTCGTTCTTCTTTGGAACTTTCATCCTCACTACTCTCTTCTTTAGAAACAGCATTTTTGTCTCGGTTGGCTACAACAAAGGTAGTATGTAATTAAACTTGGTCACGATTATATAACAGCGTCTAGTAATGATAACTATCATCGTTTCTATGAAAAATACCTTAGCCTTGTTCTTCTGGGGCTCTTCTTCATCAGAGGAAGAATTGTCTTCTGAGCTTTCATCAGATGATGACTCGTCTTTCTCAAAACAAAAAAGGTATTAATAGCTTTTATAGAAACTTAACATCAAAACTATAAATATCCCTTAGTACGTGTAATATTTAGTAATTGAGACGTATTCGATAGGTGCATCAAACCATACATGGAAAACCTACAAAATGTGTGGTAGCAGAACCATAATAAGAAAGAGTTAAACCGCAAATATAGTCATCATACTAGTTAAAGAGGGAAAAGAGTAAATCGGAAATACAAACTGACCAATAACTATAAAATAAATGTGGGTAAGCTATGTCGTGATCGATTGAAGAGTCGAATCTGTTGTGCTTACGTTTTTCCAAAAACTCGAACATACAGGATGATTATACTTCATGTGACTCTTCATAATTTGACCACCAGAAATAGCGAACACTAAAGATAACTCACCTCCTAAAACAACACACAACTACCTTAGCAATTGTCTTGCATTTGACCTGTGAATTTTATTAGCTCCCTTTACACCAAACAGGTTCAAAAAGCGGTTGTGATGCTAACGAGTCACACCGCCAACTGTCCCAACCTCAATCGACGGCATATTCACTGATACATGAAGGTCGCTTCCTCGCTTCACAGCCAAAAGTGCTTCAAGTGAAAGATTGACTGATCTCGCTTGTTGATTAGGATCTTTTGGCTTTTACAGTAGGATGGTCCCCAAACAACCCGATACTTGTATTAGAGGTATCGTCAATGGAGGGTCCTGTTCCTTTCTGTAACAATGAAAGTAAGTGATTGGTTGCGCATATTATCAATGGCTCGAGCATCCGTTTTTGGACCGAAACATTCCGGGGAAGTGGTGGCGCAATGTTTAACTTTTCTCACTATATTAGAACGGTATAATCACGTTCAAGGTCCTCACTATATACAGGATATGATATTATTAGGTTGAGGGCCACCGCCAACAATTAGTGAAAGTAAGTCATTTGATCTGTTAGAAGAGAGATCATCTATAGGTTTCTTATCTAAAAAAAAGATTAATTTAAATGGGAAATGTCACAGATAAGAGGATAAAGCCGAAGTAATTCAATTTCTTAGCTCAGAATACTATATATACCATCTTCATTAAACCACATAGCAAATTTGGAAGGCGGGCATTGTTGGGACTCAAAGGATCATCTTCCTTACTCTTCTGGCGTGGAACAAAGAACACAATTGCCTTAAGCAAGTGCTTACCAAAAGGTTACAATTTTAAATCAGGAAATAAATTAAAAAGATAATGCGTATCCTATAAAGGTGTATCTCAAGAAAACTTGTGGATCCACCTTCTTTAATTGTTGGATAGCTGTCAAAAAACTTTCCAAGGATGGATGTTGTACTTTCCTAATTCGGATTGTTGGGAACTTTATTTCCCGCAAACTTATTAGTCATAAGTTCAGAAACTTCACCATCCACGGCTTCGTGGACTTCGGAAATCCATAGATTCTTTGTAAATGAGGATGCCCATACTAAGGTTATTCATTGTCCTTGTAATAGAAAAAATTGGGACATTATAAGTTAATTGTGTAAGCTTTTAGCATATTTTACATGATAAAACTCACCAGTTTATTGTAGTCTCTTATGATGTAGAAGCAATATGCATCGTTATGCTTATGTAAATTCATATCGGTCACCTTAAATGATTAAACAATTAAATTTTCAGAAAGGACTTGCTTCTCATTAGGTACATCATAATTAAAAAGTCAGATCCCAAAAAAAACCACCGTTGAAAATTGTAAGTTAATGAAAAATTAGTTATAAATGTACCAATAACAAAAAGTAGCTATATAAGCGTCCCGTGGATTCTTCAACCTTGTATCATGTGCAAAGAAATAAACAATGAGAACAGTGTAATTCCTTTTCAAGATAAGCATTCAATTCCGGCCTTAATATGTGTAATTGAGGTCCTTCACACACAAACGTTTTTATAACAGATAAAGAGTATATGCTAGATTATATATAGTATGATTTTACAGTTGTATAATTTAGTCTACAATATGGGAGAATTGTGAGAGGCTACATTAAAGAAGAAGGTGGTCAGCGGCAGGGGAAAAATAAGCTTTCGGTTAACGTCTTGAAAGCTATTCTGACACCAATGGTCGCCACTTGCCGTTCAAGAGGTTGGCTTTCCGGTTATTTTAAAGCGACATGATGGCCCGGTCGGCAAATATATAAGATCACGTCGTAGCCGACCCGCCTTGGTGATTTGAAGCTACAACTTCATCAATATTTGTTAGTCATAAACAAAATACTTCATAAACTGATTCCACCATTGAATAAACTTCAGATTTTGGATATAGCATATGTTCTAGTCAAATCTGTATATATCTTTATCATCCGGATGATCTCCTAAATCCTAAAAACATCTATTCAAGATTGATATGCATTACATATTTTTCATCTTTTTTTCCTTATTGTGTGATAAATTTATTTACAAACTATCGATATGTGTACCTTGACAATATTTGTTTTGTTGCCTTCCCATTTTGAGTTAGAGAGTTTATCTTACCTTTTCCTCATAAACCACATCCGAACACCAAACAAATGCAAGTATTCATATATGATGCGTAATTAAACGATTTTTTTCCATGACTTTGAATCATTCAGACCTATCATTCATTCAACATATTGGTGGTGTTTAAATAAACTTATTTAGCGGCAGCTTATTAGCTTATAGAGATTTCAAAACCACAATATGCTAAAATAAGATCTGATTAGAATAAACATTGAGATTAAATAGTAGGGACGAACCTTTTTTTCCTTCTATGTTGTGGCTCACTCTAAACAACGGATAATTAACATCATGCATCAAAACCTCACCAACAACTCATAATATGTGTTCATATATTGTACTAAGAATAAAAACTATGATCAAGGCTCTATTTCAATACCTTCCTTTGCGTAGCTTTGTTTTTTTTTTTCGTTTTTTTCTTTCGTGAAACATGCACCCTCATGCAACAGTAATTAACTTTAGGGCTTTGAGATTGAATATGATCGATGATGGTTATATAAACAAATTAGGGTTTGGAAGAATGGATGAAACTCAACACGCCAAATAAGCTTATGCAATTCTTGCTGAAATTACTTTAATTTCTTGTATAAATGTAATACGTAATAGGTATTATAATATGGGATTCTTGTATAAATATATATGCTATATTTATCTTCTAATTAATATATATCATAATTTATTTAAATTGTTATCTTCAAAAAATACATACCTAAAATACAAATTCCAGAATTTTTTTATAATCTCCTTATTTGTATTGATTTGAAAGATATAAATCAAAAAACAACTTACTCTAGTGGTAAGTTGTTTACAAAAAACATGAATGACCCAAGTTCAACTCCAACAAATGTCTTCTTTTTAATAAAAAAATTTTAAAATTCAAAAATTACAAAAAAAAACGAATTTTAAAATTTATTAAAAACAAATTGTACATATATTAATTAAAATGCCACATGTCATTTAAAAAAAATGCCACATAAATACAATGATGACATGGAAATATGACATGGCATTATAGGATGCCAAGTGGCATTTTATGTGGCATGCCTCATCTTATATATAATGTATAGATAATTATTTTTTTAATTATACAAATCTTATTTTATGCTTACTCTAATGTTTTGTTGTATTTTTGTAGATGTTATTGATTGCTTAATCCGTCACATTAATATCATGTTTATATGTCCATAAAGTAAGACAAAACATTCTTTAAGGTTTAAACTACAAAGTCAAAGGTAAGCTACTAACAATACTATATTTTTAATATTACTAATATTAATTTGTTTTCTTAATTTTTACAATGGTGTGGCAATAAAGTATTCATATGAGTTATCAGTTAAAAAAAATCACAAGGACATGCATATATTTTTAAAGAATTAAAATTATAAAAAAAATATTAGTATTCTTATAAAAACTAACAATAGTAATCATTTATTTATTATAGAGGATTGTACGTATTCAAGATGATACAAGTACATGATGATATTTGTTCAGAAGATATATTATCAATAGATTTATTGAATAATTTTAGTTTCATATCTTAATAATTTGTTTGCTTATCTGATATTGACAAAAAAATGTTTCATATCAACATTAACATATTTATATTCGCTAATTTTTGTAACCCGTATCCTAAGACATAATTATGGTTCGTGTAACATTCAAATTTTGAAAAAATATATACCATACACCAATGTTGCAAAATGTGAATAGGTAGTTGACCAACTTTGTAGCAGTAATGTCTGTCAGGCGGAATGTCGATGATTAATCGGATTGGCATTTCCTGCAAGTTTTGGGTATTTCTGGAGACCAAACTAAAGATCTTAACTGATTCCAAGCCTACTATGTTTCCAAACCTTAATAAAAGGCTCCAATTCTGATTATGAGGCCCATTATGCGTTATAAGTGAAATAAACGATCCCCGTTGTGCGTCATAAACGAAAATATTATTTTTTTAAAGTTGACCGATTCGGTTGATTTTTTACCGATTTGACCGATTTTTGGGAGATTTTTTTACACGCCAATTTTTTGACCGATTTTCAAAATTCTACAAGGTGTATAGCCGATTACCGATTAATCTGCCGATTCGGCCGATTTTTGCAACACTGCCATACACACTTAGAACTTATCACGTAACATAATTTAAATATAAAAAAGATATCGAAGAAGATAACTATGGTTTTTAATATATTCTAGAACATCATATATCTGAAAATGATTCTGACAGGGCGAATTTTTATTATTATTATATTTCTGGCGAGTTAATGTTAACAATAAGCTGGTTTCTTTATTTCTGATGGCTTTTCGTTGCTAACAAAATAATTTTATTAGTTAAATACGCCTTCAATAAAGCAACAATGGAATAAATACAAAAATTCAATATGTTTAACCATTTTTTAATCATTTTATGTTGAATGACTAGTTTCTAATTTAAGACCATAACGGTTTTTGATGAACAATGAGTTCTTCATGTATTATATTTTTGACGAGTTTAAGATGATACATGTTCATGATGATGTTTGTTTAAAAAGAAGGTACAAATCCAACTTTGTAGGCCTTACTTTAATTTATGTTCGTATCCAATTTTATTTATAATATCTACGTAATTATAGATATTATTATCGTAAGAATGGGTTATATTTAATTAAAAAAAATCACATAAGTTTCTTAGATAAAAAAGTGTCACATTCAAATTTTGAAAAGATATATACCAATACAAATTTAGAACTTATCACGTAACATAATTCAAATATAGATAAGATATCGACGAAAATAACTATGGTTTTCAAAACATTCTACAACATGCATCTTATATTTGGAAACGATTTTGATGGGGCAAATTTCTTTTTAGTATATTTATGCATGTTAATGTTATCAATAAGTTGGTTTATTTGTTTTTTATGGCTTTGCGTTGCTAACGAAATAATTTTTTAGTTAAATACACCATCAAGAAAACAACAATAGCATAAATACAAAAATTCAATATGTTTAACCATTTCTTAATCGTTTTCTGTTTAACGACTGGTTTATGATTTAAGACCATAATGGTTTCTGATGAACAATGAGTTGTTCATGTATTATATTTTTGACAGGTTCAAGATGATACATGTGCATGATGATGTTGGGTTAGAATGTAGGTGCAAATCCAATTTTGTAGGTTGTATCTTAAATTTATGTTCATATACTATTTTTTTAATATCTATTTAATTATATACATTATTATTCTAAAAATGGGTTAGACTTAATTTTTTAAAAAAAATCACAAAAGTTTCTTCAGATGGAAAAGTGTCACATTCAAATTTTGAAAAGGTATATAATATAAAATTTAGAACTTATCATGTAACATAATTTAAATATAGTAGAGATATCGACGAAGATAACTATGGTTTTTAAAACATTCTAGAACATGCATCTTATATTTGTAAACGATTCTGATGGGGCAAATTTCTTTTTGTTATATTTCTGACGGGTTAATGTTATCAATAAGTTGCTTTCTTTGTTTTTGATGGCTTTGCTTTGCTAACAAAATAATTTTATTAGTTAAATACACCATCAAGAAATCAACAATAGCATAAATACAAAAATTCAATATGCTTAACAGTTTCTTAATCGTTTTCTGTTGAACGACTGATTTCTAATTTAAGAGCATAACGGTTTCTGATGAATAATGAGTTATTCATGTGTTATATTTCTGACATGTTCAATATGATAATGTGCATGATGATGCTTGTTTATAAAGTAAATACAAATCTAATTTTGTAGGTTTTACCTTTTATTTATGTTCGTATACCAATTTTTTTATAATATCTATATAACTATAGATATTATTATTATTATAAGAATTAGTCAGATTTAGTTTTACAAAATCACATAAGTTTCTTTAGATGAAAAAGTGTCAGATTCAAATTTTGAAAAAATATATACCATATAAATTAAGAACTTATCACGTAACATAATTTAAATATAGAAAAGATATCGATGAAGATAAGTATGGTTTTTAAAACATTTTAAAACATGCATCTTATATTTGAAAACGATTTTGATGGGGCGAATTTCTTTTTATATATTTATGACAGGTTAATGTTATTAATAAGTTTATTTCTGATAGCTTTGCGTTACTAACGAAATAACTTTATTAAATAAATACACCATCAAGAAAACAATAATAGCAAAAAATACTAAAATTCAATATGTTTAAGCATTTCTTTATCGTTTTTTGTTGAACGACTGATTTTTTATTTAAGACCATAACGGTTTCTGAAGAACAATGAGTTGTTCATGTATTATATTTTTGGCGAGTTAAAGATGATAGGTGTGCATGGTGTTGCTTTTTCTAAAAAGTAGGTGCAAATCAAATTTTGTAGGTTTTACTTTTAATTTATGTTCGTATATCAAATTTTCCATCTAATGAAACTTATGTGATTTTTTAAAAATCAAATCTAACTTATTCTTAGGATAATAATATTTATATTTATATAGATATTGTAAAAAATTGGAAAATTTGATGTATATGTTAGGGTGCGTTTGTTTTATGGGTATCGGAATGAGGAATGGGTGTCAATTCTTAAAAAAAAATTATAATGAAGGTTTGGATTTCAAAATTGGCAATCATACCTATGAATATATGTGTATTTCATTTCCACCATAAAAGAGTGGGTTCTCTCTCTTGAATAATACCCATTAGGCCATTACTATACCTATACTCACATCCAAACCAAACAACTCCTTAATAATTATGTGTATGTTTTTATTTGCATTAGAGTGGATGGTTTGATTCAAGATTAGATACTAGGTTATCTATACTACATATAATTGAAAAACAGTCAAAGATGAATTGTTAAATTGTTGAAAAGTTGAAATTGATCAATGGAGAAAGAAATGTATAATGTAATTAATACTCTTATTAAAATACCCTATTACTTAAAAGTACAATAATTTATTCACATTGTACAACTAATTAAAAGCACATCTACCAAATTAAAAACAATCAATTAAAACACCCCTTACTAAAAAGTATAATAAAATTTTCGTAACGTACAATTTAAAGAAGTTATTAACATAATCCAAAATATAAAATAATTAAACACACTAATTAATGTTAATTTTAAAACACCCTAAAATGAAAAGTACATGTTATTATACACATTATACAAATTAATAAAACACATAAAACTTCATACAAGCTAACAAGTTGATGGTGCATATAGTTTTGAAAACCGGACCGGACCAACGTGTTCAACCGGGAACCGGTGTTGCCACCGGTTCGGCTAACCAATTAAAGCCATTCGAAAACGAACCAAAGAGGACCCGTTGAAACCGATACAAAATGGTGAATCAGATCTCATCGAGATCTATTTCTCGGTAATCGGCCAGGGTACCGGCGCCAAACGCGCAGGGTACCCTTGCTATTAATATATAAAGGAAAAACCAAAAAGTGAAAAGTTGAAACTAAAAGTGGAAATATTGAAGACATATATTTCAAAAAGAAACTATTAATACACATCGAAAACCGGGTTGACTCGGGATGCTTCAAACCCGGCGGGTTGACACGGTTTAAGTTGACCTATTTTCGAACCAACCTATTGGGTTGACTCAGTTTAAATCGACCTGTTTTTTGACCGGAACGGTGCAACCGGTTGAACCACCCATGTCGAACTGGGTTTCATATTTGACAAAATTATATGAGAAATGATGAAGTAGTTTTGGAACCCATGACAAATTTGCAAAAATGAGAGACATAGTAATTGTAGTTTTTTGTTATTTATTTTGCTTTGACACATGTACTTTTTCATTTGTATAATGTTATTTTAAAAAATGTTGGTCTTGCACTACTTTAGGGATTAGCTTATATGAATCGTCTTTTAAAAGTTAACATATATTGTATAACCTGTGGAAAACTAGAAGGGGGGGTTGAATAGTTTTGCCAATTAAAACTTTCTTTTAATCTATTTAGATTGACTTATGTCAATCTATTTGGATGTGTGTGTTGGATGTTGATAAACAAGCATATAAAGGTAATTAATGTAAAGATAAGAGTAAGAAGCATAAAACCACAACACGAGTATTTATAGTGGTTCGGCTACAAGGACACCTTCCTTGCCCTACTCCACTCCCCGAGTCACCTACTCGAGAGTTCGTAATCACTACACCAATCTCCGTATGGCGGAGAAGCCTTCACAACGTCGCCTACCCTTTTTCTGGTGCTAGGCTAACAACCGGGTTCTTTCACTCCAAGGTGAACCACACCTACACAACGTCGCCTACCTTTATAAGGTACTAGGCTAAGTACCTAGTTCTTTCACTCCAAGGTGAACTACACCTTCACAACGTCGCCTACCCTTTATTAGGTACTAGGCTAAGCACCTAGTTCCATTGCAATGGAGGAACTACTACCACACTCACCAACGACTAATCCCAAAGGAGATCTACTCCTTTACAACATCATCAAGGATATCAATATCCTTGGATCTAATACTAGTCTATCTTGTACATCGAAACACACCATATCGAATGTACATCTAAGGCACCTTTCAATAACGCCTTTGACTAGATCTACAAGACACCTTTCACTAATTCTGTGTCTTCACTTTAAGCACCTTTCACTAAGCTTCGTCTTGACTTCTAAGAACCTTTCACTAATGCTTCTTGTCTTGACTTCTAAGCACATACCACAAGTGCTTATGCTATAGACGTATAGATACCCTTCACAATATCTTCTCGTCTTGACACTGAGACATCTTTCACTAATGTCTCAACACTACACTCTTTAGAAGAAAGAAAAGAATCATCAACAAGAAGACTTCAGTAGCCTTGATGATGAGGAAGCATGGCAACTCATGGACTTGAGCTTGCTCGACTTCAATGGTGGTGATCTTGCCTTTAAGAGGAACCTAAAAGATCACACAAAAACAAAACTACAAACATAGATCTCTTGGATCTGAGGTTAGTGAGTTTTTAACTCAGGGAGAAAGTGTGTTAGAAAGGGGTAAAGAATAATGAAATTGTTAGGAATTAGAAATTCCAGGTATTAAAGAGTCGGTCACCTCAAGTATATGTAATCGTTAGAAAGCTCGTAGTCGTAGTTATTTTAAGTTAAGTAGTATTTAGTTAAGTAACACCGTGGAGGACGGACGGGTCTTTACCCACTGTATGCCTGATCCACAGCCCGATGTGTGGCGTTTA
This sequence comes from Chrysanthemum makinoi, assembly GCA_910596185.1. Lineage (NCBI taxonomy): Eukaryota > Viridiplantae > Streptophyta > Magnoliopsida > Asterales > Asteraceae > Chrysanthemum > Chrysanthemum makinoi. The sequence goes on from OU343219.1 coordinate 159,115,883, forward strand.
TGTAAGACTATAAATACTCTCTACCTCCCAAGGTAGAGAGTTGGAGCTCATAATAATATCTTTCACTTCTCTCACTAAGTTCCCTAAACCTCTAACTTTCTCTCTCTAGAATTCCATCTATATGCTACCTTGTGTTAATGTTATGATGTGTATGTGAAAAGTTATATCTTACAATTGGTATCAAGAGCCAGGTTAGATCATATCTTGCACATCTTTGGATTTATAGTGGTTTTTAGGTGGTTTTTGAGTTTGAAAAAGTTTAGTGGTTTTTGCATCATTTGGTTGATTTCTTGTGTTAAAGTTTGAATTTTGTTGGTACTTTTATGTTTAGAATCATCAAAAGTGTTTAGGTTTTCATTTGGTAAGCTTGAATCATCTTGGTTGGGTTGTTTTTGGATTGAAAAGTGAGGTTTATATGGTTTTTTCAAGCTAGCGACTTAGTTCACGGAATATTTTCTTGGTAGCGACTTGCTTTACATTTTTGTAGCGACTTACAGTGTTGGAGCTAGCGAGTTAGATCTAGCGAGTTAAAGTACAAGTAGTGGATTCTCCACTACGGGTAGCGACTTTTGGTAGCGACTTGGTCAGTAGCGAGTTGCTCCTTAGCGACTTGTGTCTCTAGCGACTTGTGTAGCGAATTGCTGCCAAAATTTGATTAGCGACCTGGTCTGTAGCGAGTTACTACTTAGCGACTTGCTTTTCTGTTAGCGACTTGGGACTCTAGCGACTTAGGGGTGTAGCGAATTAAGGGTTAGCGACTTAGTGCATTAATTTCTAGCGACTTAGTGCATTAATTTCTAGCGACTTAGTGCATTATCTTCTAGCGATTTAGTATTTTATCATCTAGAGTCTTGAGTGATTGTTTACGGTTTTCTCTTGATTCAGTAAAATCCCGTGAAAGAATCTATTTCCCGGTTTAATCATAGAGTTATAAAATCCCGTATAATTTGTTAACATGTCTACCAACGTTCCCACTGTCATCTCCACTGTTGCCGAGGATGTTCAAGCAGCTGGCTCAGATACTCGTCCACCCATGCTTGACAGAACTGACTACGACTCTTGGGCTTAACGAATTAGACTGTATTGCCTTGGAAAGGAAAATGGTGTCAACATTCTCAAATCCATTGATGAAGGACCATATCGAGTTGAGACGACTAGAGACATACTTGATACTAATGCAGATGGTACTACTGTTTACGGAATGGACAGACCTAAGATGTATGATGAGCTTGATGATAAGGATAAAAGAGATTTGATGCAGATATCAGGGCTTCAAACATTGTTCCTCAAGGTCTTCCTAAAGACATCTACAAGCTGATCAATCATAACACAGATGCTAAGGCAGTTTGGGACAATGTTAAGATGCTTCTCTCAGGTTCTGAATTAACTATGGAAGACAGAGAATCCCAACTCTATGACGAATTTGAGCATTTCAAGATGAAACCAGATGAGAGTGTCTATGAGTACTATGTGAGATTTCATAAGTTAGTTAATGACATGAGGAACATCAGAATGACTATGCCTAACATTCAGTTGAACTCAAAATTTGTGAAAAACATGAATCCCGAATGGCACAAGTTTGTTACCGCTGTGAAGCTCACTAAAGGATTGAAGAATACAAACTATGAGCAACTCTATGCCTTCCTCCTTCAGAATGAGAGACATGCTATGTTTGAAAAATTAATTCTCAATCAGTTCAAAACCAACCAGGGAGAGACAAGCTCGTCTAATGACTCTACAGCTTTCTACTCAAACATCGGAATCACAACCAAAGCATCACAAGTCATACCCTTGGGTAATGGTAATCACAAACTCATTCCTGATCCTATGTACAAACAAGATGATGCTAATGCTCACGTGGGTAGCTTCATTAATCAACTAGCTCTTCTCATCAGTCAAAACATGAATACTCTCCCACAAACCCACAACAACCTCAGAACTGCATCTAACCCACACAATCAAGCCACTATTAAAGATGGAAGGATCGTGGTGCAACCAGTTCAGGAAAGACAGTATGATCAGGGACGAGGTGGAGCTGGGAGAGGTTATGTTGGAAACCAGAATCGAGGAAGGAATGGTAACCAAGGTCAAGCTAAGCTCATCAAATGTTATAACTGTGGTGGAGAGGGACACATTGCAAGGAACTGTACATCTCCAAAGCTCCCACAGAATGCTGATTACTTCAGAGAAAAGATGCTGCTGGCTCAAGCTCAGGACAATGGTGCTACTCCGAATGAAGAGGAATTGCTGTTTCTTGCTGAGGGCAATGCCAAGACCTATGATGCAGATGTGGATGAGCAGCCTATTCAGGAGATAGGTCACAATCATCAGAATGCCTTTCAAGTCGCTGACTGTGATGCATACGACTCTGATGTGGATGATGGACCTACGGCACACACAATTTTTATGGCTAGCATTTCTCCAATGGTTTCTCCCAAGGTCTCTTCTTCATCACTAGCTGGGCCATCCCATGACAAGCTCATCTCAGAGGTATTAAAACTATACGATGATGCTGATGTGCACCAGATGCATGACAAAGTACAATCAACTGAAACTATTGAATCAAATATTGAAAATATGGGTAATATCAATATTGTCCCATATGATCAATATGTGAAACAAAGTGAAAGTGAAGTTGTACCAAGTAATGCATCTTCTGCAGTCAACAATGACTATGTTTTTGATGAATACACTGCATGTGCCCCTGATGATTCCATTATTTCTGAACTAAATGCCTATAAAGAACGTGTTGCTATTTATGAACAACGTGCTAAGTTTGAGTTGACCACTCGTGAGCAGGAAATGGATAACCAAGTAAGTACAGTAATTAGAAAAAGTAAGTTTAGAGAAGAAGTATTGAAACAAGAATTAAATTCCTTGCAAGAAAAACTTTCTAAAACATCTAAACAAAAACAAGAACTTCAAGAAAATGTGAAAATGCTTAAGCAAGAATTTAATTCAAAGGAATCAAAACTCTTGAGAGATTTTTCTGATCTGAAAACTTTGAAAAACAAACTTGAGAACAAGTTGTACATACAAGGAAACACCATTCAGACTGCTCACATGGTCACTAAACATCGAGTCTTAAGCGATAAGCATAGCATTCCCCTTGTTGAGGAACCGAATCCAGAGGTAATTAAAAAGGCTAGGAATGCTCATAAGGTGCTTTATGATGGTAATGAAATTCTTAAGCCTAGGCAGAAACCTAGTTGCGTTGAGTGCACTGAGGAAGATAAGAAATCAGATGAAGTCACTAGGGAAAGGATGAACAAAAAACTAGATGACCCGAAATGCAAAGAGAAAAAGATTATTATCACTCCCCATGACTACAAGAAGGAAAACTGGATTTCCTTGAACATGTTTAAGCCTCAAACATTGCTGACCCCTGAACAAGTGTTCTGGAAAAAGGATATGGACATGCAAAAAGCTGAAAATCTTGTTGAAAAGAATTCCCCTTGTAGGAAATTCCCTAAAGCGATTGTGTATCCTCCAAATACACCAATGCATTTAGTTCCTAGAACTATTGCCACTAAGAGCAAGACCTTAATCAGTCAATATGTTATTCTTCAACTATTTACCGATTTTGAGAAAACTTGTAAGAAAAGGATCACACCCACTGGGATAACTGAAGGGGAAAGGGGTTTTGAGCAAATGAAAGAATGTTATTTAACTGAGGTCATGCCTTTCTTTAAACAACTAAAAGATCATTTTGAGAGTCTTAAAAAGGGGACAAAATCAGATATTAAAGAAATGGAAAAGGAATTTGATGCAATGGTAGTTGAAGTTAGTGATTATGAGCGTGCACTAAAATATAATGAGATTGAGAGGAAGAACTTGCATACCTTAAATGAGACTCTTATTACTGAATGTGTTGCTCAAGATATCTTTTCACTGCTTCAAATTGCTCTATTAATGCTTCCAAATTTCATGAACTATCTGTGGCCTGAAAGTCTCCCATGATCGTGTCATTGAGCTTGAAAAACTAATTCTAAACTAAACGAGAAAATTGAACTGGATGATCACGACAATTTGGTTAAACATTTTTCTAAACTAGAAGTTGAGCATTTTAATTTACAACTAAAATATCAACATCTTAAAGAAAATGTCAAACTTCAAATATCAAGACATCCTCAGATGCTCCAGAGTGATTGACAGTTTTTCAAATTAACAAACGTGATGAACAGATTCAAGCTCAGTGCAACACGATCAAAAAGTTAAAAGCCCAAATCTCTCAATTAAAGGGTCAAACGAACAACATGACAGGCTCCCAAATGCCTCCTCCTTTAGATTCTCAGAATTCTCAAACTTTTCATCTTCAAAACTTAGTAAATGCCTTACAAAAGGAAAACGAGAGTTTTCTAGAAGAAAATGAAAAAGTTAAACGACATTTTAAAGAGTTATATGATTCAATAAAAGTCACCCGTGACCAAAACAACGAAAAAATAACGTCTTTACAAAAGGAAATTGAGAATCTGAGAAGTCAGGGAAATGGGAAACTGCCACTTATTTTCAATAAGAATGTTGTCTCAAAATCACCCTTAGATTGCAAATACACTGTGACAGTTAAATATATTCCTCCTCATCTTAGGAATAATGAACATGCTTTTCATGACTACTGTGCTCACCTTAAGGATAGTCTAGAATGTCTCCGTGAGATTGTCGAAGAGGATTTCATTAACAAACCTCTTGATAGTGAAATTAGGTTTGCTTGCCTCCAGGCCAAACGATCTCAAGAGTTGCTAGAATGTGTAATTGCCACATGTCCAAAATCCTTAACCTTAGGTGCAAAAGGCAAAGCGGTGATGCCCTGTTCTATGCCTAGTGCCAAGCAGGAAATCCGTTCTATCCCAGTCTTAAAAAAGGAAACACTAATGTGCCTTCAAGTAGTTCAGATTCCAGATATGTTAGTGCTAAGAAAGTGAACTTTAGTGTGCCTGCAAAAAGCTCAAATCACAGTCTTAAAGTATACACTAATGTGCCTTCTAGTACTTCAGATCCTTGCACATCAAGTTCAGGAATGCAAAAATTAGATCAACCAACTAATGTTCCCATTCCCTCTACAGGAGTAATCAGTGACTTTAAAGCGAGCAGGTCAAAGTCTCAAGACAATACAAGGAATGATAGGACCTTGCAAGCTAAGAATGTGCACTGGAAGAGAGTAGAAGACCAATCTAGGAACCTTAGGCTTGAGTTGAATAAAACGAATCGTGTTGATTCTAGTATTAGCCTTAGGCGTACTGTAATTAATTCGAATTCTGATACTATCTGCATACCTTGTAATGCTGTTGCTTGAATTCTGTTGCTAATCATGAATGTGGTGTGAATGCTTTGTCTAATGCTGTCAAATGCCCAGTTAAAATTGCTAATGCTAATAATCGTGCAAATAAGGCAAAAAGGCAAAACGAAAGACTGTTAGAAAACAGTGGAAACCCACAGGAAGAACTTTTATAAAGATAGGTTATTATTGGATACCTTTGGCCATAAGAATAATCAGTTTTGTTCTCAAACTGCTAAGATTATGCCCACTAGAAAATGGATGCCTACTGGTAGAACTATTCCCTTAAGAAGTAAACATACTTTGAATAGGTCAAATACAGACACCAGCATTGCATCTATTCCCAATGATTCCATTACTTCTACTTCTGATTCTGATGTGGGTGTTCCAATTACTGTTACTAACCAAGTGGAACCCATTCTTGCATGGGGATCCCAATTATCCAGTTATCCATTTTTGTCTGTGTTCAACTGCAGATCGTTCAAATCGTTCTGTGGTACCTGGACTCAGGCTGTTCCAAGCATATGACTGGAGACCGGTCGCGGCTCATGAACTTCGTGAGCAAGTTCATCGGGACTGTTAGATGTGGTAATGATCATTTCGTGCTATTAGGGGTATGGAGATTATGTTGTTGGTGATAGTGTCATCTCGAGAGTCTACTATGTTGAAGGGTTGGGTCATAATCTGTTCTCTGTTGGTCAATTCTGTGACTTTGATCTAGAAGTTGCCTTCAGAAAACATACCTGCTTTGTTAGAGATCTTAATGGTAAGGAACTGTTAAAAGGAACTCGTGGGTCAAACCTTTACACCATCTCTATCGATGACATGATGAGGGCTTCTCCAATCTGCTTGTTATCAAAGGCTTCAAAAACAAAGTCATGGTTATGGCACCGTCGTCTCAATCACTTGAACTTCGGCACCATCAACGATCTTTCCAGAAAGGACCTAGTTGTAGGTTTACCTAGACTAAAGTATGAAAAGGATCATCTTTGTTCAGCATGTCAATTGGGAAAAAGCAAGAAATATGCCCATAAACCCAAACCTACTAACTCTGTCACAGAAGTTCTTCATATGATTCATATGGATTTATGTGGACCAATGAGGGTACAGAATATCTTTGGGAAGAAATATGTGTTAGTTGTGGTTGATGAATACTCTAGATTCACCTGGGTCAAGTTCTTAAGGACAAAGGATGAAACTCCTGATATCATCATCAAACTCATCAACAGCTGCAGGTTCGACTTAACAAAACCGTCGAGAATTGTCAGACACAGACAATGGAACGAGTTTGTCAACAAACAACTTAATGAATTCTATGAAAGCGTTGGAATCAGTCATCAAAGAAGTGTTTCACGAACTCCTCAACAGAACGGTGTAGTTGAAAGACGAAATCGGACTCTGGTTGAAGCCGCTAGAACAATGTTGATTTACTCAAAGGTTCCAATGTTTCTCTGGGCTGAAGCAATCGCCACTGCATGCTATACACAAAATCGTTCCCTAATCCACACTGTACATGGAAAAACTCCATATGAACTTGTCCACAACAGAAAACCTAATCTCTCTTTCCTTCGTGTGTATGGTGCATTGTGCTATCCAACTAATGAGGGTCAAGACTTAGGGAAACTTAGGGCTAAAGCTGACATTGGAATATTTGTAGGATATGCACCAAACAAAAAGGGATACCGAATCTATAACAAAAGAACTCGAAATATCATGGAAACCATTCACGTTACGTTTGATGAGCGACGGTCAAATGGCTCTGGACACTCCAGCTCAGGACCCGCACTTCAAGACAGTCCCATTGGTTCATCTCTTGTTCCAAACTTTACTCAAGAAACTCCATATGTACCTCCATCTGAAGATGATGTAAAGAAATTGTTTGATCCTATGTTTGATGAACTGTATGATTCAAACACTAATGAGGTGATGATTCCTGCAACAGAGGATGCTCATATTTCTGTGAATGAAGTCAATCCTTCAGTCTCAATATCTTTAAGTCAAGAAGCACCTGCTGCTGATCCTTCAGTCTCATCAACAAATCATCATTCTTCAAATGTACATCATGGAAATGTTTCTGGCATCAATGATGAAGTTAATCCCTTTGCTACTCCTGAGGATGCTCCATTTGAAAACATATTTGCCTCTGAATCATCATCAGAACCATCTTCTTCAGGAGACATCGACTCAGCTACCTCAGTTCCTCAACAACTGCCACATGAACACCTTAGAAAATGGACTGACGATCATCCATTAGACAACATCATTGGAAATCCTCTCGTCCTGTATCAACACGGAAACAACTTGCAACCGATGCCTTATGGTGTTTCTTCAACTCCGTACTATCTAAGATCGAACCAAAGATGTTAAAACCGCCATGAATGAAGACAGCTGGTTCAATGCCATGCAAGATGAAATTCATGAGTTTGATCGACTTGATGTATGGGAGTTAGTACCTGCTCCAGACTGTGCTATGATTATAGCTCTCAAATGGATCTTCAAAGTAAAACTTGATGAGCATGGTGATGTGTTGAAGAACAAGGCTCGTTTAGTTGCTAAAGGATATCGTCAAGAGGAGGGTATAGACTTTGAAGAATATTTTGCTCCTGTTGCTCGAATCGAGGCAATCAGAATCTTTCTGGCTAACGCTGCTAGTAAGAACATGGTAGTGTATCAGATGGATGTGAAGACGGTATTTCTGAACGGAGATCTTAAAGAAGTCGTCTACGTCAGCCAACCTGAAGGATTTGTGAATCAAGAGCATCCTACTCACGTTTATCGTCTAAAGAAGGCTCTCTACGGTTTAAAGCAAGCTCCAAGGGCATGGTATGATACACTGTCAAAGTTTCTTCTATCAACCGGATTCAGTAAAGGAGCAGTTGATCCTACATTGTTCACCAGGAAGTCAGATGCTGATCATGCAGGATGTCAAGATACACGCTGAAGTACATCAGGAGGTGCTCAGTTTTTGGGTGATAAGCTTGTGAGCTGGTCTTCAAAGAAGCAAATGAGTACTTCTATTTCCTCTACAAAGGCTGAATACATAGCCATGTCATCTTGTTGTGCTCAAATCCTTGGATGAGATCCCAATTATCTGACTATGGCTTTGAATTCAACATAATCCCTCTGTATTGTGATAATAAAAAGTACTATTGCTCTCTCATGCAACAACGTACAACACTCAAGAGCAAAGCACTTTGACATCCGACATCATTTCATCAGGGAGCAAGTGGGAAACGGTGTGGTGGAACTCTATTTTGTGAAGTCAGAATACCAGCTTAGCCAACGACATCTTCACCCACAAACTCTTACGAGAGAACGTTTTGAGTTTACCCTTTACCCTTCCTCGACTTGGCTTGAAAAGCCTTCAACCAGAAACACTCAAACGTCTTCAGGAGGAAGACGAGGAGTAAAGGTCTTTCCTTCATCTATATCTTTGTATATATTTATCCAAAAAATAAAATACAAAATTATAAAACCTTCAAAAAAATCAAATAGAAAAATATAAAACTTTCAAAATCCATAAAAAATTTGAAAAATTCGAAAAATCTTCAAAAAAAATATATATATATATATATATATATATATATATTGTCTTTTTGTCATGTTTTTCTCGATTCGATAATATCTACGGTCTTGATGTTGTCATTCAAAGAATGACACGGGACTTTAGATGTTGTTCGAATTTAAAAAAAAAAATCAAAAAATCAAAAAATCAAAAAATTATTTTTGGGAGAAAGAGAAAAAAAAAATGGTTTATTGTCATTTTCAGGCAATAACCCGGTTTTAAAAGAAAGAACAGAGCCATGTTTTACCAGGTTTTCAAATTCCATGCTCTGATTCTATAAACATTTATCTGCTAAAAACTAAATGCTTTGAAAAATAACTCGGTCTCTATTTTTGATAATCATCAGGACTTATTTGTCAAAATCTCTATCTCTCAATCAACAACCTATGTCATTGATTGAGGGGGAGAATGATTTCAATTAAATTAAAAAGTTATTTGGCATTAAATTGTTTTCAAAAGATATACATGCATGTTCTATCAATGGAGTTTAAAGTCTTAAAATCCGATCCTTATCAGTTAAAACGCTTTCATAATCAAGTCACAATTCTCCTTAAAAGCTTTCAAAATCAATTTAAATCTATAAGAGATCACAAATCTCAAATGATTTGATAATTGTGATCGGGGGAGAATGTGTGATTTAAATTGGATTTAAACTGATAATTCGGTAAATGGTTTTATAAGAAGGTACATGATGCCCTCCCCTATGTGACAAACGATTTCAAATTTTCCATGCACATGTTGAGGGGAGCATCTATCTTAAACCTATGATTTGAAAAGTGATCATTTATCTCAATGTGCTGGTTCCCTCTAGTATGTGTAAAACTCTTTTCAAACCTCGAAGCACATATTGAGGGGGAGCAAAATCATGAAAATCTCATCCTTCCCAAAATGCTTTATCTACTTGATTTGATTGGGAAGTGATGTTGATATCTTTTAGAAAATGGTAATCAAAGAAGTTAATTCTTTCTCTTGCCTCCGTGTGCAAAACATTTTTCAAATACTTGATGCACATGTTGAGGGGGAGTTCTAGTTCTAAAAATATCAAAAACAATTCAGGTACAAAATGCTTTGATAATATATCACAAGTATCTGAATTGATTTTCAAATGGTTTTCAATTGGATCCAATGGCAGATGAACAATACCAAAAAGACCGACCAACTTTACATTATGTATGGTGATATAAGGACGATAAGGTTAGGTATGTGTTCCCATGATCCGCCAGAACCGGAGGGATCTACCAGGGACTATCCACTAGTTAGTGTAGAGTTCTTAGGTATGATGATAAAAGGAGAAAATGAGATATGGGAAGAGTGCGGACTGAGACTGAGCTAGTATCTGGAATAAACCCAACAAGGTTCTAGCTATGAAGTCTCGGTAAGCACTGAAGGGGTTGAAGAATTAAAAAGAATTGAATGAGAAAAGGGTGAAAACAAATAGCCCTCCATTTATTCAACCTTAGGGCAGAAACCGGGTTCAATTCATATGCTACTGATGGTAACATCGGTATTGAAGACAAGACGTCATGGACCCAGTGACGCACTGCACTTCAACTTCCCAAACCACTCAAGTTCCTCTTAAAAGGACTTGTTTCATTCTCACGGGGAACCGACATTATCTATCGACTTTCTCTTAGAGATTGTTGATATTGAAGAAGGAGACCCTCTCCCTAGTCTCCGATATAGGATCCAAATATGCACAAATTGAGTCTAGAGCCACGAGATCATCAATAAATCTCATTAGGACACTTTCAATGAAGACTCTCTGTTTCACACAATGTGGAAAGAGAGATTATATCTTGAGTCCTACGCATTATCCTTGTGGTATTGCCAGAACATCTGAGTGATATGCAAACATATTCACAATGAAGATGGAAAGCCTTCTGGAGCCAACATCAAACAAGCTCTGGTAGGTGGCATGTGAGATCTATTATACAGATCAACCATGTGACAACTGAACAGAAACAATGGGGCGATTCAATCTTTTGAATCAATCCTGGTTCAGGTTATGGATTGACGGATACCTTTGAAAAACGGTCTTTGTGCTTTAAAACTCTTTTCATTAGCACGTCGGCCGTGTACTAATTTTTCAAATCAAAAGGTGTTTTATGATTGATAATTGATTTTCATTAAAACCTTCGTTATATTGCAAAAACAATTTCTATTGAGCAATACACGATTGTTTTTCAAATCTCTTTTCATCAATCAGTGGACGTAAATTCCCTGGTTCACTCACTCCGTGTTGTCTTCTTTGAGACGTTCCGGTTTGAGAACAGCTAGAACAGCTGTGAAACCCTGTCAAGGAAATTCTTCGGAATTTTACTGATCACAGCATACTTGTACTGATCAACGGGGAACCGTGGGTCGTGTACCTCAATTCAACGAAAGTGATCAAAGACACTTTTGTGCGATTTATTGCTAACTGTTGTATGCAGGTACGCCCGACGTTTGCAGCTGTTCAGAATGAAGCGGTCAATCCATAGCCGCATGCTCACTTAACACATTCATCTCAAAATAAATCATGATTAGTGCATCAATGACTCTGATATTTTCACTCCATGCTTCTGCTACGCTGCTGCCAATATCATGAATCAACAAATGCTTCCGCTACTCTGATGAGAATATATCATGATCCAGAATGTGAGCATGTCGGTCCTAAAGTCCCAACATCACATAATACCAACACCACAAAGGATGTCACAGAGATTTTTTTTTTTTTTTTTTTTTTTTTTTTTTTTTTTTTTTTTTTTGGCTGATAATCTCAAATGATGGCTCAAAATTATTATCACGTGGATCAGTAAAAGACCTCCACTTGAAGTAACCAAACATGCAATGTGAAGAATCAATGACTACGAGCTTCGAAGCAAAGGACTACATCAAGAATGCAAGAACAATTGTTAATGTCATATCTGTTTGTATTCAATGTAATTTTAGTGCATGATTGAGGTGACTTCCCTTAGGGGGAGATGTTAGGAATTAGAAATTCCAGGTATTAAAGAGTCGGTCACCTCAAGTATATGTAATCGTTAGAAAGCTCGTAGTCGTAGTTATTTTAAGTTAAGTAGTATTTAGTTAAGTAACACCGTGGAGGACGGACGGGTCTTTACCCACTGTATGCCTGATCCACAGCCCGATGTGGGGCGTTTTATGTAAGACTATAAATACTCTCTACCTCCCAAGGTAGAGAGTTGGAGCTCATAATAATATCTTTCACTTTCTCTCACTAAGTTCCCTAAACCTCTAACTTTCTCTCTCTAGAATTCCATCTATATGCTACCTTGTGTTAATGTTATGATGTGTATGTGAAAAGTTATATCTTACAGAAGAAATGGCTCACTATTTATAGAGGAAAAATCCTACTGTTCCCCGGATCCCACGGATCCCTTCCATAAGGGATCCGTCTAGCGTTAAGCTAGGGATCTGTGGGACGCTCCATTTTACCCATGGGTATTTTGGTTATGGGTCATGGGTCATGGGTTGAATCATGGATCTTTAGCTAGATACAATGTATCTTTGAGTGCAATGCACTTGGTCACTTGGGTATGGGTTGATCCATGGGTTATGGATATTATCCATGTATGATATAAGCATGATGTCATGCAATGGGTTATGTGTCAAGCTCCATGGGTCATGGGCTTTGGGTTGTACCCAACTACATTTAATGTATTTGCCCAATGGGTTGTAATACTTAAGTTTCTACCCATTTATATTACCCAATATAATACATACTAGTTATGTGTATATTTTACCCAAATATGTAAACACTAGTTGTAGTACATATGTATTACTAAATCATAAAATCACTTATACTTGTTTTAGTGTTTTTATGTGAAAGTGTGAATATGTTAGAAACTATTAGTTCAAACCATTTACGTATTTTATTTGTTTCGTTAACATGATTTTACGTTTGTTATCGACAAAACATTAGGAGATCGTAAAATATAAATAAACGTTTTTACGGCTTATTTGTATTAACATAACCCTTTGTCCAGTATATAAATAATGTTATGTAAGTTTATTAGAATCACAAAAATTAAATAGTATTTTTATCTTTAGCGATAATTATTTATACCCCAAATAAATAGCTTTGAACAATGTTTAAATATATATGCAAATTGATAGTACAAGATAATTTTATTATGGTGATATCAAATTTGTAAGGTTACAAGTTTAAAAGCCACACACCTAATGATAAACGCTACACATGTAAAAAAAAAAGTTATCACTGTCTAAATTACTGATAAAACAAAAAAAGGTGGTCACACACGTTGATATACCTCTAAACTACAATATAATATTGCCAACTACAATATAATATTGCTTTTTGTAATGCTTGAATCTGTTATTACTAAAATTTTAATAATTTAAAACAATCCTATTAGAAAATATACTCCCACACTTAAATCGACTCCACATAATTTTTTTGAAAAATGTATATTTATGCTGTTATGCAACCACGCATCAAAATTATAGTTATTCGAAAATGATTCTATAACACTACAAATATAGTTTGTTGAAAAAAACTTATGAGTCGTCGAAATTTTGCAGAAAACTAGACACCGCTACAATTAGACGCGGATACTCGTCTATTTAAATAAAAAGAAATTATAGGTAGTTGAAGATAATTAATTACTTTAACTTATGAAAGGCGGTAAAAGTTAGATTGTGACAACCGTCATAAATTATAATATAGTATATATCTTTATATTTTTACTATTTGTGATAGGTGTCAACTCAATTATCAAAAATACCAATTAAAGAATGTTATTATATTTACTTTCAACAACTATTTACTTCTTAATCTAACAAAAATTAAACCCAAAATTATGTGCGTGCACAAGGATGTAAAACTAGTTTGATATTGTACGACAAGATAGAAGAATAAGCGTAATAATGAAATGGATTACTGAATTATATTTTTGACGGTGAGAAAGTTGATGTATGATGTAAAACGTGTGGCACTTACATTTAAGAGACGTTATCTAACAAAAAAATAAATGTATATATTCAATTACAATAAATACATTTCACCTAAAAAAACAAAGACAACTAAGGTCAATCTTTTTATCTATTGTTAATTTCGGGGTAATGGGTTTACGGTTGGGCAAGCTGTTATGAAGGCTAAGATAAAGAAAGTGGACAAACATGATAAAGCCTGCTCCGAGAATCAACACGTGTTTGTTCTTTTTGATTTTGACACTTTTGGTTCCTTAGCCCCTGAAGCTGTGCGCTTCTTGGATCGGGTTCGTAAGATTGTTCGCAGCAATATATCGGCCCCGAGGGGTCACGATTATGTTTTCAGTAGAATAGGATTTGCTATTCAGAAAGGGTGGCGGCGCAGCTTGTTGCCCGCTTACCTACCACCTTGATGTAAATCCCAATTATATATGAAAACATTGTGTAGGTGAATCCCACGCATAACTTCAAGTTAAAAAAAAAAATAAAAAAAAAATAAAATAAAAAAAAAATAAAATAAAATAATTGTTAATTGATGTATGTTAATCTTGAAATGTGTATAAACACGTCAGATAACACATTATCAAGGTAAAGTTCATGTTTACTACAACAAACAGTACACACACAAAATGTTGCAAAAAGTTAAAACATTACGACAAAAGGGTAATACGGAGTAAATGTCTAGGCTTATTTTAACACACAAAAAATGGGCCTATATCTGGTTAGGCTGATACCTCATGTTCTCATGTGATATTGTCATGCACCAATACCATACATGAAATATTTTCAAATTTTCTATGATTCTTTGAAAATACTAACGTGAGAAACACAGAGTTTTGCAAGAACATTAATAAATCAAGGTTCTAGATCATTTTTCGAGTTAAATGTCGAGACACGAGTTAAATCAGTTCAGATTCCATGCTTTCGCGTCAACAACTCAACACCAACAGTGTAATTTTAAAAAAGATTATAACATAAAAAAGAAAAAAAGTATCGTATTACGGTTTCTTGAAACTAAAACTGTAATGTGGGGCATATGCAAACTATTCGAGTAACAATCACATCGCTTGAACTTTACGAATTTGGTAGGAGAGCATACGCTTGTAATTTCCAAATTGATATACGGTAAGAAAAAGAATCATAGAAGGACCGGAACCAAGAAGAACTTAACCGGATCGACTTGATGGTCCCAATTTCGGTTCTTGAGTTTGAATTCTTTTTTTCTTGGGTCGGTTCAGTTCAGGTCCGCCGGTTCTCAGTTCCTAAAGTGAATACCCAATAATTAAAAAACATGTAATTTTCTTTACTTCCATTACAAGAAAAAGTGCTTTTAGTGACAAACAATTTTTTAACGACCCATATTTTCGTCACTAATTGGACCATTTAGTGACAAAATAAATACTCGTCATCGATTTTTGTCACAAGCTAAAGGTTTGTGACAAAAATCATAGTTCGTCATTAACTTGTCACAAAATTGTATGATAGATATTTTCAATTCAAATTAGACACGCAAGTTGATGACGATATAGAAGTTCGTCACTACAGTCTACCTTTAGTGACAAGAATATTCGTCATTAAGTAGATAAATATTTTTAACATGTTTGTCATAGCACATATATTGTCGTATTCAAATATTTAATTGAGCTAGTATATACTGAGTTTTTCTTAAGACAAACTAGTAATTAAAAACTAGTTAACAAAAACGAGCCAATCACACAATAATAATTTATAAACTATATTATTTATTCTATTCTACCCATATTTATAAATTGTTCGCCTCAAACACCTCCAAATTCTTATAAAAAAGAAAACTCCTCAAATTTTATAAAAACAAAAGGTTAGTTACTTATTCTATTTGACCAAATCTTTTCCCCAATTTTAACTTTCAATTACACAAACCCCAACTATTTCACAGACACTCACACACACTAATGTCTTCTTCTTGCAGGTTTTTCCTGCTAATTTTACATGCTCAATGGATCCAGTCGAACAATCCGGTGATAATTATGTCGTTCCATCTCATTTTAATAAAATAGTACCTCCATTTCAATACAATCCGTCTCATTTAATTCACACGGTACCTCCATCTCAATTCAATTCATCTCATTTGATTAGTATAATTTTGTTCCCTAATAATCTCAAAACACGTCATGTGCAATAGATCCAGTAACCGATTGATTTTTGAATTCAGTGTTGGTGATCGTATGGTATGAATTCGATTGAGGTGTTGAGTTTGATTTGTTCCGCTACAATCAGTTGTTGTTGAGGTAGTGATTTGTTCACCTTTTGATTCTCGATGTTTAAATTGTTAATTTGATATTACGGTTTGTTTAATGTATAAGATGACATTTGTATAAGGATCAATTGGCGTTTAGAATAGCTTATTAAAACTGATTATGAAATGTTTAGCTTATTTGTATTTGGTTTACTGATGTCGAAATTGTTAATACAAATAAACCATAAAAACGTTTATATATATTTTACGATCTTCTAATGTTTTGTCGATAACAATCGTAAATTCATTTTAACGAAATAAATAAAATACGTAAAAGCTTTGAGCTAATAGTTTACTAACATATTTTTACTAAACATATAAATTCATCAAAACATGTTTAGTTAAATAAGTTATATAAAACCAAAACCATTTTTATAAAACACTTACAAGTAATTTTGTTTACTTATATTTTATAAAAATGTATATGTGCTTAGTATAACTTGTAATGAGTAAATGATGGGTAAAAACCAAATTCCATAACCCATACCCATGGAGCATGATCCATGACTCATGATCCATTGCATGACATCATGCATGAAATCATGTTGGATATTATCCATGATCAGGACCCAAAGTCCATGACCCATGACCCAAGACCCATGACACATTGACTAGGTACAATGTATCTTGTTGAGTATCCATGATCCAAAGTCCATGACCCATGGTCCATAACCTATATGTAACACCCCCGAAATCTTAATGACAACGGAAGACTAATCGGGGTGTTACTCGAATGGAGATCATAGTCAACAATTATAGAAAACGACTCGAAAGAGGCGTTTCATTAAAAGTAGTTATCATTCATCGAAAACTCATAGTTGTTACAAAACATTGTAAATTGTTCAAGTGTTTTCCCAAAATAAAGATCATGAGTTTGAAAGAAATGACAACTTTATGTTTACACTACAAGAAAAGCCTTGACATGCCCCACTCCGTGCCTTGGACATAATCTTCACTGATTACCTGAGATAACATGCTTAAAAAGGTCAACAAAAATGTTGAGTGAAATTCATAGGTTTAAATAACAGTTGAACACAAGAATATGAGCATGATCATTGTAAACTAACAATATCATAAAGAAAATCACAAATTATTATGCGCTAAGCCTCTTGACTTCCCTGTCCATGATCTCAACGGGTTCTTCTACGAAGCTAAGTTTGTCATTGAGCTGTATGTCCTTCAGGGATACGACTAGAGTTTCATCCGATAGACACTTCTTAAGATTCGAAACATGGAAAGTGTCACTCGACTAAGCTCTTCGAAAAGTTCGAGCTTATATGCCACTGGACCAATTCTTTGCAGAATTTTGAACGGTCCTACGTATCGAGGTTTGAGTTTTCCTCTCTTTCCAAACCTGACCATTCCCTTCCAGAGTGGTACTTTGAGCATTACTCGATCTCTGACTTGGAATTCCATCGGTTTTCTTTTGACATCTGCGTAGCTCTTTTTTCTATCTCGAGCTGCTTGTAGTCGTTGCCTGATTTGCATTATATTTTCAGTTGTCTCCTGGACAATCTCAGGGCCTATGAGTTGTACTTCTCCAACTTCTGCCCAGCAAACAGGCGATCGACATTTCCTTCCATAAAGTGCTTCAAAAGGAGCGGCTTTAATGCTGGCGTGGTAACTGTTATTGTAGGAGAATTTAGCCAGAGGTAAGTGCTTATCCCATCCTTTTCCGAAATCGATTACACATGCTCTCATCATGTCTTCCAGAGTTTGGATCGTTCTTTCACTTTGTCCATCTGTTTGAGGATGGTATGCGGTACTCATATCCAATTTGGTACCCATGGCATTCTGGAGTGTTTGCCAAAATCTCGAGGTGAATCGGCTATCTCGATCAGATATGATAGAGATTGGTACACCGTGACGAGAAACAATCTCTTTGATGTACAGTCTAGCGAGTGTAATCATCTTGTCGTTCTCCTTGATTGGCAGAAAATGAGCGGATTTCGTGAGACGGTCTACAATGACCCAAATGGTGTCAAAGCCATTAGAATTTCTTGGTAACTTTGTGATGAAATCCATGGTGATCCTTTCCCATTTCCATACGGGAAGTTCCGGTTGGGTTAACAATCCTGACGGCTTTTGATGCTCTGCTTTGACTCTCAAACATGTCAAGCATTTACTGGCATATTCGGCGATATCAGCCTTCATGTTTGGCCACCAGTATAAAAGCTTTAGATCTTGATACATCTTGTTGGGACCAGGATGTATGGAATACTTCGATTTATGTGATTCATGCATGATGAGTTCTCGGATACCTCCGTAGAGTGGAATCCAACTTCGATCTTTGAAACATAACGTTCCGTCCGATCTGTTCACAAATCCATTTTCGTTCTCTGGCATGCCATAAATCTTCTCATTCGGCCTGTTTTCTTCTTTAAGAGCTTCGATCTGAGCTTCAAGAATTTTCGATGGTAGGGGTGAATTGATTACCATTCCCAATGATCTCACTCTAAGTGGCTTAGGGCGATCTTTTCTGCTCAAGGCGTCGACAACAACATTCGTCTTTCCGGGATGGTAACGAATCTCGCAGTCATAATCACTGAGCAATTCTAGCCAGCGGCGTTGACGCATATTCAGTTCTTTTTTATCTAAGATGTGTTGAAGACTTTTGTTATCAGTGTACACTATACACTTAGTTCCATACAAATAATGTCTCCATAACTTGAGTGCAAATATCACAGCGCCAAGTTCTAGATCGTGAGTAGTATAATTCTTCTCATGAGTTTTGAGAAGACGTGATGCGTAAGCAATCACTTTGTTCCTTTGCATGAGAACAACGCCTAAACCCATATATGAAGAATCGTAATATACTACAAAATCTTCTACTCCTTCGGGTAGTGCCAAGATGGTTGGTACTGACCAATTCTTTACGGATTCGATCTTTGCGGGATCCACGTAGATTCCTTTACTATCGATCACATGACCAAGAAATTAGACTGTCTCAATCCAAAAATCGCATTTGGAAAACTTTGCGTACAATTCTTTATCCTTGAGTAACTTCAGGAGAGTGCTCAGATGTTCTGCATGTTCTTCTTTATCACGAGAGTAAATAAGAATATCGCCAATGAACACAATGACGAATTTATCCAGGTATGGTTTACAGACTCTATTCACGAGGTCCATAAATACAGTGGGTGCATTAGTTAAACCGAATGGCATTACTTGGAATTCATAATGGCCATATCGAGTTCTAAATGCGGTCTTGGGTATATCTTCCTCTTTTACCCTCAACTGATGGTATCCAGATCTTAAATCAATCTTCGAGTTTACACTCGAGCCTTGTAACTGATCAAACAGATCATCGATTCTTGGTAAGGGATAACGGTTCTTGATTGTGAGCTTGTTTAATTCTCTGTAATCGATACACATCCGAAATGATCCATCTTTCTTCTTAACGAATAGAACCGGTGCTCCCCAGGGTGAGGAACTTGGTCTAATGAATCCTTTGTTAGATAGCTCTTCTAGTTGTTTAGACAATTATTGCATTTCCGATGGTGCTAAACGGTATGGTGCTCGTGCTACGGGAGTAGCTCCGGGAATAAGATCGATTTGAAATTCTACTTGTCGAGCAGGTGGGAGTCCAGGAAAATCTTCTGGAAACACCTCAGGAAATTCTCTAACTACAGGTACATCCTTTAGTCGTTTCTCTTCCAACTTCGTTTCCGTTACCTGAGCTAAGAAGGCATAACATCCTTTCTCCATGTACTTTATCGACTTCGCACAAGATATGATACTTAAGTACTTTCTACTTTGATCTCCTTGAATAACTAAGGTTTCACCGTTGATTGGGATATGAACGGTTTCCTCGTCGCAAACAATCCTAGCACGGTGTTTAGACAACCAATCCATGCCGATTACGACGTCAAAACTACCAAGTTTGATTGGCAAAAGATCTATAAGGAACGAGTGATCTTGTAACAGAATAGGTCAATTACGGATTACGGTGTTGGTTCCTATTATCTTTCCATCGGCTAGTTCTATCTCATAAGTTATATCGAAGGCAATTGGGGATATTTCAAGTAATGGTGCAAAGGTAGTAGATACAAAACTCTTATCGGCTCCAGAGTCAAACAATATTTTTGTAGAATAATTGTTAAAAGAATACGTACCTGTCACAACATCAGGGTTCAACGGCACGTCTCCATCTCCTAGCACGTACGCCCTTGCACGCGCATTGTTCGGTTGAGCTGCATTCATCTTTATGCATTGACTCTTGAAATGACCCTTCTCTCCACATCCATAACAACTCATATTTGCCATAGTGTTTCCACCTCCAGGGTTTTGGCAATGTTTACCTTGATGACCTATCTTGTTGCACTTGTCACACTTCACAGTGCACGGTCCAGAATGGTGCATCAAACATCTATTACACTGAGGATGTGGTCCGGCATATCCTTTTCCGGCAGTGGGTGCAACATAAGCCCTTGCGGCTTCTTGTCTTCGGTTATTGTGATGTTGGTTTCTGTTGCGGTGATACTAGTTGTTGTTGTTCCGATTGTTGTTGTTGGACTGATGGTGGTTGGAATTTGAGCTTTTCCGATCATCAAGCTTTCTTTTGTTGTCACTTGAGGCTTGTGCATTTGCAAGCTTCAATATCGGCTCCATAAGGCGGTAGGATACAATGACAACTTCCTCAAAAGTCTTTGGATTAGAAGCGATGACATCTCCTTCAATGCTCCGAGGTAAACCTCCGATCAAAGCTTCCAAAAGCTTTTCATTTGTAGGGAACAAGTGAGGATACATAGCTCTCAGCTCGTGGAATATCTTGAAGTATGTCTTGAGATCATTACCTTTAGCAGCCATGTTGGGTTTTAGGTTCTACTGAAAGGAATTATTCTAAGTATGGAACCACTGCCAGCACAAAGGAAACCATGGCTAGGAGACTGGAACCACTGCTCAAGATAAACCACTGCTAGTAGAAATATGGATCCACTGCTAATGTATTAAAACACTGCTAGTATGTTGTGTCAGTTTAACTTGTAATATTCTAGAAGTTCTTGAGTAGGTCGAATTGTATTTAGATAAGTATGGTAATTATATTTATCTTGTAGAATACGTAATGTAGATTGTATAGGACTCCTTAGCCTATAAAAAGACGTCCTAGGTTAGAGTTAGATATACGTATTAGTTATATCTAAAGTCGATACACTTCAAGGTTGTAAAACCCTAATACTATTTAGAGTATTCGTATTAATAAAATATTGAGGTGTTGAGTGATAATCAAATTATTCTTCTTAAGGTTAAACATTAAATTCCGCGTAGTGTTTAACAGTTTGTTTTAGTTTAAGTCAGCTTCTATAAAGGATCGTTTGCTCAACTGGGATAAACAAGTGGTATCAGAGCTTGTGATCTAGAAGTTGTGATCAAGAAGAAGTCAAGTTAACTCAGATTTGCTCAAATACAAGAAGTTCAAGATGTCTGACGAAACTCATATGGTTACTGCCTCCAAGGTACCCATGCTGAAGCAGGGTGAGTTTCAAGTTTGGAAGATGCGAATGAGGCAATACATTCGCATGATTGACTACACCATCTGGGATGTTGTTGAGAAGGGTGATACTTTACCTAAGAAGGGTGCTGATGGACAGGTTGTTGGAATTGTTAGTGAGATTGATAAGGCTCAAAGGAAGCTGGAGATAAAGGCTCATAGTATTCTCAGTATGGGAATACCTAATGAGTTTGCATTGGACTTCCAAGAGTATGAGACTGCTAAGGAGCTTATGGATGCAATTGAAACAAGATTTGCTGGTAATGATGCTACCAGAAAATCTAAGAAGAACATGCTCAAGCATCAACTTGAAAACTTCACTTTGCTCAGTGGAGAAAATCTTGGTGGAACCTATAGCAAGAAGCTCATAAGTCAATTGAAATTGGTGGACTATAAAGTTGCTCAAGAAGATATCAATCTTAAGTTCATCAGCTTGTCACCAGAATGGGCTATGCATACAGTCGTGTGGAGAAATAAAGATGATTTTGAAAAGATGACCCTGGACAATCTCTACAACAACTTGAAGGTTTATGAGTCTGAAAAGAACATTGCTGGCTCATCCTCATCTACACAGAACATTGCTTTTGTGTCTACAAGTCATAGGAGTTCTCAGGAAGTTTCCACTGCTGCTTATGGAGTTTCCACTACTATCGCTAATGATACTACTGTTAGTGATAACATTAGTGATGGTGTCATACGTGCTTTTCTAGCTGATCTGACAACCAGTGTTACAGTGCTAAACCAGGATTTGGATCAAATTGATCCTGATGATCTTGAAGAAATCAATCTTCAATGGCAAATGGCAATGCTAACATTGGAAGCTAGGAGATTTCTAAGTAGAACTGGCAGACAGGTCAAGTATGATGGTCAAAGAAAGGCTGGGTTTGACAAAAGCATGATGGAGTGCTTCAACTGCAAAAAGAAGGGGCACTTTGCAAGGGAATGTAGGGCTCCTAAGAGGATGAGTGAGAACTTCAAGAAAGCACCTAAAAAACCACAGCCTTCCTCAGCTTTGGTAGCTCAAGATGGACTTGGAGACTATGACTGGAGTGACCAAATTGAGGAAGGACCCACTGCTGCTTTCCTGGCTAGTGAAGCTTCCAAAGTGCACAACTTTGCACTCATGGCATATGCTTCATCATCTTTCGGTTCGACATCGAGGTATCAAATAATTCAAATAGTTCTGTTTGTTCTTACAAATCTTGTCAAGATACTTTAGAAGGTCAGAAAGCTATCATAGAGAGTCTTAGGAAAGAAGTAGACAGACTTGCATTAGATAACTTAGGTTATAGAGTTGGTCTTAAGAGTGTTGAAGAACAGTTTGAGTTCTATAAAAAGAGTGAATTTGAATATGTAGATCAAATCAACATTCTAGGTGGAGAGGTTGACCTCAGAGATAGGGAAATCAAGGTTCTTAAACAGAAACTTGAAGAAGCTGAATGTGTAAAACAAGAAGCCATAGAAGATAAAGAAAAACATATAGTTAAGGTTGACAAATTAACTTATGCTTCTGAGGTAGTAAACAACTCTATTACAAAGAACTTAATGAAAAAGGGGTCTGGGATAGGATACAATCAAGTTCCACCTCCAATGAAAAGTGGTTATGCACCACCCACAAAAGAGTTGTCCTTTAGCAGTGAGTTTAGCTTCAACAAATCTGTAAGTGAGAATAGTGAAAATAGGTCACCTAAGGTAGGTTCTGATAGGTCATCTGATGGTCCAATCATTGAAGATTGGGAGTCAGATTCTGAGGAAGAAAGGTCTGAGTCAACACAGTCTGAAAAGTTAGAAAAAGTTAAAATTTTTGATTCTAAACAAGCCAACCTTTTGCCTAGATTTGGAGCACAGATCTCTAGGAGAGTTGTAGGGTATAATGAGATTCCTAGGGACCAGATGAAAAGATACAAAGCTAGGGTTAATCAAAGAAACTTTAATGGCTTAATCTCAAATAGATTAGGGGATGAGTTTCACTATGTCAAAAAGGCTTGTTTTACATGTGGTAGTTTTGAGCATTTACAGAGAAACTGTTATAAAAACCAACCACAAGTTTGGAATCAATGGAGGAGGGTGAATCATAAAAACTTTTCAAAGCAAACCATCTCTCACCCAAACAGAAACATGGTTCCTAAAGTAGTGTTAATGAGGAATGGTAAAACAAAATCTATAATCACTACTTTGCACCTAAATGGATTCCAACCACTGCTAAGCAAAATGTTTCCACTGCTAAGCAGAATGTCACCACTGCTGAGACAAAAGAAGTTTTAACTATACCAAAGGTAATAACAGATACAGTGTTTGGAAGCCATTTTTATGCTGTAAAGACCTCAGCATGTTGGCAATGGAAACCAAAGACCAATGTCTTAGAACATGTCAACAGTGCATCAATGAACTTAAAGAAATTTGACTATGTTGATGCACAAGGCAGACCTAAGTCAGTATTGACTTGGGTCCCCAAAAGGAACTAATTTTTCTAATTTCATGTGCAGGGCAATTTACAAGATGAGCTACAAGATAAAGGAATTTTTGACAGTGGTTGCTCTGGGCACATGACATGGGATGGGAGCAACCTTGATGATTTTGAAGCCTTTGATGGAGGCTATGTGGCATTTGGTAATGATCCAAAGGGAGGAAAGATTCTTGGTAGAGGAACAATCAGAACAGGAAAGTTGGACTTTGAAAAGGTCTATCTCGTACAGGGACTGAAGTACAATTTATTCAGTGTTTCCCAGATGTGTGATAAAAAGAACTGGGTACTTTTTGGGGAAACTGAATGTGTGGTGTTATCTCCTGACTTTAAAATGCCATGTACAGCTTAGAGTTCCTAGGAAGGATAACATATATTGTTTTGATTTGAAAGATGTCATTCCTAATAGATCCCTAACCTGTTTGTTTGCTAAGGCATCTGTTGATGAGTCAAAATTATGGCATAGAAGGCTAGGTCACCTAAACTTTAATACAATCAATAAATTGGTGAAGGGGAATTTAGTTAGAGGTTTACCTTCTAAGGTTTTTGAAAGTAAAGATCTTTGTGTGGCTTGTCAAAAAGGTAAACAACATAGAGCCTTTTGTAAGACCAAGACTGCGAACACCATTACTCAACCACTGTTTATGTTACACATGGACTTATTTGGTCCCACATTTGTTAAGATTTTGAATCATAAGCAGTATTGCCTAGTTATCACTGATGATTATAGCAGATTTTCTTGGGTTTACTTTCTGGCATCTAAGAGTGAAACTAGTGAGATCCTTAAGAGTTTCATCACTAAGATAGAAAATAGAGTGAACCATAAGGTCAAAGTAATCAGATGTGATAATGGAACTGAGTTTAAAAATGATGTCATGAACCAGTTTTGTGTGGATAAGGGTATTGAAAGATAGTTTAGTTTTGCTAGGACACCTCAACAAAATGGTGTAGTTGAGAGGAAAAATAGAACACTAATTGAGGCTGCAAGAACAATGTTATCTGAATCTAAGTTACCAACTATCTTTTGGGCTGAAGTTGTAGGAATTGCATGTTATGTGCAGAATAGAAGTAAGGTAGTGAAGCCTCATAACAAGACCCCCTATGAGCTGTTATATGGTAGGAAGCCTATGATAGATTTCCTAAAACCTTTTGGGTGTATTGTTACTATCTTAAATACCATAGACCACCTAGGCAAGTTTGAGGAAAAGGCAGATGAGGGATACTTTATTAGCTATTCTTTCAGTAGTAAAGCCTTTAGGGTATACAATAGGAGGACCAGGATAGTTGAAGAGAACCTACATATTAGGTTCAATGAAGAAACTCCTAGTGTTGAGACAAAAGGACCAGATTGGCTGTTTAACATTGATATGCTAACAAAGTTAGCCAATCATTGCAGGTACATCCACTAATGTTGATGCAGGTTCACAAAAGAATTCTGATGCAGGAACAAACTCCAAGGAAGCTGATTCTCCAAAGGAATTTTATTTGATTAAAAAGTGGAAAGCTAGTCCTGTCTCACCCACCATTAAAAAGGAGGGTCCCTCAGGTGATGATGCTTTGGATTCGGGAAGCAAAGGAGATCATCATCAAGATAAGGAAGAGTTATTTCAAGATAACTCAGTGTCGGTAGAAGAAATTGAGAAGCAGAAGAAAGTTGCTGAAAGCACTGCCAAGCCAAATTCTACCACTGCTAGTTCAACTGAATCCCAACGCAGTTCAGGATGGCGAGTCCTTTCTCTGGAAACACTGCTAGGCCACTAGTTGATTCTGAGGAGTATCCAACTGACCCTGACATGCCTGACTTGGAAGATATGGATACTCCCACTGATGATGAGAACATGGATGACTATTTCAAAGATGCTGATATTACTAATTTGGAGCCAGTCATCATAGAAAGTCCAATTCCTACCACCAGAGTTCATAAGAATCATCCCAAAGAACAAATACTTAGAAATTTGAATACACCAGTTCAAACAAGAAGCAAGACTCAGAACACTAAAACCTTTTCTGAACAAGGTTTCTTTGCAAGGTCACTTCATAAAAGGAACAATCATCAAGACCTGCAAAACTGTTTGTTTGCTTGCTTTTTGTCACAGAAGGAGCCCAAAAGAGTTGAAAAAGCATTAGGAGAAGAAGGTTGGATTGAATCAATGCAAGAGGAACTGTTACAATTCAAGCTTCAAGAAGTGTGGACATTGGTTGATCTACCTAATGGCAAGAGGGCTATTGGAACTAAATGGGTATTCAGAAACAAAAAGGATCAAAGGGGTATTATGGTTAGGAATAAATCAAGGTTGGTTGCTCAAGGATACACACAAACTGATGGATTAGATTATGATGAAGTATTTGCACCTGTTGCCAGAATTGAAGCTATCAGATTGTTTTTGGCATATGCTTCATTCAAAAACTTTGTGGTGTATCAAATGGATGTTAAGAGTGCCTTTCTGTATGGTACTATTGAAGAGGAGGTTTATGCTTGTCAACCTCTTGGTTTTGAAAATCCTGATAAGGTCTACAGGGTGAAGAAGGCTATGTATGGATTGCATCAAGCTCCAAGGGCATGGTATGATTGCCTTTCTACTTATTTGATGGACAATGGATTTAAGAGAGGAATGATTGACAAGACATTGTTCATAAGGAAGCACAAGGATGATATATTGCTGGTTCAGGTTTATGTTTATGACATCATCTTTGGCTCAACAAATAGGGAGCTGTGCAAGGATTTTGAGAAACTTATGCATGATAAGTTTCAGATGAGTTCTATGGGTGAACCCACTTTCTTTTTGGGGCTACAGGTTCAACAAAGGACTGATGGAATCTTCATTAGTCAAGACAAGTATGTAGCATATATTTTGAAGAAGTTTGGCTTTCAGGATGTCAAGAGTGCTAGTACACCCATGGAAACATAGAAACCACTTTTACCTGATGATGGAAGTCCCAGAGTTGATGTGAAGCTGTATAGATCCATGATTGGATCTTTGATGTATCTCACTACCTCTAGGCCAGATATTATGTTCTCAGTATGTGTGTGTACAAGATTCCAAGTTACACCAAATACATCACACATGAATGCCGTGAAGAGGATCTTTAGATACCTTAAGGGTCATCCTAAATTGGGCCTTTGGTATTCTAAGGATTCAGCTTTTGATTTGGTGGCCTATACAGACAGTGATTATGCTGGAGCTAGTTTGGAGAGAAAGTCTACTACTGGAGGGTGTCATTTTTTGGGAAGCAGGCTAATCTCATGGCAGTGTAAGAAGCAAACTATTGTGGCCAATTCCACCACTGAAGTTGAGTATGTGCCTGCTGCAAGTTGTTGTGGTCAAGTGCTTTGGATTCAGAATCAATTGTTGGACTTTGGGTACAATTTTATGCATACTAAGATTTACATTGACAATAACAGTACAATATGCATCATTAAAAATCCAGTTTTGCATTCTAGAACTAAACATATTGAGATTGGGCATCATTTTATTAGAGATTGTAATGAGAAAAGGTTAATTCAAATGGTTAAAATCCATACTAACTTCAATGTTGCTGATCTTTTCACTAAAGCTTTTGATGTGAGGAGGTTTCAGTATCTTGTAGTTAATATTGGTATGATAAATCTCTAAGTCTCAAATTTGTTTTGTAAAAGTTTGTAAAATGAATGTACTGCTATTGGTAGATCTTAGTACTGCTATTTTAGTTTTATCCACTACTTGTTATTTTTGTTCCCACTAACAATTTTGCAGATAAAGAAGTAAAAGCACAATCAGTAAGTAGCAATGGACATTAAAGGAAACATGGCACTATTATTTATTTGATAAAGTGCATCCTAAGATGCAGTGATACAACCATGCCTATTCAAACTACCATTATCCAAGGACATCACTACAGACCATCAAAAGACAACAAACACAGGACTCTCATCAAAAGACTACAACATAAACACTACCACAAGGCTACTTCCTTGGCCTCTTTCCTAATCCCCATGCTGGCATGCTCTGCTTTACTCCTCTTCCCCCAATCACAGCCCACACTTTTGGGCTAGGGAGACCCATCACTTGATCTCTCTTAGGAGGTGCTGATGAGGAAGAACCAGATGGTTGTTCTGGAGCTGAAGGTAGTGCTTGCATAGGTGGAGCTGAGAGTGGTTCTGGTGGTGGAATCTCTGCCAGGGGAGCAACAATCAACACTCTGGAGGAAGCTTCATGACCTGTGTCCTCATAAGGTGACACATAGCTTGGCATGGAGCTCAGTTCAGAACTTGTTCCTTTCATGAGAGCTTCAGAAAAGGAAGAGTCCAAATTTTTCAAGGACCATTACACCTTTATTTCCTCACATGCTCAACCTGCCTCACATTGTAGAAGAGAAAAATCCCCAACCCAACCCATCCACCGCCGACCCACTGCTTTGCAATTGAACCCACAAGCTCCCATCTGAACACACTTCTTTGAGAACCTTACTGCGAGCCTTAACAACTAAACCCCAAAGGATCTTAGTACAAAGAAGGAGGAGGAAGGGCACCAAGCTGCCTCAGACTGGTGTTAGTGTTGTTGGTAATGAGGTACATCCTGAGTGTGGGGGTGACATGATGAAGGGATTCCACTCTTGACTCGGGCTTAGATCTGGCAGGCGGTGGAATCATAAGTAAGTCCCAACCTTTGGCAACTCCTAATGTGGAGAGTTCTCTTGAGCTTAACACAGGTGGAGGAATCCCCAGCCAACTGGCTAATATGGGGGGCATGGATGATCAGGCTAGGTCTGATGCCATGTTTACTCAATCCCATGATTCACCTCTCAGAGCAGGTTACACAGCTCGAAGTGATAAGGATAGTTTGGGACCACAAGCTGAATTGACGGGTACTGACCATGTACGTAATGACAATTCCAGGGATCCACCTCTCGGACCAGTTGACACAGGTCGAAGTGGTGCGGATATACTTGAAATTTTAAAGGAATTGGCGGCTAAATGTACCAATATGGAATCTCAAATCACTAGTCTTCAAGAATTGACAATCTCTCAAGCTGGAACTATTAAGAGGTTGAAGCACAGGGTAGCTGTTTTGGAGAAAGTAAGGAGAC
Organism: Chrysanthemum makinoi; assembly: GCA_910596185.1. Taxonomy (NCBI): domain Eukaryota; kingdom Viridiplantae; phylum Streptophyta; class Magnoliopsida; order Asterales; family Asteraceae; genus Chrysanthemum; species Chrysanthemum makinoi. The sequence goes on from OU343219.1 coordinate 159,144,973, forward strand.
CAGGGATTGCTGCATATAGAAAAGTTAAAAAGCTTGGAAAGAAGGCAAGCTCCTTAAAGGATCAAAGTTTTGAGGATGCATCCAAACAGGGGAGGAGTAGAAGCAAAGATTCAGGGGAGGATTTAAACTTGGATGTGGATTTGGATTTGGATAGTGGAGAGCATGGTAATGATTATGTGGTAATGAATAAGGAGGAAAAAGAAGCAGTAATTGAAGAAACCTTGAAAGCTGTTGTTGAAGAGGAAAAAGTGGTGCAGACTACAACCACTACTAAGGTGGCTGCATCCACTGCTAGTACAGAAGTAACCACTGATGTATCCACTACTGCAACCACTTCTGAGGTAAATCAAATCACTGTTAGTTCAAATATTCCCATTGTTATCACAACCACTGCCACAATAATCACAACCACTGTTACACCACCACCTAAGTCAAAATAAGCTGAGAAGGAGGTTGCTAGTACTTTGCTAAATCTAAGTAAAACCTTACCAATCCCTGAACCCTCTATTGTGCCTGTTCCTATTATACTTAAACCAACTGGACCTAAACCCTTGGGAAGTTTGAAAATTGGTGAGCCTGTAAAGACTAAAGTGGTTTAACTAGATATTGGAGAGGGTAAAGGCATTGCAGAACCAAAAGAACCTGTTTTGAAGTTTAAAAATAAGCAAGAGCAAATTGCCCATGATGAAGAGCTTTCTAGAAGGTTGCAAGTAAAGTTAAATGCTGAAAGATTAGCAGCCAGAGAGAAGCAAATACAAGAGGATGAGGAAGCTTCTCTGAGATTGATTGAAGAATGGAATAATGAACAACCATTATTTCAAGTTGCTGAAAGTATAAAGACAGAATGGGCTGATTTTGAATGGGGGCAATTAGACATTGATACAAGGTCTAAGGTTTTGGCTGAAAAGATGAGAAAAATGAAACAGGAGAGAGCATTTAGAGAGTATCAAGCAAAGAAGAACAAAAGCCCTACAAAGCAAAAGAAAAGGAATGAAATGATGAGGTTTCTCAAACATATGGAAGTGAAACTGACTGTGAACTTGAAAAACTGCTCATATGAAAAGATTGAGGAACTTTACACTAATTACAAAAGAAGACTTGAGTTCATTCCTATGAATTCTGAAAGAGAAGATGTGTGGATAAGGAACATACAACAAAAGAGAAAAGGAGCTAATTAGGAGGAGTCTAGTTCTAAGAAACAGAAGTTGGATGAAGAGATGGAGAAGGAAGAAAGAATGAAATTGTATCTTATGGTGTGTGATCAACCTGAAGAACCCATAAATCCTACACCAGTAAGATCCATTCATCCTATTGTAGATTGGAAGATTATAACAACAGCTGAAAGAGAAGTTATTGAGATTACTAGAAAAGATGGATGGAAAAGTACATACTTCAATTTTGGGATTTTGTTGTTTTGTATGTCTAAAGTTGATCTAGAACAACTGTGGAAGATCATGGAGTTCAGATATGGTAAGTTTGGACCAACTGGATCTTTAGCAAGGTTTGTGTGGACAGCTGTGAAGAACATGTTTCAACCCAATCCAAAAGATAAATTTTGGGAAGACTGTGAAGTGGTAGAATGGATGCTATATCAGCCTTGCAGGGTAAATGTTGTTCAGACTACACAAGAAAAGATATTCATGTTCATTGATAAAGACTATCCACTGACTAAGAATGTAGCAAGGAAAATGTTGGAAGCCAAACTTGCACCACAAGGGACTAAACCAACAAATCCAATGATTGACCAGTTGTTTCTGAAGATTGAGAAAATTGTTGATCTGCAAGGTCCTCTAGCCATTAAAGGCAAGCCTCAAGGAAGATTGAAAAGAATGGCAAAAAGATCTAAGGCTACTGATGAAGAGTCAGGATCTAATAAGGAGACTGAAGAGGCTGCTGAGTGTTTGGATACATCCTCCAAATGAAGACATTATGGACTTAAAGGAAACTTGATGTTTCTGTTAGAAACTATCAAGTTTAGGGGAGGATTGTTGGGTTTTAGGTTCTACTGAAAGGAATTATTCTAAGTATGGAACCACTACCAGCACAAAGGAAACCACGGCTAGGAGACTGGAACCACTGCTCAAGACAAACCACTGCTAGTAGAAATATAGATCCACTGCTAATGTATTAAAGCACTGCTAGTATGTTGTGTCGGTTTAACTTGTAATATTCTAGAAGGTCTTGAGTAGGTCGAATTGTATTTAGATAAGTATGGTAATTATATTTATCTTGTAGAATACGTAATGTAGATTGTATAGGACTCCTTAGCCTATAAAAGGAGGTCGTAGGTTAGAGTTAGATATACGTATTAGTTATATCTAAAGTCGATACACTTCAAGGTTGTAAAACCCTAATACCATTTAGAGTATTCGTATTAACAAAATATTGAGGTGTTGAGTGATAATCAAATTATTCTTCTTAAGGTTAAATATTAAATTCCGCATAGTGTTTAACAGTTTGTTTTAGTTTAAGTCAGCTTCTATAAAAGGATCGTTTGCTCAACTTGGATCAACAAGCCAAATGGTAATACTCATCTTCTAGCTTCTTTATCTCAGTTCTCGGGCAGTACTGTTTCATCAACAGCTGTTTCAGATCTGACCATGAAATCTTACAAGCTTCTTTCATTCCGATTGGTTGGGCATGGGTTTTCCACCAAGATAACGCATCTTCTAGTAAAGTTCTAGTTGCAAACTTGACCTTGCAATCATCTGTGCAGTCACTTAGTAGAAACACAGTCTCGGTTCTCTCAAACCAATGAAGTAGACCAATAGCACCTTCTGTGCCCTTGAAGAATGTTGGCTTGCAGTTCATGAATTCCTTGTAGCTACACTTATGAGCTACGGAAGACTCACTTTGATTTGTTGGAGTGTTGGTTTCATTTGAGTTTGCCATTTCAATAATACGTGTTGCTGCTGCGACACGAGTTGCTTCAGCAAGACGAGCAGCCTCGGCTTCACGTGCTGCTTGGGCAAAACTGTCAGTTTCAGCTTCTCGAGCGATCTCCGCTTCTCGGGCAATCTCAGCTTCTCTTGCAATTTCAGCCTCTCTTGCAATCTCAACTTCTCTTGCAATCTCGGCTTCTCTTGCAGCAACTTCAGCTTCACGTGCCTCTTGGGCAATTCGTTCAGCTTCAGCAATGCATTCAGCTTCGGCTCTAGCAGTGTCAGCGGCATGCTGAGCTATAGCAGCGCTAACGCTTTCAGCGACCATTTTTCGAACAGCTGCTGGAGTGATAATGGATGAGGTAGCCTTCTTCTTGACCATTTTTCTAAAATTACCAAGAAATAAACACCAAGATTAAGAATCATCGACGATAATAAAAGTGATTTCATATTATAAATATCATAATAGTTAAGATCATCACTTTAAATCAATGATATGATATCGTTATGGACGGTAATAAGTGAATCATGATTTATCTCAACAAAATCATAACATATATAAGGGCATAATGATCGGTTCGGCATATATGACCGATGAATAATATCACAACACAAGAATATAGAAATACAACCATAGATAACATAGAATACATCGATACATAGTAATTGTTCACAACCATAGGTTACAACATCAACATTCTTGTTCCATAGTTACAAACCAAAAGGATACAAGCCTTAATGCCTCATATGGCGGCTTTATGATACATACTACAATAAAGATTACTAGAATCTACGCATCTCCCGATGCGTCATCATGACGACATCGAATCTCCTCAACCATGGCTTTCAAATCTTGGATCTGCTGCTCACGTGCTCGATCTCTCGCCTCGAGGTTATCAATCCTCTGCTCTAGTATAGTAGTGTGAGCATGAGCGAATGCATGCTCGTGATGCAAGGCTCTCTCTCGGCCTAAAGCAGTGTCTCTCAAAGTACTGGCATCTCGAATAGTAGTCTCAAGCCTCTGGGTCAATCTGGTCACGGCATCTCCCGCCTCCACAATTTGGGCGCTCATCATGTCAAATACAATCTCAATGGAGTAGCGACCTATCACGAGGTTTTCGACCTCTTCCTCTAAGCTCTATAGCCTAACTAACAGAATCTCATCATAATGTGCAAGGAGCTCACTCAGCTGGTCCTCGTGTCTAACGAGTCTAGTCGCCAACATAGGAATAGTGTGGTGTACAGGCTCACCGGTAACTGGCTGAACTGGAGCTGGTGCAATAGTTGAGCTCTCTCCAAGCTCGAAATAACTAGGTGCTCCCTCCTCTTCTCTCCAACGACGAAGTAGAGGTATCAAGAATGACCATCGTCTAGCGCCGGCCTTCTTCCTAGGTCCGGTCTCGACGTCCACTTGAGTAGGCATGTAAGGATCAGATAGTGATGGTGGATAGCATTTAATGCTAAGTGGCAAGGGTGGCTCACTGAAAGTGTCCAATGGTGGTGATGCTGTAGGCGGTGATGAAACAGGAATAGTAGTAGTCTAATGGTAGAATACAGTAGGTGGCAGTGGTGGTGAAGTAGCAGTAGGTGGAATAGTGGGTGAAACTGGTGATGACTGAGCAGGTGGTGACTGAGCTGATGGTGTCACATGAGTCATAGTGATGGATCGCACATGCTTCCTAGCTATGTGTTTGAAGATGGTGCCCTTAGGATACAATCTGAAAGGCACACCAAATGGCTCGGGCTCATAGGGCTTCAGGACACGGATCCTACGTCGGCGTCGACGGATCGGTAGGGAAGATGATACAAAAGAGTCTGATGAGGCAGAATCAGTGCTCTTGGATGACTTGGATGATCCATCATCCACTGCGACATCTGAAGCAGGTAGCCATTGTTGCGACTCATAACACTGATCTAGTGTCATAGTAGCAAAAGCATTATGCTCTTGAGAGTGAGCAATCATAGCTGGAATGGTAGGAGTTCGGGTAACCTCGCCTTCCTCGAAAGGTTCAGTCTCGTCCGAAACAGTGACTGGTATGACTGGACTGGGATGAACTGGCATATTGACAGTCGTAGAGGACATAATATCTTCCATCTCAGTGTATGAGGACAGAACAACCAGGTGGGAAGCAGACATGGTACTGTAACAACCCATAAAATAATCATTAAGTAAAATGCCAAATAGTATGATTAACAAGATTTTAGTTATTTGCGCACATTTGCCACTCCATACCTAACTAAAATGAATGCAATTTACTTATGATCTAGTGATGCATCAATCGTAATGCATAGAGCGGTCACGGAAGGGCATAGGGCAGTGGTGTAAAATAGTCCCGTTTTAAAAGTGCGGTTATAGTCCAAATGTTTTTGAAAAACTCTTTGGTTCTCTATAACCTTGGCTCTGATGCCAATCTGTAACACCCCCGAAATCTTAATGACAGCGGAAGACTAATCGGGGTGTTACTCGAATGGAGATCATAGTCAACAATTATAGAAAACGACTCGAAAGAGGCGTTTTATTAAAAGTAGTTATCATTCATCGAAAACTCATAGTTGTTACAAAACATTGTAAATTGTTCAAGCGTTTTCCCAAAATAAAGATCATGAGTTTGAAAGAAATGACAACTTTATGTTTACACCACAAGAAAAGCCTTGACATGCCCCACTCCGTGCCTTGGACATAATATTCACTGATTACCTGAGATAACATGCTTAAAAATGTCAACAAAAATGTTGAGTGAAATTCATAGGTTTAAATAACAGTTGAACACAAGAATATGAGCATGATCATTGTAAACTAACAATATCATAAAGAAAATCACAGATTATTATGCGCTAAGCTCATGCAACCAAGACTCAACTACATACACCGAATTACTAGTGTACGTAAGTTTTGCCCCAAAGGAGGTAATACCCAATTACCTAATGCAATTCAAATATGGTGCGCCCGGTTATTTCCTATAACCAAGACGAGGTCGTTACTCCACATAGTACTATTCACGATATCTGCGTTCACTCGCGGTGACTAATCAAGAAGCGAACATTTATGAAAAACCTTGTGTTCTAGTTTAGAGCATGTATCTCCCTCGCGGGGTTTGCAAATAAAAGTAAAAGCGTTGCTATAAACTCACCTTGATGAAAATGAACAAGCACAAACATATCAAGCACAGTGTAGCGGAGGTTCCAAACCGAAACCTAAAAATGATGAGATGGCGAGTCTCAGATATGATAAACATTTTGGCTCGCGACCTAAATAATAGAGCATTGAATATTCTTATTCAATAGATCATTGAATTGTCCAATTCAATAGTGTGTGCGTGCTTAACGTTTTAAGTTAATTTTACTTGCTACATTGCCTTATGATCTCGTAAGTGAAATGTTTTCCCCCATTATGATCTCGTAAAAATGATAGTGTTGTTGAGTATTTTAGCTTGTTTAGATCCCTCGTGCGTTTTATCGGATATATATATATATATATATATATATATATATATATATATATATATATATATATATATATATATATGTGATATATTAAGCGATATCCGATAATAAATTACTTTGAGAACACTTATATGATCAAAATACTCGTTTTTAGGAAGTTACGATGAGTTTATAAGTTTTTGTAAACTTTTCCTGAATTTACACTTTTTACCCTCAAGTTACGAAAAGTACAAGTTTAATCCCTCAAGTTTGAGTAAATGACAGTTTTTACCCCAGAACAAAATTATATCAAACTTTTTAAAATTGACAGTTTTAACCCCTGAGTGAACTATTCTTAGGAAACTGCCCTCCGAAATATGTTTTTAACGCGTATAGCCCTTAAGTTTGGACATTGACACTTTTGACCCAAAACTTATAATTATAACTAGTTTTTACATTTGGCAAGTTTAGTCCTTGTAGTTTTTATACGTGTACATGCAACGTATTTTCATACCCTTTTACTTTCAAAATAGTGCGCGTTGGTCCCTCAACTATTTATGCACGTATATTTACGTTTAAACCAACCCTTAATCTTTTGAAATGTTACGGTTTTAACCCAAAGTTCACACGATTTGCAAATTAGGTCCGAAATACATTTTTAGTATACGAAAACTTTACAAAATGTTTACAAGCTTATCCCAAGCTTATTTTTAGTGCTTATTAGCTTATTTCCGTCTTATTGGGCCAGGTAAAGAGTTGTTTGGACTTAATTTGGGCTTAATGGGCTCGATTATTGGGCTTTAGGCCCGTATGGTTTTGCGTTGGTTTATTAATTTGTACGAGAGGTTCTAAGGTTTTGCAACTTGTTTCGACATGAATTACAATTTCTAGCGTGCAAACTAGTGAGTGAACAAGTGTCGTGGGCTTCTTATTTCGAGTTAACATAAATATAACTTAGTGTAAAAGATGCGTTTGATGTTTTAACGTGTGATATCTTAAATCCTAGCGTGACATAATTAAAAGGAATTGACAAAAGTTTTAGAAGAGACTAACAAAGCTCGTGTAGAGTGGTGGCTATGTGAGAACGAGCTTAGACACCCAAGAGAACCCTTGTTCTCCTTATAACTTGTTCGACTAACTCAGTACGATTTACCAAACCCTTAGCGTATTATTTCCCTTATTGTTTCCTTCGAACAAGGCTTCCACAATGGACGATTTTTGCTAGTGAGTGAGAGTGAGTTTTTTAGAGTTGAATGTGGAATGTATTTGTGAGTTTGTGTCAAGTCTTGAGGTAGGATTTTAAAGGAAAGATGAGCATGGTATTTTCATTAGTTTAATCCTAGGTTATCCAAGTTCTAAGTAAATAGGTCATGTGTTTCTTTGGTTTTGGGCGTGCAAGAGTGGCAGCGAGATTTCATGGACATGCAAGGTTTATTCGACATCAATATATGTTTACGAAACATATTATCGAAATGTTTCCTAAGTCAAATGGGTAGTCAAAGTTTTAGGCAATTTAATAGTAGTGTTAGAGTGGCAAAATGTGGTCTTGTCTCCTTCTTTTTCACCTATACACGCAAGGTTAGGGACAACCAAAAAGGGGATGAAATTTGACTTAGTTCTTGAAATATTTTTGTATTTTCTCGACCGGTTACATATGAGAAGAAACATGTGTGACATTTGTTTTTTCACAAAGTTATTTTTGGTGCGTTGGGCTTTGTTTCTCGACCGGTTTCACAAGGCAAAGGGAAGCAAAGTATTACTACTAAGGTGTGGTGTTTGGCTCGGTGGAAGAGACAAGGCCCAAGGGGATTAAAAGGATTTTGGGCTCGAATTAAAATCGGGTGTGGGTTGGGCTCGAATTAAGCGCAAGGCCCAAAAGAAAAGTGGGTTGGATCGTGTGGTATACGAGGCCCATTAGGTGTTGGGTGGTGAGTTGGGTCCAAGTCGAGGCCCAATAAAGGTTCTAAGCCCAATCCGGTATTTGTATATTTTTATTTATTTTGTATTTTTATAAATTTTTACATTTATATTATGTATTTTAAGAATATCGGGATCGTGGGGAATTTCATTTTGATCACAACGGTATTTTTATGAACGCTCAAGCTGCGTTGATCATGCATATGTCAAATGATATGCAAATGTGATAATTAGAAAATTTCATGATGATATAAATCGTGCTTAATTTCTGATTAAGGTCTTAAGTACAATGAAATTTTCCGAGAGCTTACACTATAACCCATAACCCGGTTTGAAACCCAAAATCCGGACTAGCCTGACCCAGCTGCCGGATCCCTTATATTACACTGGCCGGATCCCTTGGCTAAGGGATCCACCAGATCCGTGGGAACTGTAGGCAGTTTGCCTTTAAATAGTGAGCCATTTCTCTCTTGCTCACTACCCATTTTAGACATATCTTATCTCTATGTTCTAACATCTCTAACCTCATATCTAAAGGATCATTCTATGTAGTTTTTTATTTGTGTGATTCTCTAGGTTCCTCTTAAAGGCAAGATCACAACCTCTTGAAGACGTGCAAGCTCAAGGTCATGAGTTGCTAAGCTTCGTCATCATCAAGACCACTTAAGTGCATCTTTTTTATAGTTCTTCTCTCCCTCCATTAGTGTGTCAAGTTGAAGGCATTGGTGTATAGTGCTGAAGGTGTACATTCGATATGGGGCGTTGATGTATATTTGTGTAGTTTGGGTTAAAGGGTATTGATATCCTTTAAAGTGTTGTAAAAAGGAGTTTGTCTCCTTTGGGTTGTAGTGTTGGGTAGTAGTTTCTCTTTTGTAATGGAACTCGGTATCTAGCCTTGTACCGGATAAAGTGTAGGCGATGTTGTGATAGGTTTGGTTCTACCTTATGGAAGAAATCGGTGTCTAGCCATGTACCGGATAAAATGTAGGTGACGTTGTGAAGACTTATCCGCCATATTAAGGAGCTTGTGTTGTGTAGTGCTTAGAAACTCTCAAGTTAGATACTCGGAGAGTGGAGTAGAGCAAGGAAGGAGTCCTTGTAGCCGAACCACTATAAATACTTGTGTTGTGGTTTTGTGTTCCTTTACTCTTTATCTCTTTTCTTTATTTATGTATATGTCTATCTATCAATATCCAACACACGATCTAAACGGATTGATATAAGTCGATCTAAATACTTTAAAACAAAGTTTTAATCGGCAAAACTATTCAACCCCCTCCTTCTAGTTTTCCACAGAAATTGTTGATATGATTGCTCATTTTAGGAGTAGATTATTTAGAAGCTGAATTGATTCTGACCTAATTCGATGAGTTCTAGGGTGAATTTTGTTTATTTGTATGTTTATGTGATATGATTGCTGATTTGAGTTTAGAAAGTGTAGGTTTAGCGGATCAGATTGTTGAACACAATGTGTTTGATGAAATGCTAAAGTGAAAATTGACTATCGCTAATGAGCATATATATGCCTTTTGCTAAAATGTTGTTGCGGGCTTGCGGCTTATATAATTGTTAGATTAAGTTGAAGATAAGTTAGTATTGAAATGCAGTTTTGTTAATTATATTGTTAAAATGGTATGTCTTAAGATGTTGGCACAATCGGATAACAAGGTTGGGAGGTCAAAAAGTGAATCATTTTATCTAGGTGAGTAGGTGGTTCAAAGCCTTATATATATAATTCTATGTTTTTTCTCGGCGGCATTATTGATAATACTCAATATGAACACTCATGTCAAACTTGTTACAGCACTTGGTCATTCCATCTATTCACATTAGGCTAATTGATCTACAATTTATTTAAACATGTAACTTGCTCAATTTTTAATTATACTTATTACTTAGCTTTTTTTTATTGTCAAAAATAGAGTATGAGAGTATAGCTCAAGTTCCTCTGTGTGTGCCTTGTTCATCCCCCATGTTGTAGGGGAATTATTAAATGACTAGTGGGAATAATGTAGTAATGTTTACATATCTATAAAAATCATGGCCATACTCCATTTTACTTATCAACTTAACATATTAGAAAAGCAATTTTAGATGTCGGTTACCTGCTTGTAAACTTCAGCAGCAACAACTTTCACCTTAAGTGCCGATATATTTTTATTAATTGATTGAGCTCTTCATTCTTTGCTCCATCCAAATTGAATCATAAAGTCGATACCAAAACTATAAATGAACAATATGACAACTTAATTATCAGACAACATAAGGCCCGTTTCAGTAGCTTATTGTAGTTTTACTCCTTGCATTCAAGTTGTCCATTTTTTTAATACTTACTAAGAAGTAGCGTTAGCATTAGTGTGTGAGTTGATTCTTAAGACATATTTTCAAAACTATAAACTATAACTTTCATTGGAAGCCCTTTTTGCAGAAGCTTGCCAAGTCCAAAGTTGGGACAAATCAGGTGAATACCTATAAACTATAACTTTCATTGGTAGCCCTTTTTAGGATAATAATGTCACTGGTCTTATATACTAGCTATAAAATATAATTTTCAGTGGAAACCATTCTAGGGTAATGTCACTGATCTTATATGGGTTGGAGAGGTACAAAAGTTGAAGGATCGTGAATTCATTGCCCAAGTAAGTACTCTTTTTGCTCACCTTGCATGAAGTTTTTCAATAAGTCTCTCGAAAGTGTTGGCTTATGCTATTCATATAACATGGTTGCATTTTTAATTTAAATGGTTTAGTTCCAATTTGTTTTTTCCATTTATCTTCATATAGCTGTTTATCAAATGAGTGCATTTTCTCTCTAAACATATGATGCACTTGCAGGTAGCTAAAAGGAATGTTGGATTGACTGTTTCATAAATACAAGATGAGCAGGAAGAACCAACTTGTATGCTTGGACGTGTCTATATATGGGGATCCCGTTGAAAGAATGGTTTTTGAGGTGTTCCATTTGATCTATGACTTGATTATGTTTTTTTTCTTTTTTTTGGTTTCGTTTGTTGGCAGGATGCATTTTTACTTTTGATATATATAACATAATTTCTAGCTTGTTTTTGGAAACTTTATACCATTTTAGTTGTAATTTTTTTAGATTGTTGACAAATTACTAAACTTTACTGGTTACGTTCTAGTTGGAACAACTCTCTGCATATTTTTGAAGGGCAATGTTGGGTTTACAAGGGCAAGTATTATCTTATTTCTAAAGTTAATCTATTTTCCAGATAGAGGATGTTGAACTTAGCCCTCTCTTACATCTTGGATCTGGTGCTTGTGCAGGAATCATTGCCATGTCAGCTAACCCGGTGGACTTACTTCAAGGTTGCTTATTGTGCAGGTATTTAAGGTTTTAAGATATTAGATACTCCTTGACTGGTATACATAGTCTCATATTACAAAGGCTTTATTATTCGCAAATCACATAAATGTGTACAACTTTGCAAAAAAGGAATGAAGATATCAAAAGGAAAATAGGATATGTACTTGACCAACTAGCTCATTTCACTGGATCGCAACTTCATCAAGAATTTGTAAGTCTTCACTCTTTCCAGTTGTATTATATTTTTGTTTAGTCGTATCACTTAATTAGTATTGTGGTTTAGGAGCTGCAAATATGTTTAGTTAAAAGACAGAGGTTTAGTTGGGTATTAGCGGATATATTGTGGTTTAGAAGCTACAAATATGTTTAGTTAAAAGACAGAGGTTTAGTTGGGTATTAGTCGACCTTAATAAATAAAATGGTCAACTCGGTTGAACAAGTTAAAAGTTTCCTAAAGCATATTCAGCTAATTTCGTATACTCAGGTTCAGGTTGTAATAGTTAGCCGATTTGGGTTATAGAAAAAGACTTCTAATTTCTTGCTAGAGATTCTTCCGTTTGTAATTTTTTTATAGGATGCAACTGTGTCGACTGAATATCCGTTATAAGAATCCGTTGATTTTGCATTCTGCCTACCTTCACTTTGTGAATATGATCTTTCCTTATCTGATCATACATCTTTAGCTAAGGGACGTGGATTAAACGATAAAAGTAGTCTAGTGTGTTTCTTTTAGGATGTTTAGTGGTGAACGTATACGGGTCGCTTATTTCAGTAGCAAATAATCATACAACGATAAGCAAACCTGAATACTCCGTCTAATACTTGAGGAGTGTAAACTTGATAGATGATGCTTACTCAGTTGCTCACTATTAGACTAGCGTGTGTTTACTGATGTTTTTATGAGCAATTGACTATTTTAAGGTCACACACTCACACTAGTGGCAACCTTTTATGTGTTTTAGACAAGTGCATGAGAGCTCTGTTTCATGTTTTAGATAAAGTTAAGTCTTGAAACACCTGGGTTGTGAAACCAACATTCTAATCAAAGAATCCTTGTGGTTCATTGAAGCCATAAGGTATGCTTTTCTTTTCTTTGACTTCATACAACGAACCTGATCTAAATTTCTGATTTGTTTTGCAGTGATGATTTCAGTTTACGGAAACAATATAATTTCAAGACATTGAGTTGAATATAACCTAGAAATACTTTCACTACCTGGAGTTGAGCATAACCTGCTGCATATACTTTCTTTTATGAAGATATACTTTGTTTACATTACACACTTCATACATGTAATCGAGTTTTACTTTGAAGGATTTATGATGTATACGTGTAATCGAGTTTGTATGATGCGAAGTGACGTTAAACTTGTTTATATTGCACACTCCATAATGTTGTTTGATAATTACAATTATGTTTGCGTGTAAAATCTCCATTTGTAGGTCAATTAGTCATTAGCTTTGACTTTATTATTCATAACAGTGACGACTAGATTATGATAATTGTAGTGATGCCTCTTTGGTCACCAAATTGAACATTTTTGACGACCTTTCATGGTCAATCGGACCAAAATTAATGAAGACTTACAGCCATTAGTGACAAATTTTGTGACGAAAGATGTCGTCAAAAAATTTAGTGACAACTCTGATTTTTGTCACATATTAATGATGACTTTTTGCATTTTCATCTTTAAAAAGAATCATTGACGGACCTATTGTGACGGCAAGTGACGACCTCAGTTTTCGTCACTAAGTAGGATTTGTGACGGCTTTTTGCTGTTAGTGACGAAATCCCACTTGTCACTAAAACCAGTTTTTCTTGTAGTGTTCCCATACACAAATCATATTAAAACATCCACAAATCAATAATTAATCAAAACTTACTAGCCTACTGTTGTTCCAGAAAAATCAAGCCAAACACCCTAAGAGATACGATCCTTTAGAAAGCAAGAAAAATTAAAAAGGCTAGAAAGTCACTCACAATGTGACAAGTGTCCCCCATTCACTCATTTTTTTTTCTTATTAAATTTGGTTAGGGGGTATTTTTGTCATTTAACCCGTTTTTTATATTCCACCCCAAATTTCAAACGCAAATAACTTTCAAACGACAAACTTTTACGAAAAACCGATTTCACCATAATTTTTAAAATTCGATTCTCTTTAATTTGGTATAAATCTTGATAAATATTTCGAACTTTTTTTTTACATATCAAATAGTTCTTGATTTTATTTATTTTTTGGCATTTTCGGCTCTATTTTTTACCTTTATAAATGTCGAATCGTGAAAAACTTAAAACATAAAAGTTATAGATTTTTGTTCACTATTTACCCAGAAATTTAAATCATTCAAAATTCGATGTCATATGGGTAAGATATCACACGTTAAAGATGGTGTTTTACTCATATTTGTTGCATATAAGGTGTTTGATAAAATGTCTAGCTTAGATTTTTAGTGTTAAAGTTGAGCTAAATGCACTAATTTTTTGTCCCACAACGCATCTTTAATCATTTTATTTATGTAAGATTCAAAAAGTGATGTTTTTTAATAGTTAATGTTTCTAACTATTAAATCTGATGAACTGATGAACCAAACCAAAACTGATGAACCAAACCAAATTGTTTTAAAAAAAAAAGCATAAAACCAAAACTGATGAACCTAACCAAACTGATGAACCAAACCAAAGCTGAAACTATGATTGATGAACCAAACCAAACTGATGAACCAAATCAAAACGATGAACCAAACCAAACCAAAACTGAAACTATGATTGATGAACCAAACCAAAAACTGATGAACCAAACCAAAACTGATGAACGAAACCAAAACTGAAACTATGATTGATGAACCAAAATAAACTGATGAACAAAACAAAACAAACACCAACATGTTAAGCTGAAACTATGATTGATTAACCAAAATAAACTGATGAACTATGTTTGATTTGGTTCATCAGTTTTGGTTTAGTTCATCAGTTCATTAGTTTGGTTTGGTTCATCAGTTTTAATAGTTAAAAACTTTAACTATTAAAAAACATCACATTTTGAATTTTACATTAATAAAATGATTAATGATGCGTTGTGGGACAAAAATTAGTTCAATTTTAACACTAAAAATCTAAGCTAGACATTTTATCAAACACCTTGTGTGCAACAAATATGACTAAAACGTCATCTTTAACGTGCGATATCTCACTCATATCATATCAAATTTGAGTGATTCAAATTCCTGGGTAAAGAGTGAATCAAAATCAAAAACTTTTGTGTTTTAAGTATTTTATGATTCGGCAATTTTTAAGGTAAAAAATATGATCGAAAATAGTAAAAACAACAAGAAAATCATGACCCAATAAATATGTTAAATTTTTTTTGAAATAATTAAAAATATTTATACCAAATTAAAGAGAATCGAATTTTAAAAATTATGGTGAAATTGGTTTTTTCTAAAAGTTTGTGGTTTAAGAGATATGTGCGTTTGAAATTTGAGGTGGAAAAGAAAAAATGGGTCAAAAGACCATATTACCCCTGGGCGGATTTTATGTATAATTTAAAGTGGGGGACACGTGTCACACTATGAATGGCTTTCTACACTTTTTAATTTTACCCACTTTGCAATAGATCTCCATCCTTCACCGTAAACCCTAATCTACTGTTATTCTAGAAAAATCAAGCCAAACACCCTAAACCCTAATCTTTAATACATTGAAACAACCACAAATCAATAGTTAATCGAAACCTAATGACATCTCAAGATCATACAACATTCAAAGCTAAACAACCATCATCACTATCAAAGCAATGAAAGTATGATTAGTGGATTGTTACGATTATTGTTTTGTTAAAATTTTGAACAATGTGAAACTTTAGAATGATTGTTTGTTTTAGTTTCTGCTTTAGTTGTTAAACGTTATTGGTTTGAACGTAAATGGCTGCAAACGCTTAAAAACTCAATTTTTTTGTGATTTTTATTGGCTTAATTGATTAGTGCAAAAAAAATTTATTTTATTTTTCAGAATATCGGTTCCTGGCTGGGTAGACCCGAAGAACTGGAATCGGAACCAAAACCCGAACAAGAACCGAAAACTATATTCGGTTTGATTCTCGATTCCTACTTTTTACAAAATTCAGTTTTCAGATCTATCGAGTTTGATTCCAGACCCATGCTAATCCCTAGATTGATAAAAGTTACTAAAATCAGTTTACCAAATTGATAAAAGGTACTAGAATGCTTTGAAGCTTGAAACTAGACTTTAAGATTTGATACGAAGTTTTGTTCTGAAAAATGATCACATGATAATTATCTATGTTTGGTGGAAAGAAAAAAAGTCATGCCCAAAAAACTTAGAGGTGTTTATCGGTTCGGTTATTGAGTTGTTCGGTTTATTCGGTTCGGTTATTTTAGTTAGAAAAATTATAGGTTAAACTGATAACCGAATCGAACTCAAATTTGGTTTAATAGAACCAAATAACCCGAATAACCTGAATTACTTAATTTTATTTTTTTATTTATTTAATTATATAAATTTTTAGCGCCAAAAAAATATTCAAATTAAAAAAATGTTATATTTAAACTATGAAAAAGTTTTAATGTTTTTTTAATATATAAATATATAAAAAAATATACATATATTTATGTGAATTTGGTTTTCAGTTTGATTTTCGATTCATTGTGTCAAAATCATATTCGAACCGAGAAACGAATCAATTCGGTTACAAATTAGTTTAATTTTTTTAGTTCGATTCGATTTCTAATTTCAGTTTTTGTGGGTGAAACCCGAATTCTACACACCTTTAAAAAACGGGAGGTGATTTGCGCACTTTTCAAATTGATTGGGACACTCTAATTTAAAGTGCCTTGACATTTATACCTTTAAAGAGTGAAAATGAGTAAAAATCATGTGAGAGTATAAATGTCAATCTTTTATATAATAGAGGAATTACATCATTTCGAAGTGATTTTCTCAATTCATTCTTATTGAAAAAATAATTGGGCCAATATGAGAGCTCGATTTCGTCACGTAAGCAAAATCGTGTGATGTGATTGGTTAATAAAAGTCAAAATTGATTTTGGTTAAACTTTAATAAATTTGGTGAAGAAATTTGGTTGATAAAAAAACATATAAAAAATATAGGTGTCAAATTTGTGAAAACAAAAACTTAAAAAAAGATGAGGTAATTAATAAAACTTTACTGGTTGATTTTTTACAAAATATATAGAGTTAAGTGTAATATTATAATCCTTCATATTTTTTAATAAATTTGGATTATAAACAAAGAGTAAGAATCAAATAAAAAATAAAAGTAAAATGAGAAGGATGAGAAATAACCACCGCCGCAAATTTCAGATGCACCTACAAAAAGAGATGCATCTTTCATGAAATTCTCCCTCTTCATTTCAAATGTGTGGCTGAAAACATTTCTCATTCTTCTTATTTTTATTTTTCTTCTTAGTGGATCCATTCCCATAAACAAATAGCTCCTTATACTTTATACCATTTATACTTTATATCTTAAAATATACAATGTATATGTTGTTTAAAATAACAACATATAAATTTGCATAAGATTAAGTATCAATTTTTTTTACTATATACGTTCAATAAGGACTCATTTATTTCATTAAAGTTTAACTTATGTGGACACGAGTTTACATTTTAAATATGGCTAAATTACTGACAACGAGAATATAATTATCAAATTGTAAGCACAAGTTACTTTAATATGAAAATAAATGTACGCGATTGTACTTATAACAATTACTCATGTAATTTTTATTTATTTATATAAGGATATCTAGAAAAACAATTTTAAAAAACTTTAAGGAATATACTTTAACATTATCAATGCTCATTATGTGATATTAAACTTGCATCATGTGTACAACATAATATCAGTAGTGAAATTTAAATAACAAAATCAACATCATTGTCAGTTAAATAAAATTAAATCTTGAGTTACCTAACAGAAATTTTTACAAATATTTTACCAAATTCTAATAGATATTAATGCATAATGAAAAACTCGTGCATAAGTATTAGTTGTATTTATATCACAATTTTCATGGGCATATATATATATATATATATATATATATATATATATATATATATATATATATATATATATATATATATATATATATATATATATATATATATATACACTGAACTAAAATGTTAAAATAAATTTGATTTATGTGTAAACTTCGTGCGTGCACTAAACTTATAACTATATAATTATATGCAATTACCTTTAAAAACACAATATTAAAAATAAATTTGGTGGAGAAATCTGGTTGATTAAAAAAAACACATAAAATTATAGGTGTCAAATTTGTGAAAAGAAAAACTTAAAAAAAAAATGAGGTAATTAATAAAACTTTAGTGGTTGAATTTTTAAAAATAATATAGAGTTAAGTGTAATATTATAAGTCTTCATGTTTTTTTAATAGTTTTGGATTATAAACAAATACCCCCTTATACTTTATACCATTTATACTTTATATCTTAAACAATACAATGTATATGTTGTTTTAAAATAACAACATATAAATTTGCATAAGATTATAAATATCAATTTTTTTACTATGTACTATCAATAAAGATTCATTTTTCATTTTTAAAAGTTTAACTTATGTGGACACGAGTTTACATTTTAAATACGGCTAAATTACTGAAAAATGGAATATAATTATCAAATTGTAAGCACGGGTTACTTTAATATAAAAATAAATATACGCGGCTGTACTTATAACAATGACTCATATAATTTTTATTTATTTATATAAGGATATCTAGAAAAACATTTTTTAAAAACTTTAAGGAGTATACTTTAACTTTATCAACGGTTATTATGTGCTGTTAAACTTGCATCATGTGTACAACATAATATCAGTAGTGAAATTTAAATAACAACATCAACATCTTTTTCAGCTAAATAAAATTAAATCTTGAGTTACCTCATATATAATTTATAAATATTTTACCAAATTCTAATAGATATTAATGCATAATAAAAAACTCGTGCATAAGTATTAGTTGTACTATATCACAATTTTTATGGGCAAATTCTAATATGTGTATATACTGAACTAAAATGTTAAAATAAATTTGATTTATGTGTAAACTTTGTGCGTACACGAAACTTATAACTTGTCAAATTATAGTCTATTGTCTAAACTTTGACCTTAAATATTTGTATTTGTGTTATATAATACTTGATGCAAATTATATGAATGAATTGTGTTTTAAATGTAATTTCCATTAGTATATTTTTCACCAACTATTGTATAATACAAACAAAATATTTAAGGTCAAGTTATAAAAAAAAATAAATAGGGACTATTACGGTATATATAATTATATTCGTAATGTATATTCAGTATTAATACAGAATAATTTTTTTTGTCAAAAAACTCATGCATGCACGGATATTATAACTAAGCACTCTAATTCAAAATATCCAATTAATAAAAAAAATGTGCAAATGACTACCCTTAGAAAACCATACGTTAAAGGCTTTAAAATCACCTGTGGGCCTGTTTGGCAAATTGACCCGGGCTGTACTTGTTAGACCCTAAGTCAATATCAAATGTGGGCCTTCTTGCTCCCACTATGGCACTATCAATAAGTTTCCTGCAATATTTTCATTAATAAATTTTAAAAGAAAAATATACAGTACTATTTTGAGACATTTGGTTATTGGTTTTTATTGAATCATTCAAATTGCCTATTAGGTTGATTTTTGGACATAAGTATAGATATAAATATTACTCCATATTACTTTATTTTTTTTATGTATTAATGTCAAATACTCAAATGTCTTTTAGGTTGATTTGTTAGCACAAGTTACTCACAAGTCACGAGTATCATTACTCTAATAAAAACTAAGGTAATGAAGGAATATAATGAAAAAGTGATACGATTGTTTATGTTTTATATTGGTGATATATACCCCAACAGGAATGGATTTCATAGACCTCCTAATGAATCTTGCTACATATACTTCTCTAATAAAAACACACAAGCTATGACGAAAGTCATAGTTTATATACCCAACACACTAATATAAACCTTTCTGGTAAGCCACATAATGAAATGTCAAATGAATTAAATAAACTATAAAATAAATGATATAATATAATGATTCATTACTGTTATTAATCATGTTTGGTTCGTATAATGAGATCGAATAGAATCGATAAGAAAAAGACTAAAATACCCCTTTAATGGTAGGAAATTTATTTAATGTGGTAGTTAATTATGGATTTTTATGTAATTTTGATTTCACTACATATCATTACAAGATGTAATTAAAAAAAGTAAATGACTTTAAGGAATCAAAACGGTAGTTTTTGATGTAATGGATCATTCCTTATAATGAATCATTTATCATAGTGTTTGGTAGGTTGTAATCAAAATGAGAATGAAAAAGACTATTACGATGGAATGAAAATATTTTATTTGTTTACAATTTTACAATGGAATGACTCATTACAAAGAATCACTCATTCCATTATTTTCATTTCTTAAGAGTCCCCTCATTTTTTTCATTCCATTTTGTAATGAAATTAAAATTACATAAATGTACATTATTATTAAATAAACTTTCTATCATCAAGGGCGTTTTAGTCTTTTTTTATATCGTTTCTATTCTATTTTATCATATCAACTAAACATGATTAATAACGGTATTGAATCATTACATTGCATCATTTACTTCATTACATCGTTTATTATATTCATTTGACAATTCATTAACGAGTTTAATTGTGAACATACATGATTGTTTCATTCCGTCGTAATAATCATTTCCATTCCCACTTTGAATACAACCTACCAAACACTACGCTAGAGTTAAGATCAAATGAGAAGAATACTTAAAATGAGAAGGATGAGAAGTATCTGCAGAACATATTTTAGATGCACCACAAAAGTGAATGCATCTTCCTTAAAATTTTCCTTTCTAATTCGAAATGTGTGACTATAATTATTTCTCTTCCTTCTTATTTTAATTAATTTTCTCATTCGATCCCTTCTATGAACCTAATCCTTCTAATGTCTTTAGTAAAACCAAAACAAAAAGGAGGTAATTTGCAGACTTCCATAAATGATTAGGACACTTAAATTTAAAGTGTTTCAAACATTTATACCCTTACACGATGAACATGATTAGAAGTAATGTGAAGATATATATCAAGACACTCTAAATTTGAGTATGTCAATAAATTTTGGAAGTGTCCAAATCACCTCCCAAAAAAAAACTTAGCGTCAAAACTAATTTATAACATCAATTACTCACTGGTTAAAAATAATATAGTTGTAGACAATCTAACATAAAAAGTACGTAATATTTTTATAATAATGGGTTTAGTGGGACTCAGCAACTCAGCATACATCCTTGCCTAACAAGAATGTTACAAAGGAATTTTCCCTACTAAATTCATATTACAGATTACAGATACTTGCTAACAAGAACGTATAAATAATCCCCATATAGATATTGGGGTTAATCCAGATATATAATCGCAAATGGTTAACTACATAACCCATATCCATAGAAGCTGCAGCAGCAGCAACACCGTCTTAATTTTCATTTACATGCTTCATAATACATAAATCCTACTAGCGCTTCCAATCAGCCTGTGTAAGGTAGCCTGCACCCAAATCCAGACAAACGGTTAGCCATATATGCATTTGATTATGGTTTCATTGTGGTCAGGTTACACATTTAACATTTTCATATATAACAATATCAAGAAACAAGAGAATCAAAAACCATTTCCAAATTATTTAGAAGATTCAAATGTGATGCATCTACAGTTTGAATTGGGGAAAAAAAAAAAAAAAAAAAAAACACCCCCTTCAATATTTCGATGTCATTATTACTTCAAACTTTTCATTTTCTAAGCTGAACAAACTAAGAATGCACATTGATCATTGAGATTTTTTCAAGCCTTTATGGGATCAGACATAGCAAAATTGAAAAGGGTTCTTTTTCTTTTCTTTGTTTATTGGAATACCAAGTCATAAAGGTTTAATTTTAAGCCAAAAGATGTACTAACCCCAACTTAAGGGATGTATAGGAGTTTTCATAGTCTTGTGAAGGACCAGCAGAGTTGCAGATGTCGTCAACTGATTCGGATGATTGACTTTCCTCACCAATAACATTCTCGGTGTCGGTATGAATTTGTTTTCGAGCATTAGATATCTCCAACATCTTCACCCACAATTCAAAAGAAAAGTTAACAAAAAAATACACTACGAAAATATGCAATTTACTCATGCCTTTTTTCTTCATGGTTTATAAAGAAGTGCAATATTATAAAGTTTATCACACTAATTAACGTATACAATCTATCATTTACAACGTGACAATATATATTAAGTTATTAGAGATTTTACATTTCAAGTTATAGAAATTAGTGTTTGCAAATTATATGTGCAGAAAGCTATAAAACTTGTCTGCACTAAAAAATTTAGAAAACAACTCGTGACAACTAACAATCTGTTTAAGCAAGAGGAAACAGGGAGTTCACACAAATAATGGTGAGTGGAAAAGAATAAAAGCTAAGAAAAGACTCATACTTCCTGTCTAAGACGATTGTTCTCTTCCATTAGTTGTACTCCCTGCATTGTTGTAACAATAGTGTTACAAACTCGGATATCCGAAAGCATTTTGTTTCAAGATTATTCCTCAAGATTCGATCTTAAGGAGTTACAAAAATGGATAGTATAAGTAAGATTGTAGTTCTGACCTTTTCTTGAAGACGATTAATCTCACTCATAATAACCTCACCCTGGAAGACATAAACGTCTAATCAATTAAAAACCGGAATTAATGTAAAGCAGACTACTAAGGAACTAGAATAGGGTTCATTACTAAAAAAACATGACAGATTGTACATGTGTCACTCCATGTGGCTTTTTATGGTAACATCTTTAACATGAAGCAAAAAAAAAATCCATGTGGCTTTTTATGATAACAACTTTAGCATGAAGCAAAAAATAAAAAATAAAAAATGTGGCATGCCACATATGCATAGATGCCATGTAGGATTTCCATGCTTTCTACTATACTTAAACAATCCTTCACTGCAATCTTATAAACCTGGCAATAGGAATTTCTGAAATCGGGTAATAAAGCTTTAAGTTTATCAAATTTGACAAAGGGCTAATACATTGACCTTATATAATTTACCCTTAATTGACAAATGACTAATGATCGTTTATGGGCTACAAAATCCCATCTTTCATGGTGTTTTAGAAATTTGACTAATAATAAGTATCAAGTGAAACTTCATAATTTAATGAGAAGGTAGAAACAAGAGATGCTAATAAGCAAATTAAAGGGACCTTTCTTGTAACGACACGCCCCAAACCGGCTTCGAGGGACTTCTCGAGCTGGTGCAGCTCTTCGATACCTAAATTATGAAGCTCCTCCCCCCTCAACTGCCTGTTTTGTTTATATAAGGATCATGTCAGATTCAAATACTTGAAGTAATCACTATTTGCTACGAACATAAATAGTTGACCATGAGAATGGACCTTAATTGAAGAGTTCTCTCAGAAACTTCTTTGCTTAATATGGCATAGTTGGCATCTTCAACTAGCTGCATAACAAAATTTTCATTACTTTAACAGAAAAAATCATATTTGAAGATAGTTTTCGATTGCAAAATTGAGTCCATTTATTTGGTCATTTACAATTTACATTCCATAGGTTTTAAAGAGTAACCATAGCCATTAGAAGCTTGCCCCACTAAAAAGTATTGAATTAAAAAAAAAAAAAAAAAAAAACTGACCTGCAATTCAAGTGATGGTTGGTCAAGCTTCTCAAGATTTTTTGAATGTAGGCTACGCCGTTCAAGTATTTCTTTCATACTGATAAAAAAAATCCAAGATAGTTAAATAAATAAAAGACAAATTAGTGGAGAACAAAGGACATTCCCTATGATATGCAATATAAGTATAGCTTACTCTAGTTTTTCAAATCAAATAATTTAGATCAACGTACTATATTTTAGCAAAGATGGAGTGACATGAACCAAATACTTGGGGTTATCCTAATATTACACTCCGTGTTTGATAAAAATATGAATACTGAACTTACTACTAGAATACTCCTACTTCCCTAAGCCCTATATATATTTGTCAACTTTGACTCTTTGAAGTCAAAAGTCAAAGGTAGACGCTTTTCAAGAGGTAGTACTAATTGAGTTTGATCTTTGTGTACTTAAGGCAGATTTGTGGAATTAGAAAAGGCTGCTTCCAAATCTCCCTGAAAACAAGCGGATTTGTGTTTAGCATACAAAATGTGTTCCAGTGATGTGTTTAAAGACGTCTTGTGTTTCGTTTAAATTATCAATGTTTTGTTAAGTCTAGACCCTCAAGAAGAACTAAGGATGTAAATGTTGCACGCCATGACATTTAGCTAGTACTCCATTTGAATGAAAAAGTGAAGCAACATAACAGTCAAAATTATGAATTTGAAACTTCAGTTTCCTATGAAAGTTCAGTGATCATTGTAAATATCTAGCACTATGTTAGATGATCATTAAAAACATGACAAACTGTTCAATCCTAATATCATTAAGAAATACAAAGTGAACGATATCCAGATTTCGACCTGATACTAACACAGCTTTTTGAAACAAATACTACTTATCAGAAGCAAGAATCAACTCGTGGCAATTACAACTATTAATAATGTATGTAAAACTGCCCAAATTTTCCCTCCAAACGATCCATAGCATGAAAATCACCAACTACCACTTAAAAACTTTTTGAAAAATAATGAGCTACCCAAAATAATACAGGCCTTATTTGCCTAATACAGGTGTACGCATGATCTCGATCAAGTGGAAAAATGCAGTAAAAGGATCTCATGATAACTAAGGCCTAAGCACCTTGCACATTGTGTCGTTTGTCTATCAAAAATGTGATTTTCTTAGTTGAAAAAAAAAAGGATTTTGATGGAATTTTACTCCATCCATCTCAGAAGAACTTCAAAAGTTCAATCAATGCAAAAAAGTTGTAGTCCAAGCAAACGATTTGTCAAGCATGTTACATCTGTCTTTAGAAGAAACATAAATACAATAACCCACAAAACTTGATTCAAATTTTGAATTTGATTAGTACTTAATTAATGTTTGAATATCAAAAGTGACCTTTATTAGAGAAACAAGGGGGTACATGCTAGAAAAACATCATATAGCTACAGTCTGTAACCATAGCAAGATCATATTTTCATTGTACAAACCAAACAAGCATTTAGTACAAACAAAAACCACAAGAACTAAAAAAACGTTACACCTTAAAGATTCATAAGAAAT
Organism: Chrysanthemum makinoi; assembly: GCA_910596185.1. Classification (NCBI taxonomy): domain Eukaryota; kingdom Viridiplantae; phylum Streptophyta; class Magnoliopsida; order Asterales; family Asteraceae; genus Chrysanthemum; species Chrysanthemum makinoi. The sequence continues at coordinate 159,169,852 of OU343219.1, forward strand.
AAAACAGTGGTTTTTCTAGTCTACTCTTTCACATTTACATTTTCAGGATTGGTTTCTCATCTAAAAACAAAACTCAATCAGAAAAAATTAAAAATTAAACCCTAAAGCTTTATTACTTAAAAAGGAAACAAATCTTGAAATATATACCTTAAGCTAGAATAATGAAAAAGTTTGCCAGTTGATGAGAAGATAATAAGAGCAACATCAGCATCACAAAGCACAGACAGCTCTTCAGCTTTCTTAAACAACCCTCTTCTTCTCTTTGAGAAGGTAACCTGTCTAGCAGTAGCATTATCAATCTTTTTAATCTGTATTTTATCCCTAGCCATCATAGTAAGTCCTCTGTTACACACACAAACACCTTCACTATGTGTTTGTGAAGAAGGAAAAAAGAACCAAAATCACACTTACTGATTACTATGATCAAATTTCAAGAAAACAAGGAATAAACCAAGATATAAATAGAGGGTCCTCTTATAAATGGAAATATTTTATCTTTGTTGGTATAAGAAACAAAAAGATTGCATTATTTTTTTGCCAAATTTGGTAGCAAGAAAAATACTTAAATTAGTAACCCTAAATAGAATTAAAAGCAGACAACAACACCCATTTACCCAATTCACTCTTTTAACCAGATCAAGAAGTTAACAAGAACATCATGATGTGTATGATTATTTGATGATTAAAATTTTATGAAGGTGATGAAACTTTTTTATTAAAAAAATGAACTTTCAAAAAGTAAATAAAAAGCCCATTAACAATGCAGTGATATTTTACAGTTGGAATAGTTCTATAAATTTATGGGGTTTGAGTTGATGTCAGTGGTGATAGGTGAATTTGGGGCAAATTGAAATGGTTGTATTTTGGGTAAAAACTGTTGTGTAATAACTAAATTGGCAGAAAGAGTGGATTCTGTGTCTGTTTTTTAATATTTACTTTTTGAATTATATTTAATTATTCACTTGCGTTTTAAATGAAAAGATTCTTTTTATGGTGAAACAATTGTATTGCTTGGTGTGATACATCTCCCTTTTTACTATCTCAAGTAAGTTTTATAAATAAGATTGATAGGAATTTGGTGCAAATGCTTGACTCGTGTCTCTTGGGATGACCATGAGTGATGTGTGAAATGTTTTCTTGGCTTTTATCCTAAAAATGTATCAATAAAATATAGTGTTGATGTGTTAATTTATTTTATTATTATTATTTATTAACTTTTTGATGACTTGTGTGTTAAACCTAAGATGAAAAATTGTGAAATGTTTTTTTTATCTATCAATAAAATATAGTGCTGATGTATCCAATGATAAACTGAATTTGTTGAGATCACGTGTAACTACTATTAAGTATCGGTCATTAATTATGTAATAGGTTGCTAAATAATTAGGCTTATATGTTAGTATTAATTACTAGGCTTATGAAGTAAGCTTATAGGCCTGTGTGTAAGGCCCAAACGCCTCAAGGAAGGGACTAGACGTGTTGCCCTATATCACTCTTTTATAAATACTAGTTGTAAACACATTTACTATTGTTGGTTCTTTCATACATCCAAGTAAACCTTTGTCATTCTTATTTGTGAAAGTATCGATCATTCTACCTTTCTCTCTTATCTCTATATCATTGTTATGCTTGTGTTATCATTATTATGGTGACCTAACAGTTGTATCAATCGCCAAATAATTTTTGGAACGTGTTTTATTGAGTTCTTGGTTATCCGTAACTTTTTGTATTCGGTTTCTACATCGTTTACGCGTTAATCTTTGTTTCCTACACTCAAATCCTGAAGCTTGAAAAGTTTTAAGGTTGATATAGTGTTTAGAAGCTTGATTTTGCAAAAAGTTTAGAACTTTATTGGTTTTAAATACTTTTTCATCTCGTTTATAAGTTTATCAACTTTTACGAATTAGCTCAAATTTCACTTTTAGGTTAAAACTTTCTTGTTATTTAAGTGTTGTTGAAGCTATTTGTTCAAAAGAAACAAGTGAAATTCGCGTTTTAAAGCTTAAAACGTTGTTTTGAAAATTCTGGTCAAGTTTACGAATAAGCAAAACCCTTATTTTACGAATAAGAAAAACCCTTTTCTTACGAGTAAGCAAAAACCTGATCTTACGAATAAGCAAAACCCTGATCTTACGAGTAAACCTACGAACAAGCAGAAGTTTACGACCAAGAAACAGTTTACGAGCAAGAAGGAACTTTACGACTAAGCATTGTTCTTCAAATTATTCAAAGTTTAAAGTGACTCAGTACTTCCCTTGCTTGGATAAGCTTGTGGAAAACTTCGACTTGTGATATCTTTCAAACTTGGATAAGTTTGGAAGAGGTATTTGGTTTTTACCTATTCTTACGAATAAGGTTACGTCTTACGCGTAAGACATTTACGAATAAGATACAATCTTACGAGTAAGGTTTTTTACAACTAAGACCTAATCTTACGTGTAAGTTTACGAGTAAGCACAACTTTACGACTAAGGACCATCTTAAAACATCAACATACGTTTCAATCATCTACAAAGATCCATCAACAACACAGGTTTTACAATGTCTCAACCACCTTATTTCAACTACTTTCCTCAGCAGTATCCTCAGCAACAGCAATATCCTCAACAACAGCAATACCCTCAGCAACCGCAACAATCATTTCAACTACAACAATCATTTCCACAATAACAATTCATTCAACAACAAAAATTTCCTCAACAACAACCATACCCTCAGAAACAACCATACTTTCCACCACAATATGCAATGCAATCATTCACTACCATTCCACCAAAGGAACCTCATTGGTTTGCACAAATGTGTGAGGCTATCAGCAGTCAACAATCTATCCATGAAGCTGGATCACCTGATAGGCCTCCAATGCTCACTCCTGAAAAGTATGTTCAGTGGGCAAGTTGATTCTTTAGGTTCATCGAACTCAAGAAACCTCATGGCAAATATTTGAAGAAGGTCATTCTTGAAGGTCCTTTTTAAATGCTAACTGTGACGGTTCCCGGAGATCCAACAACTATTCCACCAAGACTTGAAACGACCTCCACTCTCACTAAGAATCAACTAACTGTAGAACAAGTACTTCACCGTGAAGCTGATGAACTGGCAATGGAGTATATTCTTCTGGGTATACCTAGTCCAATTCTTTGAAGTGTTGATGCTCAGGAAACAGGTAAAGATATGTGGGAACACGTTCATCTCTTAATGTAAGGCACTGAACTTAATCAAGAATACATGGAATCTAAACTTTACCTATCTTATGAAATGTTCATGATTGATCCAGGGGAGTCATTAGAGTCTTATTATCATCGATTCATAAACATCATCAATGACTTGGACAGACACAACATCATCTTACCCCAGATTGCTATCAACACAAAGTTAACAACATCATCAATGACTTGGGCAGAAGTATGTCACATTCATTCGTCAAGCTAAGAACCTTCATGATGCCAAGTATGGGTCGTTGTATGATTATCTGAAGCACCATCAGAAGGAAGATGACAAAGATCGAGCTCTCCGTGGAATGTATCAAACTTCACCAACTCCAAATTCACTTGCATTGATGGATCAGTCTTTTGCTCCTCAATTTCCTCAATTTCCACAGTCAAATCATGCTTTTGTCCAACAACAACAACAATTTACCTATCCTCAACAGTTACCGTCAGCCCAGATCAATCCATATGATTCTCCACCACATTCAAGTGACACTCAACTGGTTCTATATAACAACTCTGATTCAACACTTTACACTGAAACTCAAAATGAAGGTGAGGAAGCATTCAACACACCGAATCAAGGATTTTCTCTTATTGCACGTGCCTTTGGTAAATTTGCAAACAAATCCAAGAACCATCTTCGCAATTCTTCAAACACAAGGAATTAAGCTGTTATCCAAAATAGAAGGGTTGAAGTACAGAATCGTAATTATGAACGTCCAATGAGAACTGGTGGTCATGTGGGAAAGTGGACAAGTGTATAATGCTACTGGTGGAAATAGGAACAATGTGGGTGCTCCTCAGCAAAGGGTTGAAATTTTTGATATTGGGAATACACATAATGGGAACACGGTCATTCGGTGCTACAGTTGGCAAGGGTCATCTGGCTAATGCACGTCTAAAACCACGAATCAGAGGCAATGCATATCACAAGCAAGCATTACTCTTGGCTCTCAAAGATGAAGCTGGTGGAACTCTCAATGATAAAGAACAAAGTTTCATGGCTAATGCAGAATCTGATGATGATATGGAGGACTTGCAAGCTAATGCAGCTGTGATGTTAATGGCAAACATGCAAGAACTCCACATGAGTGATACAGGCCCAATTTATGATACTGATGGCTTGTCTCAGGTACTGAATCCTAATATGTGTCTCATACATGATCTGATATCTCCACCTGCACCTGCATCAGACAAGGAGCAATTTGTTCAACATGAGCCGTCAACATCTCCTCAAGACGATGATCAAGTTAACCATGTTGTTACATTTGATGATCCAATTGATGAATAGGTTGATGATTAAGTTAAATAAATTGAAACTTCGTCTGATCCAGATCCAGAGCTCCTAACCTTGCTTATGACCACCCAATCCCAAGTTGAAAAATGCAATGAAATCAATGTAAATTTAAAAGAAAAAGTTGCATCATTGACTGCGAGTCTTGATTGCTACAAGACACAACTTGCAAATTTTGAAACATAAACAAAAAGAGAACGCAGTTTTGAAGTTTCTTTTCAAAAGGCGTATGTTAAAGAACAAGAATTACAACATCTGATACGAGAATTAGTCATTTCCAAAAACAATTTGATTTCTCAAATGAAATAAGAAAAATTAGAGCACAGACAACAAGTTGACATTCTCACTTCTGAACTTCAAAAAAACAAACTTGAATTGTCAACTTATCAAACTAGTTTTTCCAAATTTAAACAAGTGTCCAGGAAACAAGTTGATTCTTATCTTGATGAAATCGTCGATTTGAAGAACAAGATTAAAGAGTTTCAAAATATTGTTTATAAAACTGGTGAGTCTGTCACAACTATTTAAAAGTTTACTTTAAAGCCAAATCCTGAAGGATATGGGCATGATCTTGCTGACGATAAACCACGTTTTTTTACACAAAGTACTTAAGGCCAATCTAAAGTTGTATAGTGCAAAACATCTACTTGATAATTTTGTTGTGCGTGTTATTGTATATAATTGTGAAGAGGAACAAGAACTGGAAGAAGAGAGTCGTTTAAAAATGAACAACGTAACATATAACAAACCTTTTGATTATTCAAAAAACACCTTGGGTTATCACATAAATAAATGAGTCGTCTTCTGACGTTGGTCCCGTTAAACCTGTTGCAAAAATAAATGGCCCTTTACCTTTTTCAAGTGAAATCAAACCATTACCAAAACGATACCTTGTACTTAGATATTTTGATACATTCATGGAAGACATTAAACTTTTGGAAGAGGCAATTGAACGAAATCCTGAGATAAAAGCTGCTAATTTTCAATCTGCTTATGCAAAAGAAGAGAGGAAAATTTTCAAACACAGTTTTTACCTCATGTTCAACATCTGCGTCTGTGTGCAACACATTGGGAACGAGAATTTCAAAATGAAGCAAAATCAATGATAAACACTTTCAATGCAACTAAAACATCGATTTATAATACCAAAAAGAAAAATAAAATTCTTAAAAGAAGCTCTAAAACAGATTGAATCCCTGGAAAAGCAGAAGTGGTTAAAAACGCCAAAAGTGGTTAAACATCATGGTATTCGTCTGTCCAAGCTAGAAAGTCTTAATTTCGACTATCATGTGACAAATGCTATTGAAGAACATGTTAAAGAGGTAGTCGAATGGGAAATGAAAGCGCCTCTGCAGGCAAGGTTTAGAGATCTCCCTACCTACGACATGAAAGAGATTCTCCTGCAACGCATGTATGAGACAGAAGAATACAAGGAGCATGATGAACACAATCAGTTGTATGAACATCTGCAAAAGTCCTTTTGTGATGAATCAACCCCTAATCACCGATCATTTTTTTACAAAGAAAACTCGATTGCGCTTATCAGTTTATACAACCTATCAAAAATTTGTTTGTCAATACCAAATAAAGGAAAAACATTGGTGAAAGCAAATGAAACAAGAGGAGGTATACAACAAGACATGATCATTCGGAAGAGAATATGCCAGGTCGAGATAAAGATAGTAATACATAAGGAAGTTGGCCAACATCTAGGTCTCCTCCACCGCCACCTCCTCCTCCACCATCTGATGTTGCTGGTTCATCAGGAGCAGCTGGGGCTTCTAGTACTTCAGATACTTCTAAGGCAACTCCACCACCTCCTCCTCCACCATCATCGCGTCAACCAGGATCTTATGCTGGCCAAAGCTCTTCAAAGTCAACCAAATCTATGAAACATGTTGCCTGGACATCAATTGACTCAAGATAGAAACTGTCATTCTCTCCCATTCTTGAAGAATGTGTAGTGAATAAAGAGTCGCAAAGGAAAGCGGATTTACAGGAAAAGTGGAGTTACCAAAGATGAGTTACCACCAACTAACACCACCGAAGCATCACAATGGTTCACTCATAACCATTCAATTAGTATAAATAGGTTTATGTATTTGTAAGACAAATTAAGTAACTGTAATAACAATTCTTTATTTCTATATACAAAAGATTATTACATATGTCATGCTATATTGATCCTACTGGGACAAAAGCATATTCCAAAGGTTAACCAGAACAAAGACTGGTGGAAGACTTTTATAGGAGAAGACAATGCAGAAAACTCAGGATCAACCTGGTCTGCTCCCACTAAGAATATGACTCAAGACTGGTGAAAGAATGAAATACAAGCCACTCAGGAACCAACATGGTCAATCCCATCATTCGATATTCACACTTCTGAACTCAACTGGGCAAGTGCCATAACTGCTAACCATGTCGCCCCACCAGAGGACTCACTGCTGAACATTACCAGTGATATGGGAAGCTTCATCAAATGGTAATGTGAGCAGCAAGGGATAACAAAGCTTACACCAAAAGATCTGGAGGGCCCTGCCTATGAAAATGTCAAGGCTTTCCATCCGGATGTGGTTCACTTGCAATACCAGATGGAAGAATGCTACAAGCTATTGATAGATCAAGTGGACAATAATGTGCTTAAGTACGATGTCTGCAAACCTCTCCCACTAAAAGGTCCACCTGGCCAAGTCACTATACAATCCGAGTTCTTGTTCAACAAGGACCTAGAATATTTGCGCCTCGGCAACAAGGGTAGCAGGCTTGCACTATCAATCTCCAAGATGAAGGTTGCACATTACCCTGATGCAGGTTTAGAGCAGATGGTTCCTGATCAATTTTGGGCTGAAAAAGAGTACGAGTACGACATCGCTACTTCGTATGAGATCTCACACTGGTGGTTTCACAAAAAACGCTTCTACATTGACAGACACGGTGCCGAAGTGAGTCAAAGGGCTGTACGAATGCACATGCGTATCTTAAGTGTGGTTAGTGTAGAGATCTTCCCAATGTACGGGTACGACTACTTGAAGAAAATTGTCCTCCGCAGAGCTGATCATAAAGAACATGTCATAGAGGAAAACGACTTCTAGAACTTGTATCCCAGTGACTTTGAAGACCTTTACTTTTTGAACCTCCAAGGCCATCTAGATCATCTATCCCCGCGTGACAAGAAGACTCTAGCTGCAGCAGTGAACTTATGGACGAGAGGTTTAGTCATCAGACAAAGAGTTGGAGACATTCAGCTTGGGATTGAGAGCTACCAGACTCAAGTCAACCTTACTAAGCCTCGGTGGGAAGCTAAATGATTTGAATTCAAACATGACTACTCAGTGATCGAGTCTCCAAGAGCTATTATCTTTAGTGACAAATACGGGAGTAGGATGATCATGAGGTTTAATGAGTTACACAAGTTCAGTGACGGTACTCTTCGACAGATTGAAGAAGCTTTGGATTACAGGGTGAAAGAGTATAAGATCGGGATGAGACTATGGACAAGTACTAGGTTCTGGACAGACAAGGATGTGGAAATGAGCGATGCATTCATGTTTGCTATCAGGAAGAGGCTCAAGACAAGGAGAATCTTCCGCAACTTGGAAAGTTTTGTAGGTGAAAGAGTTCGTAAAGGAAACTACAAATTGCTACAGAGAACCGAATGATAATATCATCTCTGTAATAATTAGAACTATTGTGGTGTGATATTGCAATGCAGTGAACAGAAGTAGTATGATAGTAAGTGGTAAACTCCCTCTTGAATTGAGGGGAGCATTGTAATGTTTCTTATAAAAAAATATTGAATTAGACCACATTTTCTCCCAAGTTTTTCTAAAAACCATATTTAAATCACTTGGGATCTAAAGTCTCAAAGGATTTGAAATTTTTGATCGGGGGAGAGAATGTGATATAAATATGAAATCTGATAAAATGTGATCTTTTACGACTCAACGTATAGGCTGCTCTCCCATATGTGCTAAACATTTTCATAAATTGATGTACATATTGAGGGGGAGCAGTTCAAAATCTTCTAAACTATCGAGGTACAAAGGCATTAAGGTTTTTATCATAAGTACCTCAATTGATTTTCAAATGGTTTTCTATGGCAAGTGTGATCGTGGAAGTACTTCAAAGACCAACCTTGTATTTAATTTACCGAAGGTATAAGGATGATAAGGTTAGGAAATAGTTCCCAAGATCTCGCCAGAACCGGAGGGATTTACCTTAGGTATGATGAAAAAAGGAGAAAAGTGAAATTAAGGGAAGAGTGCCGACTAAGATGGAGCTAGGGCTGGAACAAACCCAACAAGGTTCTAGTGATGAAGTCTCGGTAAGCACTGAAGGGGTTGAAGAATGAAAAAGAAATGAAAAGTGAAAGGGTGAAAAGAAATAGCCCTCCAATAATTCAACCTTAGGGCAGAATCCGGGTTCAATTCATATGCTACTGGTGGTTACTAAGGTAACGCCGGTATTGAAGACAAGACGTCATGGACCCATTGACGCACTGCACTAAACTTCCCAACTACTCAAGTTCTCTTAAAAGGACTTGTTTCATTCTCACGGGGAACCGACATAATCTATCGACCTTTTCTTAGAGATGGTTGATATTGAAAAAGGATACCCTCTTCCTAGTCTTCGCATAGGAAACCAAAGTGCACTATTGAGTCTAGAGCTAAGAGATCACCCACAAAATCTCATTAGGACACACAATTTGATGAAGACTTGCTGTTTCACACAATGTGAAAAGTAAGAATATATGTATTGAGAGTCCTACGTATTATCCTTGTGGTATTGCCAGAACATCCGAGTGATACTTAAAATATTCACAATGAAGATGGAAATCCTTCTAGAGCCAACATCAAACAAGCTCTTGGTGGGATGTGAGATCCTTCATGGATTAAACTTGTGACAACTGGAAAGAAACAATGGGGCGATTCACTCTTAAATCAACCTTGTTCTAGGATATGAATTGATGGATACTTTTGGAAAAACCTTTCGATGTGCTTAACAATTGTTTTTCTAGCACATCGACTGCGCATTAATGCTTTCAAACAAAATTATTTTTGATTGAATCTTGTTTTTGTTCATAAAACTTTCGTCATATTGCAAAAACTCTTTATTCAGCAATACGTGATTGTTTATCAAATCAATTTCTCATTCATCAGTGAATGTCAATTCGCTGGTTCACTCTCTTTGTGTTGTCTGCTTTGAGATGCTCCGGTTTGAGAACGGCTAGTACAACTGCGAAACCCTGTCAAGGAGATTCTTCGGAATTCTACCTGATCACATGCAGTATTTATACTGATCAACGGGGAACCGTGGTTCTTGCAACCCTATTCAAGGAAAGTGAACAAAGACACTTTCGTGTGTTATTGCTAACAGTCGTTTGCAGGAACTCTCGATGATTGCAGTTGATGGCCAATGAGACGTCAATTCGTAACCGCATAATTGAAGAAAATCATGACAATCAAAAAGTACAACAATGCTTCCGCTACTCTGATGAAAAGATGTCATGATTCAGAAACTGTAAGCATGTCGGTCCAAAAGTCACAACATCACATGATGGCAATACTTCAAAAGATGAGCTGGAGTTTCACTATGGCTAATGATCTCAAAGAAAGCTCGTGATCACATGACAAAGAAATATTCATGTCAAGAAACACTACTAATGATGAAAAGTTGTCTATTCTGAAGAATCAAAGTCTACGAGCTCGAATATGAAGTTAATGATAGAATGCTAGGATTCAAAATGTAATTCATGGGGTGACCTCCCATAAGGAGAGATTGTTAGGATTTAGTAAATCCATATAGAAGAGTCGGTTACCCCATCTATAGTCTAGCATAAGTTAGCTCGTAGACTTAACGTTATTTAGTATTTATAGATTAGCGTAAGTAACACCGTGGAAGAAGGACGAGTCTTTACCTACTGTATGCCTGATCCACAGCCCGAAAGAGGGCGTAAGAAACTTGTATAAATAGCTCTCTCCCCACAAGGGAGAAGGTTGGATGTTCATTTGGAATCTAACCTTCCTATTTTTTTCTCTCTCTAACATCCCATTCTCTCATCTATTTTTCTCTTTACACACACAAATTACACACTAATCGCAAGTGGTGTTTTGATATCAATAATCTTACAGTTTACAATTCTCCGCATCAACCGACACTAGACTACATTTAGTCTACGTCAGCTAAGAGCTGTGGGTACGTAAGGCTGGTTGGCTTGCACCAAACCACCAGCCGAGATTGAGCAACAACGCACGATACCAAAGCTTGCGCCATTTGTCCTTACGCTGTAGCTAACAGCCAGCGCCAAGCATTTTTTTAATTCAATTGCTTGTTAAAGAAATATAAACGTTGGGCAACGTTTTTATAGCCTTTTGGACCCATTTAATACCCAAAAAAAATGTACCCCTTAAAAATCCTATAAATACCTTCTTATTATTTTATACTTCATACACACTTCTAATATATTTTATAACATATTATTCTTTACTTTTTTTTAAAAAAATTCCAAACAAAATGAGTATCTATTGGAGCCAAGAAGAGGAGTCTTTTTTGGAGGAGTGTTTCAGTCAAATATCAGAGAATCCAAATACGGGTGCGGATCAACAAAAGGATACGTTTTGGGATAAAGTTCTCGACATACAACAAGGAAGCCAAGAAGCTCAACTACCGTATTCGTACCAAGAAAATGTTGACGGAAAAGTGGACTTCAATGAACGCCCGATAAGCATGAATCAGGGCAAATAATCCAAACCAAAACTAGTTAACTTTATGTACTTTTAATTTTAATGTCTTTTTTCCAATGTCTTTTTCGTATTATTTTTTTATTTTAATTTAACGGGTTTTATTTTAATATAATGAATTTTAATTAATATTGGGTAGGTTTTATTTTATTTTTTGTAGAAGACTAGCTTTTATTCTTTACAGAAGAATAACAGAGTACTACATTGAAATGAAAATAAAATGCCGATACATAAAATAAAACATAAGTTCTTCGGACACAGATTAATCTGTGTAATAACCATTGTCGTAAGTAGAGTAGTCCGCAAACCTACCCTCTTCCCATTATCGATACGCTTTATCAAAACCACCTTTCCTTACTATATTCTTTTTCCCTTGCTTCCTGCTCCCTATTTGCTGCTTCCTCTCGTGCTTCTTCTTCTTCCATTTATCTCAAAGCTTCTTCATCCTGAAGAAGTAGTTGTTGCTCTTCCTCAATAAACAGAAACGGATTTTCTGATGGTGGAGTATTAACCGATTCCTCAACCGGTTCCTCTTCCAATGGAAATAACGGAATGATGTGTGATGGTAGAGTATTAACCGGTTCCTCAACCAGAGAATTGTTTTTTTGAGACATTCTTGAGAGAGTTTGATAAGAAGTTGTATGTGTGAGATATGTTTTTTGATTTAAAATGTAGTGGATATATATAGGGAAAAAAGATATTGTTTGTTTAATTTTGAATTTGAATTTGAATTTTGAATTCGAATTCATACTTTGAAAATTTCAAATTTGAACTGTCATGAAATTGAATTTTGAATTTAATGAAGTTTACTTTAATTAATATTGTGTTTGTTTTATTTTATTTTATGTAAAAGAGAAAAACAATTGTCCTATGGCACCACATTTTCTGGTGCCAAGGGTAACGACACAAAATGTGGTGCCAAAGGATTTTGGTGCCATAGAGTATTTTGCTGATGTGGCAGTGATTTTTGCCAATGGCACGAGGACTTTGGCTCCACGATACCCAGTGCTCTAAGTACTATGTGACTTTTACAAGGATGTTTTATGAGGTCATCCATTTTGTTTTACAAGTTTTACGTAAAACGTCTACGTCTCGCATTGACGTACATGCATGCACGCAATAACTAACCTAATCCACAACCTTTGTATTATACACATACCTACACACTCATATATATCAAAATTCAAAATATAAACCCTCCCCATAGACTACATATAATCGGCCAAAAAGAGAAGAACCAAAGGGGTAAACAAAACAATGCTTTTTCTCTTAAACTACAACACCACCCTTTCTATGTTTAAACCCAAGGAACCAAGCTAGGATCACATGTTTCCCCCACCTCTTACCCATTTTTGGTCAACCTTAAGGACTCATAAGAACACCCATTGCCATCTTTGTTTATACCATAACATGTGACTATCAAATTGTATTCAAAGTTTGCCTAATATGTTTTACAAAAAGAGGACATTACTAGCATTTTATTCACATAACAAAACACAAAAACTCTCCTTCCTTTATATCTATCAAAAACGAAAGCAACAACATAAGGGCAAGAGTTTTCAAGTTGGTTTGAATTTGTTTTAAGAGTTTTTGGTTTAAAAGCTATGGTTTTGAAAATATATTTAGGGATTTCCATAAGTGTTTTTTGGGTTCTTGTTTACCATTCATTCACCAACTATTTGTAAGCATTTATAACTCATTTCCATACACATTTACATTCTTATTTATCATTTCATTTTCATTTTATATCACCATTATATGTCTTGTGGTGTTGGAATTGGTTAAAGGTTAAGTTATAAAACCTTAATTTAGAGTTTTAGACAGATTTGTACAATCAACTTAGGAGTGATAGAAAACCACTTTACAATTTTCTAGAACAAATTCATTTAGTACCATTTAGATATAGGTCTTAGATAGTTTCTCGTTGAATTTTCATAATTTTTAGAGTTGATTTGGTATTTTTAACAAATGATATCAAATTGGGTGTCTGAAAATCTTCAAAATTGAGTTCGAAACATTGAACGCAATTATGACGAGCTTAAGAGTAGTTTGAGAAATTGACCCTTTTGAACTTTTTGCACTTCAGACCTTAAATAAAATATTGCAAGTTGAATCGAGTCGTGAGGTTAAGTAACGAGGGAGATACGACCCCGGGAAGTTGAGTTATGTTTTCTGGAATTTAGCAGACTTAATACCTGTGTATCTATACTACTATAAAGTTGAACCCTTTAATTTAACGTGCAAGAGTGAATGTGCACAACAATTTGTACGGTACAATCCGTGTAAAGCCATATGATTGAATTTCGAGTATTGAAATATGTAAACTTCAATGAAGGCGTCTAGCTTTAGGAGACGAAAAGTTTCCAAAATCCTAAGTTCAAAGGATAAAAATCACTAATGCCATGAATGCAGAAGCTCAACAATCGTATTGGTGGTTACATGAATACATTATTTGGTCCAACATATGCATTGGAACACAAAAGGGCTGCAGTTATGCGCCCTTAAAGAAGCTGAATCACTTATCAATTACACATCTCTTAAATGGAGACTCCATAAATGAGGCATGAAGACTAGTAGGAATAAAACCAACAAGGTCCATTACGTGTGTTATCATGGCTGGACAAGTTGGATGCTCAAATGGTGAGTTGTTCCTAAACGAATTGAATCTTGAATCAACTGGTACCATTGTGGTGTTGTTGTGTAGAATGTGGGATGTAAATACTGCAACAGGCCGGTACTTGAGCACCGATTTCTTGGTGTCTGATGCAAAGGTATATGCATATATACCTCCCCAATACCTGAGTTATAAGAATAGAAAATAAAGGATAACAAAATGTATGTATTATTTAACAACAACTTTTAACATGGTTCCGTTGCAGGGTAATGTTATCCATTGTACCGCCAGGGCAAACGTGGCTCACAATTTCTTGAGGTTAAAAGAGGGGGGTGTTTACACTGTTAAAAATTTTGTTGTCTTGCATAACAAGGAAGACTTTAGAGTTAGGAAGGATGATACCTTTATGATAGAGCTTGATGGATCAACGTCAATAAGAAAATGCTTGGTTGTATCTGAAGGGTTTGTCAGGCATCCTTTTCAGCTGGTGGATTTAGATCAAATCAAACCTACGGATAACAAATATCTCATTGGTAATTTACTATTTTGTATGTTTGTTCAATTAAATTTCTCTTAAATAGTGTTGCCATAAAAATTGTTACCTCTTAGATGTCGCAGGTTATGTGACGAATGTTGGAAGGATGAATCATACGAAAGCAGGCTCAAAAAACATTGATTTCTAACTGACCAATCAAAAGTTCGTATTTATGTTATTTGCATTTGATGCTGACAAATTTTATAACTTTTCTTTGGCCAATATGTGTTAAGAAACTAACCGTTTGTTTATTTTTTCCCCGTGACATCAGAGGTCAATCAATACTGGTGACTCTATGGGGAGGGCTCGCTGATATGTTGATTGAAAAGAAATCAAAACAGACAGGCAAGTGTGCTGTTGTGGTGACGTCCACATCTGCAAAGCATTATAACAGTGAGTTAGCTTGGGCTATTTACCTTTTCCATAGTAGACACCTTTACCATGCTAATTTGGTTTTTAATTTTACCTCTCAGATAAGCTCTATTTATCGAGTAGTTCAGCCACACAAATACTAGATTCTGTTGACATTCCTGCAATCATCGCATTGAAAAAAGATGCCGGGTAGGAAATTGTTTGAATATAAAATTTAAAATTGATACGATTCAAATTGTTATTAACTTACCAAGATCGTTTACCTGTTTGTTAGAAGTGTTGTGTCTTCAACAGCATATTTGGGTGCACACATCTCTGAACCCAAAGATGGGACAATAGAGAATCTGCTCATGTGGGCCCGCAATCGGAAAAATGATGTCTGTTTCTTTTTCCCCCTTCAGCTATGTAGCCTCCTTAAACTGCATGATGTTGACATATTTTATTTATGCAGTCTGCGATTTTCCTATGTAAAGCCAAGATTGATGATGTGCGTACTAGAAAGGGATGGAATTTTTCGTCATGTGGAGGTGACAGCTGCAAGAAAGGAGCTACTAGGAAGGGTGGCCGTTTTTGATGTGATTCATGTGAAAGGCCGATTGAATACCCTGTGATAAGGTACTATTAGGTTTGTGACTCATATGTTATACATTTGTGTACAATATATATAATTATTGACATTTATACTTACTATCCACTACATGCTCTTCGCAGGTACCGCCTTGAGCTTGGTATCTCGGATGATACCGGCAGTACCGTGGTGGTCCTTTTTGATGAGGCCTCAGTTAACTTGATAAAGTTTCCAGCTTCGGCATTATTGACGGACGATAAAGAGGTACATCTAAAATTTTAGTGTTTATTTGCACCCCTACTCCCATGCCCCATTACTCATGATTTGATATGCAGAGTTTCGATGATCACGCCAACTTGCCTTCTCCCATACTCGATCTCATTGGCACAACACACCTATTTGAAATCAAAAGTCATACCTATTATGAGTATGGGAAGTTTGAGAGTTTTAAGTGTTAGGCGGTGGACTCACCTCATCCGTCCATTGAAACTGAAAGCTCAAGCACCATTGATAATGAAACTGTTGGACCAGTTGCATCATCCAAGACATTAACCCCAGCTCCATCTGTCGTTACACTGTCCAAACCTACAGAGGATAAGAAGGAAAATAGGTAATCAAGGGATGTAATATTTGTCTCCCAAAAATGTCCTATAATAACAATGTTCGTTCCTTTAGGACTTTTGCTAATGCAAAAAAACCATACATGATAAGTATGGTTTTGTTATTTTCAGAGTGGACCCTAAAGATTCAGACGTTGATGATGAACTTATGCCTTTGGCTGCTGGGAAAGATACTGGGACTATCAATGCAAATAGCAAGCCGAATGCGCCACCGGCCTCATCGTTCAAACGGTTGCTCAAGTCTACCCCTGCAGATGATAAGAAAAAAAAGAGGTCATCACGACATAAGACGTTTTGTGACAACATAAATACCAAACATTTTAACGGTTTTACCTTAAACGTATTACTTACGCAACAGAGCTAACATGACAAACATTGTTCGAATATTTTCAGGGCGGATATTGAACATCCAGAAATGGATATTGAACTTATATCTGTAGATGGTGACCAGGATGGTGAGGACGACACCACAAATGACAAGAAGAAAATGAGACGGTAAGCACATGTTGTATACCATATTTGGTCAGATATGGCTTTATATCTACCCACATATTAATACAGCCCTCTTTGTATATTTTGTGGTCAGGTTTGTCATGGAAGATTCAGAGTGACCCTGAGCCGGCTGTACCCGAATAAACCTTATCAAAATAAACAATTATGACGTGAATAATAGACTGGATTAAAACTGATTTTGGGATCCTTTGTTTTTTCTGTTTGAAAGGCACAGAACTGTTACGCTTTGTTGCATCAGATTTTATTTTGCTTTGATAATTTATTCTACATTTCTATCATGCAAAATATTGTTTCTTTTCTGCTTGATTTGGTTTCAGGTACATCCAATATGAACCGGCTGTGAAATGGACACTTTCCACAAGATACCAAATGAAAATGCCGATTAACAATTATTGTAAAAAAACCATAATTTGGGCAAATAACTATTACAAAAACTTATGAATTATATGGAATACCATTGGTTACCATTGCCTTTAAAAGTCCAACAATATCTTATTTCCATATTCATACAGTAAACACATGGGGTTCAATATGGAAATCGTATCACAATACTTACACACACTTTAATACATGTCTAAAAATGTTTCTGTTGAATTTCGTATTTTTTGGAGTTAATTTATTATTTTTAACAAACAATATGCAATTGGTTGTCAAAACCGACCACAAACTCACATACTACAAAAGCATCATACCCGCATAATCCATATTATAAGAATAACTTGGATGATCAAGATATTGAAGATGTTTATGCTACTTACTACATTGAACAAGATTGTCTGAAATTATCTTTGTACCATCCCCAACAAACTAGACATTACATGCTATATTATGATATGTAAAGCTTTGTGGTTATGGTATCTTAAGTAATTACCAGTGTAAGGTTATGATTGGGGTTGGCAAACAACAAATTGTGAATGTTTAGATATGATATTTCATCGCCATTTATTATTAATTATATGGGTTTCCAAAACCCTTTCTATTTATATGTTTTTATGTCCTATGATACATCTGTTTAATTTCCATATAAATTATTTCCTTTAACCATAACAGTTGTCTTATAAATAATTGCATTATAACAGTGAAGAGTATTCTGTGTTCAGATAATTTGTAAATATAATGTATTATGGTGTAATCATTATATAACTCAACTTTATAAAATTATCTGCTCACGGCCATTTCACCCACACTTTGATACATGTCTAAAAATGTTTTCCGCCAATTGGTTGTCAAAACCGACCACAAAATAACTTCCAAATTCCAATCGTATAAATCACCATATTAAGAGTAGTTTTGTAAATCGGCACTTTTGAAATTCATGTAGACGATACTTTAATTTAAATATAGCAGTTTGAATCAAGTTGTGAGTATAAGTAACCAATGAGATATGACCAAATGAAGTTGAGTTATGTTTTTTGAAAGTAGACTAAAACGCACTCATACTAGGCTTTTTAACCAAATTATTTCATAAAGCTCAGTATCATTATTAAAACTCAATAAGAATCTATAATACATATAGAGACTTACCATGAACTATAAGTATCTGCCTTTTCATTGTACACCACACTTATTGCATCAGTTAAGCAGTAGAATCCCAATAGGTGATATACTAAACTTATTCATTCATTATCTTGCCAGATCTGCAATATGATCTGTTGCAAAGGTTAATCAGGTCCTTCAAGTATTAAATGGATACAGGTACATTTGACTTTTACAAGTTTACATACCTGCCGATTATGTATGTGATTAAAGCTGTATTTGTCTTTGCGTTGCAGGGTCACACGCTGAACATTCTGAAACTCCATCCCTGTCAGACATATTGAACAAAACTTTGTTTATTCATTCAAGAACAGTAATCAATGGCAGTGGAAAGATGCAGAGTTTCTGTGGTTTACGGATGACACAAAATGTTGGACCATTTACAGGTTCGTCTCATTTATAAAACTTGACTTACATTATGCAATTACAACAAATCTGCAATAATGCATACCTACTTTTGCATTATCAACATACTTTGTTAGGACAAGAATCACACTCGGTAGGCACTTTGACAGACCTGCCATTGAACCAAATAGCTTCAACCTCCAAAAATCCCTTTGTTTATAAAAAAAGAAGATCGGCAGGTAATTAGTACTAAAGTTGCGAGTTTATCGATTTCATAATATTGAATATTACCGTAATGGTTATTCCTATAGGAACACTTTCTCATCGTGCAGCTAAAAAAACCCCACATGGAGCTGCACATGCATCTGCAGGTAATTAAACATTTTATAAGTCTTGCATTCTGTTAGTTAACTTATTATAATGTTGTTCTTATCAATGATATTTACCTTTATTTGCAAGGTATTCCTGTGGTGTACCATGATATTGGCCCTCCAACATTTGAATGTCAAAATTGCAAGGCTGTTATGTGGTACCAGGAAAGAACTAACGTAACAAAAACCGTTGTAAACCCAACTTTCTCTGTTTGCTACCAAGGGGGAAAAGTGCTTCTTACGATATATAATGAAACACCTTCGCCTCTTTATGAGCTTATGGACTACAGCACTCCTGCAAATTCAAGTTTCAAAGAACAGATAAGGGTGTATAATGGTATGTTTTGTTACACATCTTTTGGAGCAAGAATAGACCATTCAATTAACACAGGCAGGGGTCCATATACCTTTAGAGTAAATGGCCAAAACTATCATCGAATAGGTTCTCTGCTTCCTAAACATGGCACTCAGCCTAAATTTGCGCAGCTATACTTTTTTGACACTGGAAATGAACTTAATAACCGAATGGGAGCTTTTGTAAACAAAGATAGTGGAGAGGGCGTGGATGCAAATATAGTAGGAAGCCTTATGAAGATGTTCAATCAAACAAATCCAATCACCAAGGCATTTCGCATGGCAAGGGATTGGTCTGAGTCCCATAATTCAGCCCACTTTGAACTACGTCTCCTAAGTGGTCGAGGTGCATCTCGGCAATATAACGCCCCAACTGTACCGGAGATTGCAGCTCTGATTACTGCAGATTTTGGTGATGGTATTCCCATGAGAGATATTGTTGTAAGAAACAAGGAGGAAGGGCTGAAACGTATCTCTGAGCTGCATCCGGAATACATGGCCCTCCAATATCTATTATTATTTCCATATGGAGAGGACGGGTATCATGAAAAGATACTGTATCACAACAACAAAGGTGTGCGCAAAACTAAAAGGCCTTTTGTTACAATGAAAGAGTATTACTCATACATCATACAACATCGAAATAACCAAGGCACTACATTGCTTAGAGGTGGCCGATTATTGCAACAGTTTTTGGTTGACGCATATGCGGCTATCGAGGAGCAAAGGCTTACATGGAATAGGAAAAATCAAGATACGTTACATGTGGATTTATATCACAACGTATGTGACGCTGTAACAAGAGGTGATACAAATGCAGCAGGGTTGGGAAAACGAATCGACCTACCAAAAAGTTTTATAGGCGGCCCAAGGTATATGATGCAAAACTACCAGGACGCAATGGTATCTGTCGAACATATGGAAACCCAGACCTGTTCATCACTTTCACTGCTAATACAAAGTGGCCTGAAATTTCAGAAATGTTAAAGCACATTCCGGGCCAAAAAGCACATGACCGTCCAGAAGTGTCCACGCGCGTTTTCAAGCTTAAGCTTACTGAATTGTTAAATGATCTTACAAAACACCATATTTTTGGCAAGTCCCGGGGAGGTAATGCACCTTACCTAATAATGGCAATATGTCTACTCTTTTATAAAAAATTTATGTATTATCTTATTCGTTTCTCAATTTTCTTTCAGTTGTATATGTAATAGAATTTCAAAAACGTGGCCTACCTCATGCTCACATCCTACTATGGCTAGAAGAAGAATATAAATGCAAATCCCCGTCCCAGATAAATGATATAATTACAGCAGAAATACCATGTCGAGAAAATGATCCAGATGGGTATAAAGTGGTAACTGAATTTATGTTACATGGTCCTTGCGGTAAAGATGCTAAACACGCACCATGTACATCTGAGGGTAAATGCTCAAAACATTTTCCTAAATGTTTCGTTGCTGAAACAATGGTCGATAGTGATGGTTACGCTATTTATCGTCGGAGGGATAATAAAGCTGACCATATAAAAGGCAAATTCAAATATGACAACAGATATGTGGTTCCTCACAACCGTTATCTCCTTCTGAATTACCAAGCCCACATCAACGTAGAATGGTGCAATAGATCAAAGGCAATTAAGTACTTATTCAAGTACTTGAATAAAGGTCCTGATAGAGCCACAATTGTTATACAAGAAAATGTAAAAAATAATGGTGGTCAGGCAGATGTCCAGATTTTAGAGGTGGACGAAATAAAGAATTATTTGAATTGTCGTTTTTTAGCTCCATGTGAGGCGGTATGGCGTTTGTTTTCCTATGACATCCATTACTCAGATCCATCAGTCATTAAACTCAATTACCACCTGCCAAATCAGCATGCAATCACACTTCGTGACTCAGAAATCTTACCAGCCATAATTCAAAGGGAAGGCATCGATATAACCATGTTTACTGATTGGTTTGAATTAAACGAGCGTGATACAGAAGCGAATAAATACACGTATTCTGAGATACCTGCCCATTATGTGTGGCATGAGAAAGACAAAATGTGGAGAGAACGAAAGAAGCATAAATGCATTGGGAGGATTGTTTACTCGCATCCGGCCTCTGGAGAACGATACTATCTTCGAATGTTGTTGAACATTGTCAGAGGACCTCGCTCCTTTGAGAAACTCATGACTGTTAACGACAGATTATGTTCCACGTTCAAGGAAGCCTGTTTTGCATATGGCCTTTTAAATGATGACACAGAATGGACGCATGCTATATCTGAAGCAAGTGTATGGATGTTCGGACCACAACTACGTGACATGTTTGTGACAATTCTATTGTTTTGTGATGTCAGCAGGCCTTTAAAATTATGGGAAGAAAACTGGCATTTTTTAGCAGAGGATATCCTACACAAGAAAAGGAAAATGTTCGATTACCCTAACTTGGAACTGACAGATGAACAACTTCGGAACTATTGTTTGCTTGAAATACAAGAGTTGTTAAATAGTTGTGGAAGATCTTTAGGAGATTTTCAAGATTTACCACTACCAGACCCAATGTTGCTAACCAACATGGAAAATCATCTCATAAGAGAAGCGCTGGCTTATGATATGAAGGAAAGTAAGATTCAACATCAACAACTCCATTCATTGTTAAATCCCCAACATCGTCTAATCTATGAGGAGGTTATTTAATCTGTAAATGGTAACAAAGGGAAATTTTACTTTGTGTACGGACCAGGAGGAACCGGAAAGACATTTTTATACAAGACTATCATCTCAAGGTTGAGATCAGAACGTAAAATACTGCTCGCCGTCGCATCTTCAGGTATATATTTATACTAAATTTAAATAAACAACTAACTTGCACATTTAAACAAATACGAAACTGATTAGTGTCCTTAAATTGTATTGGGATTGCTTCATTGTTGCTACCAGGCGGGAGAACGGCACATATCCATTTTGTTATACCACTTGAATTATTAGAAAACAACACATGCGGCATAAAAGAAAACACGCATATGTCAGAACTCATGCAACAAGTGAAACTAATTATCT
Source organism: Chrysanthemum makinoi (assembly GCA_910596185.1). Lineage (NCBI taxonomy): Eukaryota > Viridiplantae > Streptophyta > Magnoliopsida > Asterales > Asteraceae > Chrysanthemum > Chrysanthemum makinoi. Next base: position 159,191,978 of record OU343219.1, read on the forward strand.
TGGATGAAGCTCCAATGACCCAAAAATATGCTTTTGAGGCGTTGGACAAGACGCTGAGAGATATCTTAGGATATCATGACCTTGACAGTAGAGATCGAATATTTGGGGGCGTGACGGTCTTGCTAGGAGGCGACTTTCGTCAAGTGCTGCCAGTTATACCAAAAGCAAGCAGGCCAGTCATTGTTCAATCATGCACAAACCAGTCTGAGTTGTGGAAGCATTGCAAGGTATTTACCCTTACACGGAGTATGCGTGTCAATGAGTATAGTGAAAATGGACTGCTTGATACTCGAAAACAGGATTTCAATAAATGGGTATTGGCTGTGGGGGATGGCAATTTGCCAGCAAAATGCAAAGAAGATGAGGACGAGCCATCTTGGATCGACATTCCTGAAAGTTTCCTAATCCAATCATGGGATTGTCCTATCGAGAAAATTGTAGCCGAGACATACCCTGATTTTACAACAAGACAGACTGACGATGTGTATCTCAAAGAAAGGGCAATCCTAACTCCTCGGAATGATGATGCTGATACTATCAATGATTATATGTTTAAAAAATTAAAAGGGGACTCTGTTACATACAATAGCGCGGATGAAGTTTTCAAGGCATCTATAGATAATCTAGATCAGCATGACATGTACCCGATCGAATTTCTAAATTCCTTAAATTTTCCCGGGATGCCCCCACATGAACTTCAATTAAAAAAGGAACTACCCATTATGCTATTGCGTAACATCAATCCAAGCAAAGGTCTGTGTAATGGAACAAGATTGCTCATCACAAATTTAGGCCAATTTGTTATTCACACAAAGATCCTTACAGGTTCAAATATAGGAGACAATGTCATTATACACAGGATTATACTAACATCAACGCAATCCAGATGGCCATTTATCCTAAAACGGCGACAATTCCCTGTAAGAGCATGTTATGCGATGACTATCAACAAAATTCAGGGCCAATCACTTACTTACGTTGGCCTCTATTTTCCTACTCCTGTGTTTACACATGGACAACTTTATGTGGATCTATCTAGAGTTACCACTCCTGACGGCCTTAAGATACTAATGATTGAAGACATAGACCCTAGACTTAAGCACTGCACACGTAACATTGTTTTCAAAGAAGCTTTCAGTAGCCTGTCTTAGCATATCTATGTAATGTTCAAATATTAAATATAATAAAGTGGTACATTTTATTTTAGATATACATTATTTGTGTTTCCATATTCAGATACACGTAATAAAATTTGAACGCCAACACCTATGCATAGTTTAGCACATTTATTTATTATTACTTGATTACTTGCCACAAACACTCATAAACTTTATAATATTGCTCGAATTCTTAACAGGTGTCCATTATCTTTATTCCCATGTTAAAAGACACATAATAAATTGTGACCACCAATACTTATTCATATAGCATTGTTTTCTGATTTATGAAATAACCTCAAAACCTAACTGCATACTCATCAAGTGCTATTATTGCAGACAATATTAATAGTATGCACAAATGTTCACATAAATATATAATAAATTGATTTTATGGTTGATTAGGAGTTACATATCCTTTATTAATTTCAAGTCAGTTCAAAAGCTTTATGAGACATTTAAAAACCAACTTATCTCAGTAATATAGACATATCAACTCCTTTATTATTATACAGAAATCACCTATCCGCAGTCTAAAACTATGTCATTCAGCAAGGATGTCATCTCACACTACTTTCATATGCCCTTACACCGAGCTGCAAAATGCTTTAATGTTGGTTCGTCTCTTTTTAAAGTGCATTGTCGATCGGTTGGAATTAAATCTTGGCCATATCGAAAACTTCTCAGTTTAGAAAAGTTGATTAACTATTTTCAGGTTAGCAATGAATTGACCCTAACTTTTGATTCTGATTTTCATACGACAAACCTGATTTAAGAGGAAAACGTTGATCTGCAAGTTTCAATATTTCCAAATAAAAGAATGATTTCAATATTATAGTAATGGTTTTCCCTATTTGCTAATATATACATATTTTAAGTCACAAACATTAACATTTAACTATGCTTTTTATAGTACGCATTCATATGTTTTCTATATTGTGATATACAAGTTTGTTTTCATTATAGGGCAAGGATGGTGATTCAAATACTAATGAAAATATGGAAGAGATAATTACAAAACTGCAGGAAGAAAAAAGACGGATAAAGGAAGATCCAGAATTAGCAATTACAAATAACACGAAAAAATTGAGACGACGTTTTTTCAAAGCTACCTACAGGAAAAAAAACACATCAATTTGGAATTGTCGTTAGCACCACCAATAGTTCTGGATGTGGAACCGTTGCAGGTTATATATCCTAACAATCATGCAAGCTATGAACATATAGAGTTCTCTTATGGCAGCAACTATAAAGAGCAATAATAATGGAAAGCTTATTGATACCTAAACTCAAGTGTTCAAGTAGTTTTTTTAACAAGTTTTTTTCCTATATTTCTTTCTTGAAGTTTGGTATGTTATTCTCTAAGTTTTTTAAATGAATAATGCTTAAACAACAAGTTGCATCCTACGTTTTTTGGTCAGCTTTAATAAATCATACCCCAACTGTTGTTATTATAATACCAATTAAATCAGCATAAAATTTTAAAATTCAATAATTAATAAATTGCATACCTTATTGACTATTATGCGATCAGCGTACGCAGTTTGCTCCGCTGTCTCATTGACGAAGAATCTCATTATTCGCGTATACTAAAGCGAAACACCCATCAAGCCTAAAACATCGTTATAATCTGTGCTGCATTCACTAGCCCTGACAATATGAGCAAATCTCCCATTGATCTTACTCACCAACTCTCATATCATCGCAATATCCTCAACGCCCCCATCTTTTTCATCAGATAAAGGCACATTGATATTCACCTACCCACTGCATGTATAACACGTAACCGTTATTAGCTCAACTAATGAGCCATAAATCAGCAAACAACTACGCTTTCCTATGCAAGTGACTAATACCCTGACTAAAAACCAATATTGCCATGACTTAAGCTAAATACAATTTGTCGCGGCTCACCATTATTCACTCACCTATTATCTATATCTAAACCAAGAACAAGATTCAAAACAAAAGGAAAATAAAAGAATATCTCAGCTTTGTTCAACACACTTTTAAATATTTAAGGATCTAAAAAGATCTCATGTTCTTGAACTCATAACATCATAAATCTATAAGAAGTCAAGCTTCTTTTTTAGAAAAACAAAAACGAAACAAGACAAAAACCTTCACCTACCTGAGACATCATTAATCTTTATCGAAGCTTAGCTTCTATATATATCTGAAAAATTAAAGGGAAAGATCAAAACATAACTTTTTAACCTCCCTTTCATTCGGTTTAATCATAAACAAAACAATAAAACACGTAGAAACCTACATGTGATCCTCCAAAGGATCTTGAAGCAATATAGGTTCTTTGTTGATAGACTATGTTGCAGATGACAAACTAGGTAAAGGTACGGTTGTGAGTTAATGTTTGTGATGTCTGATTCTTAGAGTGCGTTAGATGATGATGGATAATGAGATGAGATGAGTTTTTGAGTTGTGATTAGATGTAGATTAGATGGTTTGGTGGATGAACTTGATGAGGGCCACTTCAAGATTGTTCGCACCTAGCAGGAACTAAACTTTATAATGTAAAATCATTGAACCCCAAAAAAGCTCAAACCCCTAACTGGATTATCACTACAAAAACAAACTTTACCTTACGCTTATTCAAACCCAGTTCAATGATTACCAATCTAACATAAAAACAACAAAAAGATTCAAGCTTTATAATGCAAAATTGATAAACTCTGATCAAATTATCATTAACAATTGAAACATTCTAACAACTATTATAAAAATCTTCAAACATCTTCCAAATTTACTATGATATTTAAAACATATACTTGATTTTCAAGATTGAATCGAAACTAACATAACACAATATCATTTATAAATCAACAAACATCCTAAAGTAACAAACTTGCAATAAATTATAACGTTTTAACATTCGCCCTTTCAATCTATCATATTCAAATCGAATACCTGATATATTAGGCTCAATCAGCAGAGAATCAAGCACTTTATAATAGCCCTTAATAATATTTGATTGCTTAACATTTATTTTGATTGATTTTGCGTTTGATTGAAAACCCTAAATCGGATGTTTGAATGTAACTGTGTGTTTTGACCGAGTGTAAGTGAGATAGATGTGTGCAATACTGAAAGTCAACACACACACTACTTGACCATTTTCTAATAAAAGTAAATAACTAAATAAAAATAATTACTTTCTTCAAGGTACTAAAGCATTAAACCTAAAACCATTAAACTGATCATTGATTAGTTTAATCCATTACCAATATATTGTTATAGTTAAAATAATAGAGTAGCAGTCAATAAAAGCTTACATACAACCATAAAATTTACATCAAAAAACAAAAAAACCCCCCCAAATCTTCCTATTCTTCATCTTTAGAATCATCAACCTCATCCAAGTCTTCCAAAAACTCCTCCTTCTCCGCCAAACTCCAACGACATAGCACCAAAAGCTGAGCCAGCAAGTCAATCTTTCTTCGATCCTTCAACTGGATCTCACGAAGGGCAAACTCACCTGTTGCTGCAACGGCATTGAAACAAGTAAACAATCTTCCAGCCTCATCGATTGTTTCTTCTTTTTTGGCAACAGTTTCCCTGAGAATGCTGCTCTCTTCTCCCAGCTTCTCGATCAACTTCTTCTCCTCTGCTATGTCTTGCAATATCAACAACCTGAAAGCATTGCTGAGCTTGCCTGATTCAGTGGCAGCTTTCATTTCATCAATGTTAGGTGTGGAAGACGTTTTATGATTAGGGTTAAGTTATGGATGGTTGTGTTTATGGTTATGTAAGTATAAGTAATTACAATGTACTAACTCACAACTTGCACAAATAATCACAAAAAAAAAAAACATTCAAGAGGCATTGGAAAATTTAATTTGGGTGTTACTGTAGCCCTTTCATATTCTTCATGCAAAAATGTGATATGCAGTATTTAGGAAGATATCTAATATTGCAATTTAAACCCTTCATTTTTTCATTGGATCTAAACTAGCCCCTATGTACACAATGCTTTAGCATTAACATCCTAATCTTAAAAAAATAATAATAATGGTAATAACTTATAGATTATCTTTATATTTATATACTAACAATTCCACTATGTGTTAAATAAAACTTTAAATAAAATTAAGCTAATTTAAATACACCAAGTTTATCATTTGCCATAAAATAAATATATATTTCTTTGACATATCATCATCCCAAAAACAAACAAAACATTCAAATTATTAGAACCAACAAAAGTACCTAAACTCAAACAACTACTTAAACTCATTCATCTTAATAGCATTAGCTTCTTCCTCACGGGCACCCACTTTCGCTTCATCTAACAAATAGTTTAACTCTGCAAGCAATAACTGATGCCTATATTGGGTTTTTCTTAAAGCTTCAAGTGACTCCAAAGCAACCCCGTTAGCACCATAAGCTTCCATGTTTGCCATCATGGTATGGTTCTTCGCTATTACCCGCCTCAAATGTTGGCAACAACCGAATAACATTTTGGATAATGCATCATCTTCACTTGCCTGTTGCACAAACCACAAGCGCATGCAATTATGCAATTTTGAAGAACCAGCAACATTCGATAAATTACCTACCAACTCAAAATTTGCCATTGAAAATAAAATATACAAAAAACCAAATGGTTCTATAACTCATTATGAAACAAGCACCAAATAAATAGGCCAAACATTATTTATGTAACATACTAATATTAAAGTGTTACATATGAAAGGTCTCTTTTAAATGTAACATATTAACATAAACCTCTTCACATATACTCTTATAAGGTTAATTGACTATCTAAAATAATAGGAACCTAAATTATATAATGAGTTTTGTTCAGTAATAGGCCATGGTACAAAAAACAAATGTAGTCATCTTTACAATGTAGGACATTGACCAAAATAAAAATAAGTCATCATTATTATGTAGTCATATACAGTAGAACTGAAGAAGCAACTTTGGCAGATAATGAATGCGGTGGTTATTAATTTTCGAACCATGCAAATTTGCATAACGAAACCCAAGTAAACATTACCCGACAAGGTTACAACAACATTACGCAACAAGAATTTACCTCCGACCTACGATTACAAATCTTATGATAACATCAATTGCAATATCTTATATGTAACTACTTGCATACAATATTACGTAAGAAAAAACGTATACATTCAACCCTTACCCAATCGGTGCAACGCACGGGTTTATGTAGCCTCGTACTTTTAATTTTCTGAAACAACTGACTTGGAATTAGAATAAATGGTTCACATATTTGGAAAGTAGATTTAAAAATGGATTAACTTAGGCTTTTGAAGGAACAAATTTCAATATAAAACGAGTGAGATATAGCTTGTTGAAATCGGAAAACTTTCTGAAAAACTGTGACAGCAGATCTGAATATAAATGAGTATAAACCGACACCTAAAACTTGTTTTCACGAACCGAAGCCTTAGTTTATTGAAAGTAGACATATTCACCTATGTTTAGAGAGTTGGATGGATAAAAATGAGCTAGAAACGAAGTAGATACGCTCATTCAAAGTCGAGTTTAAAATCAACAAAATTTTATTTAAATTTTTTAAAATAATGAACGCGTTTAATTCATTTTTCTTAAACTTTTGACCTACGTAACATTATAAAACTTCACTACAAGTATATAAGGATGATTCTTTTTAAAACTCAAATGCATTTAGTACATGTCGTATCATTTCTAAAACGACTTATTTATCTAGGTCGCGTTTAGGAATACTTATCGTTGAATCACGTTATTCCCGTTACATTACTTACTCAAGGTGACTTTCATAGCCCCATATTTACTCATTTATACTTGTTTTGAAATGAATACATTGCTTACTTTTATATACGGACACAAGTGCATAAAACATTTACCGATTGCCTAAGTTACCACAATTGCCATTAAGTCCCCATTTATCATGAACCGTTAATTATTTGTAAGCGCAAATGTTGTGAATAGATTATTGGGGTGACATCCTTGTCCGGGTTGATCGCGCCAACTGATTAAACGGACGCATATCATTTGGGAACATTGGATGTTTGGCAAGACACCTATAGGGGCATTCATACTTATGTTCTTACATACATAACACATTAAGGCTTTGGGGTCATGATCTTAGTGCATCGCAATACTTTTTCTATGACATTGTAGTTGTTATAATGGTCATACACAGAAATCTTGTGATCCGAACTTGACATTTACATTACTTAAACCTATGAACTCACCACCGTAAGTTTTCTTGGTTTGGCATACATTGAGTCTCCGTTGGCGCTCACATTCACGAAGATTTTTCTGCATGGACTATATATATCATTTGACTATGTTTTTCTGAAAACTCTATTCATGTTTCTGTGAAACTTGAGAGCTTGTGTATTAAAAACCTTATAGAGGTCGTTCTTTATATCTTATCTTTGTGCTATGAACGTCACACCCTCGGTTACCTTTCCGCTACGATATTTTGGGGTGTGACACTCGAGCGCGTTTATTTATTTAGCTCATCTATATAATATACATAAGTAGATATAAAATTATACGTATACATATATATATATATATATCTATGGTTTGTTTAGACTCGAGAGTCAAATCAAGCTTTGGGTTTGAAGCTCAACCTGTTTATGTATTTTGAAATCGTGTTTATAATATACGTAAGTATAGGCACAATTATACGTGTACAAGGTATTGCTAAGTTTCTTTTAAGCTCGCGACCATATTCGAGCTTTGGTACAAAGCTCAAGCTCGTTTAACAAATGAGCCTCAAACAAGGCTCAAACTAGTTTCGGCTCAACTCATTTAAGCTTTCACGAACCCATTCCTGAATATATCATGAACACATTTGCTCGTTTACACCCTCAGATCAGGCTCTTAAAATCAATTTAAATTGGCATAAAGTTAGAGCATTGAGTGTCATGGCAAGGGAATGGTTGCCAAGGGCCATAGCGCACTATGATAATGGCTACCACACCAAAGGTGTCGCGTGTTCAAGTACGCCAGCCCAGTGGCGTTCATTATGGTGAGATGTGGTGGTTTTCTTATCTTTTTTTGATTAAACTGTATGGGTTCACGTTGTAATATTATTGTGTTCTTATTTGTGTTTGGTGTATATGTTTTGTCTTTGTTGTGTGCATTTGGTGTTTAATGTGTGAGCAGCAGGGAAAGGGAAGAACCAAGAAGACAATATATTTTTTTGCTGATAACGTATAAATAATATTACAAGTTAGTCCTTGTGTACTAGTGTGTGTGTGTGTGTGTGTGTGTATATATATATATATATATATATATATATATATATATATATATATATATATATATATATATATATATATATATATATATATATACACTAGTGTCAAAACCCGTCCGATAGACGGGTATGACTTGTGGTTTTTATTTTTAGGATTTAGTTAAACAAATATATACTAAAAAGTAATTAAAAGTTTAGTGAAAAGGTTAATATCTATAATTGATGTTACCATAATCCATAAAACGGCTAATCGCAGGTAAGTATTATGATTTTTTGGTTTTATTTTTAGGGTTTAGTTGAGCAATTATATACTAAAAAGTAATTAAAAGTTAAATGAAATGATTAAGAACTATAATTGATGTTATTATAATCCATAAAACGGCTAAAAGCAGGTAAGTACTTTGATTTGTAGTTTTTATTTTTAGGATTTAGTAGAACAAATAAAATGAACAGTAATATGATAAGAGGATATAAAACTTAATAAATTATCCGCCATTACAAAGTATATGCTTTTAGTTCAAATTCGAAATAAAGTAAACACTTAAATATTGAGAACTAAATCAAACCTAAATAACAACACCTTTTCCTTGTTCATTCTTTCCCTACACACTTGGGTGGTGCAAGTCTTGCAAGTGTAGAGGGTTAAGGGTTAACTATATTATGCATTTGAAGATAAGAGCTCATTTATGTTTGTTTGTTTAATTTTAATCCGACAAATAAATGGGCACCAACGCTTAAACGGAAGGATTTTCTTGTTTATGTTGGTTTATTAAGAAAATGAGTTGTTCATGTTCATTCATTAACACATTAAATGATCGGTAAACCATAAGCTATCAGAACTCATTTTAGCCCATAATCCAACTCGCCCATTTTGACCTTATATCATATGTAGTGATCTCTAAGCCTAGGCCAAGCTTGAAATACTCTAAATTCACCTCATAAGTAGATAAGTAGGCTCCGGCTCCACCCATGACTTGCTACCTCTCAAGGCACATGCTTAGGACTCGCGCATGTAACATGTCATGTTCATGTTTTTAAAGGTTGCTTATATATGTGCGAACAATGAAACACATTCTACTTTGTTTACTCCGATTAAAATAAGTTAAAAAGCCAATATATATTCAAATCACAAAACCCCTATTATTGTTTACTTACATAATAGAATGCAAATCAACCGAAAGTTTACACAAAAATATTAAAAACAAAACACTTTTGGAACTCATGCATTATATCAAACCAAATTCAATACAGCTAAAAAGAACAACAAAAATTTATCAAACCAAATTTAGTTCAACCCAAAGTCAAAGAACAACAAAAACTTTCTTTTATACTTTCCTGGGTCCTTTCACAAAGGTGCATCTGCATAACATTACGCTGTCCAAAGTCAGTTACAAAAAGGAACATTTATAAATCGAGAACAAAAAAAAGTTTACATAAAAAACACGAACAAATTTATGAACATACAATACTACTCACCACGCGACGTTAAAATGTTCTGCTGTGAGACTTCACTTGTAGTATTAGTTTAGCCACAATGGTCATTCTAAAAAAGACAGTTGACTGAGACATTACGGGGCAACTGCTAGTGAGATTGACTATTTGAATCGATATGCCTATTTTTATGGGTTTCATTCCCTATTTTAAAAACTAACGAACCAACCAAATAATTACAGTCGGAATGAAAGTCATTCCCTAATCCAATACCCTCAAACCAAATACCCCCTAAGTTAAAATGTCATTTGCAAAACATCCGTAAGGACTTCTTTATAGACAAAAAGTAGCTAAGATATAAGATTAAATTTATAGTCGATGAAGGACTTCTTTATAGACAATGTTTGTTGTAGAATTGCAATAGTTGCCACCTTTATTGCAGCATAAAACTTTTAGACTTTTTTTTGCTCTTTACCTTTGACACGGCTACATAGAATTGCCCGGTAGGTGGGCTAGCTCTAAGAATGCTTTTATGATAAAAAAAATGGAGTAAAAAGCTTGATACAATCACGTTAAAAAGATAAAACAAACAATAAAATGTTGTTTTATAAAAATCGTATTGAGTCTGTCTAATGATGAGTTCAAACCCCATGAATTAGTTGACTAAAATCCGGGAATAAATTAGCAAAAAATGAGCATCATAAAGCTTCCATTGGTTTTTTTTTTCTCTCTCTCTCTCTCTAAGTCGCATTCCTATCATATGGCAACAAAATCAAACCAAAAGGTTTTACATTCTCTATAGTTCAGTAGTAGCAATCATTCTTTTCCCCATGCTTAAGCAGAATCCATTTTTTGCTATATCCGAACTCACAATCAACCATGTATCATATGTAATTAAGATTAAGTGTGAATAATGCTATCACAAGCTAGAAAGGGTAACATATCTACACAAATCCAACACATCTTCCATTAACAACTGGATTGACAATCACAAATGTAGCGAGATAATTCAGCTCGAACTGTAAAATCATGATCACAAGCATCAAACTGATTCATCTTATTTTTATTAGCCCTGATCCAACACAACTACAATCATAATCCAAAATGGAATAACCAAAACATACTCAATATAAATAAATCAAATATGGTTGTGGTACTTGCGCATAAAAGTGCCTCATTTTCAACATCACATGCATCTTTGCCACAACTTGCTCTACTGATGGGATGAGTTTCCTCAATATATAATATTGTTGTAGTTACAATAATGTACCTTGAATCTATAAGAATTTTATAAGACTTCCATTTAACTTCTATAAATTTCGAGGATGAATTAATTAATATATCATGACACAACAAAATATTATAAAACCTTTAAGACAAAATGCAAACAGAATGACTTGTTACTTTAAACGAATAGATATAGTGCGTACACTACCAGTAACAATCACGAAGCCTAACAATATCACTTCACACTATAAATGATCAAAGAGGAGGTTTTTTCTCACATTAATACTTGAGCTGATTGTATACAGAAAAATTAAAAATACTTTTATTTGCAGGAAGTACTCTTAGATGGTTCTGAGACGGCTGTTAAGCAACTTTACACCAGCTCAAAGCATTGTGAATTGGTCACTACTTTGTTACTGAAATAGCTATGCTAATCAAATCTTGTCGGGCTGTATTATGTTGTATTGAAGAAAATGGGTTGCCACTGGTATATGAATACGAATACTTAGATAAACAACAGCCTTGCCCTAGCTCTCTTTTCTAAATATTTTACTATCCTTCAATTTATTGTTTCAATATTTATTCAAGGGAGATAATTCCAATTTAAAAAAAATTATATATATAAATGCCATGAGTACCAACAGATATGCACGGCCGCACGGGCATAGCGAATGGATTAGCCGTACCAGTAACTCTTCGCCTTGCTCACAAGTATCCAATCGATTATATTCTATATCTTTTGAAATAAACAATACCCATTACCCAATAAGCATGTATCGGTAATTTCCTCTTTGTCGAAAAGCATTTGAATACTCTCTAGTGTACCAGAAGTCCAGAAGATATGCATGGGCATAGAAAATAGATTAGCCCTCATATCTTTTGGCGTTGCTCGCATGTATTAATGTGCTAATGCCAAATAACATTCTCTCTCTCTAAAACACTCGTTGTGTACTCGCAAAGTAAAAAAGAATGTGAAGGCATTCACATATGAGCACATTTGGTAGAGGTATACAAAGGGTGCGATTGTGCGAAGTGGGCTGGTGGGCATTCACCCCTATTCTTTATAGATGTAATGGTATTGATTTTTACTTCAATGTAAGTTGTGATATTTGATGGCTATCGAGCGAGTGTATTAAAAGTCTTATTATTAGTTTTTATCATATCATAGACGATACATATTGATCTTCTGACTCTTTCCTTTTCTCATAAGTATGCTACATTCCGAGTTAAATCATATTATTCTCTAGAGCATGCTCCAAACTAAGTAAATAAATAAATAACCAAGCTTTAATTCGTGGGATAGATTTTTACCCCAATCCTTTGAAACAATCATAAAGGCCGGCATAACTTAAAACTATGCACGATATTGACAGTGATCGAAAGACAAATATTGAAACAAAAGGCTGGGACTGGAAATTAATATAATCTGTTCGCAGTAAAACATCTCTACACACAGATACTACTTTTTGCTAGAGAATTGTATGGCATGATAAGAGAACTAAAACTTGTTCAAATTGATGCAGAAATATACTTGCTTCTACGACACAGCTGGCAAAGTAGTAGACACTACTCAAGGATACCTGATTCACATGACACACGCAGTAATAGAGGAAAGCCACGCTAGACGTAATTAACAGCATAGACATCAGCAGTAAAATAGTCTGGAATCTGCCCCCACTTTCCGACAGTGGCCCGGTCGCTGCAAGAAAAGGGGAGAAAAAGATTGAACCGAGAGAAAAATAAAAGAAAAAGATGATGCCAAGAAAACCATAATACTAAAAATATGATGGATTTAGATATAGATTAATAATTGATGATTCACGAAATAATGACGACAAACATACTATTTCGGTCTCTTGGCATATTGGTTTGGTACATGGCTGCCAACTTGTGAACAGAAGCCTCACACCCTTCCAGCAAGTCCAATGCATCCAAAACCATAGGACGCAAACCGCATAGATCTTACATATTGGTAAAACAATTTATATACATGTTTAAAGCTATAAAGTTGAGAACCCCAAAAAATAGACAAGAATAGCTGGTTACCGTGTGTCGGCGTATCAATTTATTCCCCTTCATGCTTTTAGCTTCCCATGTTATGATTTTATATCGATACTTGATATAAATCATAGGCAAACCTGATCATGTTTTAAAAAAAATTCAACCAAGAACAGAAAAGGTTTCAAGGAAGTAGGAAATTTAGACCTGCATGTGTTATGGGCAGCTCGTTTTATGACACTGTTTCGTTCATGTGCTACCTTATTTTCAGGCCTTCTTTTATGTCATCCTAGATTCCCGCATAAAGATGTGCCTGCATAAGATTGTGTTGCCCAAAGTCATTCACAAAAAGGAAGATTTGAAAAGCACATGGAAAAACAACCCATTCACATAAAAAAAAACACGAAGGAGATCATGCACATAAAATATGTATGCAATACTATTTAACCTGAGGTGTTGGATTATTCAGTTGTGATTTGGATCATGCACATAAAGGCGTTGTTGTTGACGGTGAACGATTACATTTGTTGTCTTAGGTGTGGTTGTGGGCCCGACTGATGTGGCATAACTGCGGAGACCTTGTTCTATGACACGTCGTCGATCATCTATTTGCTTATTTTCAGACCACGATTTATTTCTTTCCAAGTCCGGACACGAACATACAACTACATAAGATTGTGTCGCCAAAAATTAGTTAAAAAGACAGCTTTAAAAGGTATATGGGAAAAAGAACCATAATGTGGTTCACCCTTGACTATCGCATTATTCAGTTGTAGATGTTCACCTGTGATGTCACTGCCGTTGGCGCGCTCATTGTCAAAACTGCACGTGACTAAGGCATCATTAACACGGTGCCATTCAGAATAATCACTTGCAATTTCTGTCACTCGAGGCAAATTCATAAGTTTAAACATACTGAAAGCCAATGTCTGAATAGCGTAAGGGAACACAATAGATATAACAGTAGAAGGTCTAAACATCTTGGTTAAATCCCTTGTTTGATTTGATTTCCTAAAGCCAATATTGTTTCTGAATTATTTCTTAAACTTCATTACTCACATAGTAACTGTTAATATCAGCTTATAAGAGAACTGGTTCATCATGTTTTGGAAGTGTTTCATGAAGTTGATGTGCCTCTATCAACCAATTTCGGCTTCTGAGCACTCGTTCAAGACATGAAAGGGGGCAGCCAAACCTTTGAATCTGGAATGCAGCACCGATCTGGAAAGCATTCTCGAACCGTTTACTTCCTTTCAAATCTATGTTTTCCTGAATCGCATAACCCGACAATGCATGAAGTACAATTTATCTCATTAAATTGGTATTCAGCAACTATTATGAAAATAAGTATTTGTTTTGTGATAAAGATTTTGGATCCGAACCTGTCTGTTAAGAAGAATGCAGCAAAACTTTGTTGGATTCAAACTTGGAAAACTTTTGGATGTTCACGCAACGGTTATTTATCTCCACCAAAAAGATTTATGAAAGTATACATTAGTTCGTGCTTTTAACCATTTTTACCTGTAGATTTTTCCCCCAAAGATTACCACCGATATTAGTAAGTTGACATGTCAGAGGAAGAACACATAAATGAAACATAATTCCATTGACAACCATGCATCTGTCTCTCCGGTTTCAATCTGTAATTCTACGAAACATATGACATCCATAATGAAATCATACTATTGAGTAATATTTTGAGAACACTTGTTAACAAAATTATTTTGGCCAAGTTGCGCAGCAAAACTTACAAGTTCCATTAGAGTTTAAGAGATTTGAAATATCCAAGGAATATCATGTGGAGCAATTTCCTTTCGGTTCTTATTTAACTTAGTCTTTGCAAGTTTTGTTAACGAATAACTAACCTGAAAGAAATGTTCCGTTTTTCAGAATCAATATAAATAAATAATTAAGATTTTATTATTCAACCTCTCACCTCCTTTAATAGGTCTAGAGAACACAAAAAGGTATCACATAAAAGTAGGCCTACAATGCAAGACGTAATTCCTGGACTTGCTCCAGAGCCAATCACTGTGCTTCTTTTATTTAGTCTAGGCATCTCAGATCGTTTGAGTCATCCTATTTTGGACCACATGCTGGTAGGAACTTTGCAAGACTGCAATAGTAAGTTATCAATGGATTAGTGAAAAAAAAATTTCATAATATTAAAAATCATATCTATTACAGTCGTTTTTTACATGTGTATTCAGTATATCAAGCCATGCAGCTGAACACATTGAACTAACATGGATTCAAACCAGATTGATGGGATGTAGGGAAGATTCAAACATCCAAAACTAAGTAAAAACAGGTTTCAAGAGCAAATCATGGTTATTATTTAAACACGACCGATAGTATCACCTGATTCCCACGACAAGTTTGAAGTCTTCTTCAAGTGACCGGTTTATATATTTTTGAAAATTGAAATTTTCTTGGTTATTTAGTGCCAGATGTGCCTGAAAAAGAGAGGAAATTAGTCATTCATCACTTATTTTTAAGTAGTCTAAACCCGCTAATCATTCAAGAAGTCAATAGCTGTTATTTTTACCATGATAAATCCATGTCGAAGGGTCATAGAGTCGACTTTTGGAACTGACATAAAGAACTGTCTCATGAATCCCACCTGCAAAATATCTCACAAACATTAATTATAGTTGAAGAGGGAACTCAATACATGCTTGTTTCAGGTATACGCACCATATAAAGATCTCACAAACATATCTCCGGAATCGCCTCCCAATTTGGCTCGATGGAACCCTAACTATTTTATAGGATCCAGATAATATAAGTAACAGGTGCACGCACATAGGCACTCATCAGTTTTCTCTACGGGATGGGATGAATATATGGAGGTGTGATACTTATGTAATCAAATGGCTTGTCTTTTGTACCTCCAGATAAGTTTCCACATGGATTGTATAGACCTGGAATGGACGATGGGCAAAATTTTGGTGATAAACATCGTTAGCTAAGTCGTTTATATCGAAAGCTTCGACCATTTTGCATTCACTCCGGCTTTCATAGCTGAATATCTCTATTTAATTTCACATTTTAATTTCAAAATAAATAAAATAAAAATTTATATAAAACATAAAAGTGAGATACCATGCCACCAATGCCACTGTAGAATTCCAGCACTCGCCATGTCATATGCTCTACACAAACAGCCTTAGTAGGGACTGTTACTAAGACAATAATATATTACCTACTATGAGATAGCAAAAAACCTTAAGTTCTTATAAAATTGTCCAACACGCTTAATAGTTTGCCCAACCAATGAATTCCCTCTTCTACTTTTCCATTTTGTCAACTGATATAAGGCCTTTGATGCCGACAGATCATGTACCACTGTATAAATCTAACCATCGACCAGGCCTAAAAGATGTAGGACAGCCACCGGCAGCCTAAACAGAGTAGCATTTTTATCTCAATACCAAAATTATAGAAGGCAGCCATTTTTTATTTTATAATTTAGGTACATTAGAAGTAGCGTGCAATTATTAAGTGGATGTCTAAGCACGATCATATGTTTCAATCGTTAAAGCAACATCAGAACTAAAAGTAGTTTGTGTCAGGATATTAAAATTAAATATGCGATTATATTATCATATACTAATAATAGGTTTTTAAGACGACACCTGAGTTTAATATTATTGATTCATCTCTTGAACAAAAGCCAGCAAGAACACTTACTGATTCATGTATTACAACCGTGTCACAACAATATGATCCAGAAATATTTGTCGTCTCGAATGACGATGCTCATAGCAACTTGAAAAGTCATATGAGCATATACTAACTAAACAGATGATCATAATGTAAAATGATGCCAGTTTGTTGTAGATATTTACCATAGCAGCCGCCAAAAGGGAGCCTGTGCCCTTCACATAACGATAATAACTCTTTGTGAAACAACATCAGCGCTTTGAATCGGGATTGACAATATCTATACCACTTTAAGGAACTATTATTGCATCAACATGCAGATATGGACTAAAGCGACTATAAGGTTATATATGTATAAGAAATAGATAACCTAATATCAAGGATACCCATGGCACTCCCCCATCTTTCACTCAAGCTCGATGAAACAAAGTACTGATCTGAAGAACCTTCATCTGAAGACGTATTCTTCGTATAGTTTCCAAATTCCAAAATCTTTCTATGGGAAGGCAGGTTTGAAGCATCTCATTAAAAGTACTTGTTTTGCACTCATATAACGGTTCTGGCACACGAATAATTTGTCCATTAAACTCTGGGTTGCAGAAAGATGATGGCTTTTTACCTAAAAATCATACATAAACAAATACAATTAAATTCAACATTCTTGAGAATCTTCAAGAAGCTAAAAACCGACATACCAGGGAAAAGTAACGTGGGCGTGAGTATGGAACAATAAACTGGAGTGGGCTCAAGATAAACTCCTGTGTCACGAACTGGTTTTCCTCAAGTATCTAAACCATCATTTGATGCGTATCAGATGTCTGAAACAAACAAACGCCTTAGTAAATGACTCAAGTATATGTCAATATACTTATCACAAGTTGAGCGAAAAAAGTTTGATTAAAACCTCGAAACCAACAACACTCTCAACGAAAATCATAACTGGAGGTAACACCAACTGAGGTATAATATCAAGGATTGTAAGAAACGATGAGGCATGTGCATCAGCAGATTGTTTCTGAAGACCTAAAGACAAAGTTAGCTCGAGAATAAACCATACTCAATGTAATGATCAGAACTTAACTAATATCAGGAATGTTACCTTGTCTAGTATATGGTTGACATAGTGGAGAAAAAAGCCACACATTAGCTTGGTAACGATCAAGATCAGGAGCAGTCAATGTCTGAATATTACCCTGTATTCACCACTTCCAAAATAACTATCTGAACTATATTTATAACATTCAAATGGCTTTGGAATTGGTTATTTAGATGCTTTATTTATGGCAGATTAACAGTTTCGAGAGGGTGCTTAAAATTGCTTATTTTAGAATGCTTATTTAATCATAAATAAGCAGGTACAATCTAAGCACAAGCTCAATATGCCTTACTGTCTTAACAAATGCTTTAAGCATTTAATCACTTAATTAAGGGGGTGTTTGGGATTGCTAATTTTAATTGCTTGTTTGCTTTATAAAATAATTTGGTACTAACTATTTACTTTTAAGTGCTTATTTGCTCTAAAATAAGAAGAGAAGTACACAAACACTCAAAACTGCTGCTTAAAGAAATTTAAGCAAACATTGCTTGAATAAGCAATCCCAATTCCCAGTACCCTCTAAGTAATGCCAAAGTCCGGATTGTGTATTCTATCTGCGTATTCATAGTGCTTATTTACTTATTTTTTAGCAGATGAGCCTGCTGATTCATAGTGCTTATTTGAAATCTCTTTTTTGGTCATCGCATCTAACCTAAAACCCACCCGTAAAGTGGATCTAATTTACAGTTTTATCGACAGCAGAGGAAAAGCCAAACGATATTTCCGGAACTTGTTATTTGCCTTCTTACAAACAGAAGCAGAAAGAAAACCTAAACAACGTCTAACTAAGCAATCCTAACTACGTACACAAATAGTATCTTTCAACATCCACCTTTAAATTTGAGCTAAAAATATAGAATATATTGGGCAAAGTATACACCTGGAATGGACGATGGGCAAAATTATGGTGATAAACATCGTTAGCTTAGTCGTTTAAATCGAAAGCTTCAAAGGCAACCATTTTTTATTTTATAATTTAGGTACATTAGAAGTAGCGTGCAATTATTAAGTGGATGTCTAAGCACGATCACATGTTTCAATCGTTAAAGCAACATCAGAACTGAAAGTAGTTTGTGTCAGGATACTAAAATTAAATATGCGATTATATTATCATATACTAATAATAGGTTTTTAAGACGACACCTGAGTTTACATATTACTGATTCATCTCTTGAACAAAAGCAATCAAGAACACTTACTGATTCATGTATTACAACCGTGTCACGACAATATGATCCAGAAAACTTTGTCGTCTTCAATGACGATGCTCATAGCAACTTGAAAAGTCATAAGATAACATAAAATAATCTAATATGATGATAACAACAACATGACGGCAGCAACATCAGAAAGGGGAAGATCGGAAGCAATTATTACATGTAAACAATTAATTAATGTGCATATCTAACTATTACCTTACAACTATAGACAAATAAATATTAACCCCATGGCATAATAAGAAACTTGACTTCATATGCACACATAAACAACAATGAAAAAAACACTTGCAAAAAAAGATGATGATGATGGTCGCTCAATATAGGTTTATTTTTGGTTCTGGATCAGGGATTCTTATGTTTAGGAATAATATAATAGGGTGTTAAAAAAAATAAAATAAAATAAAATAAAATTTAAAAATATATATGGTATAATTATCTTGTAAGTGATATATATCATATTTTTTAGTAATTGTTATCTTCATAATATACATTCCTAAATTTACAAATTGTAGGATTTTTTTTATCATCTCCTTATTTGTATTGATTTGAAAGATATAAATCAAAAAAACAATTTACTCTAGTGGTAAGTTGTTTAGAAAACTCATGAATGACCCAAGTTCAAATCCAATATATGTCTTCTTTTTAATTAAACAATTTTAAAATTAAAAAATAACAAAAAACAAACCGAATTTTAAAAATTAAAAAATTAAAATTGTACATATATTAATTAAAACGCCACACATAAATACAATGATGACATGGAAATATGACTTGGCATTATGGGATGCCAAGTGGCATTATGACGTGGCATGCCTCCTCTTATATAATATATATATATATATATATATATATATATATATATAGGGTAAAGTTAAAATAAAAAGATAAATATCCGTAAAAAGAATAAAAAGATTTATTTTTTTAAAAAAATTCTCCAAAAATTCCAAAAAAATCCATAAGATCGGGTATGTTGGTGCATAAAACTTTTGTGAAAACATTTTTTATAATTTTGAGTTTTGATACGTTTTTTTTAATGCACAAAAAACGAATTTTGATGCGCAAAAAAATTTTGATGCACAAAATTTTCAATTTGTTTTAGTTAGACGCGCAATTTTATTTTGATGAAAAAAGTCAAAAGAAGTTGGGTACAAAAACCAATTTTTGATGCACAAAAAAACGATTTAATGCGCAAA
Source organism: Chrysanthemum makinoi (assembly GCA_910596185.1). Classification (NCBI taxonomy): domain Eukaryota; kingdom Viridiplantae; phylum Streptophyta; class Magnoliopsida; order Asterales; family Asteraceae; genus Chrysanthemum; species Chrysanthemum makinoi. The sequence goes on from OU343219.1 coordinate 159,212,206, forward strand.
CGTATTTTTTAATAATTTTTTTCGGAAAAAATATCCACTTTTAGAAGAAAAAAAAAATTCACAACTTTTTCATGCACCATCATACCCGATCTTGTGGATTTTTTTGGGAATTTTTCGAGAACTTTTTTTGAAAAAAAAATCTTTTTATCTTTTTACGGATATTTGTCTTTTTATTTGATCTTTATCCTATATATATATATATATATATATATATATATATATATATATATATATATATATATATATATATATATATATATATATATATATATATATATATATATATATATATATATATATATATATATATATATATATATATATATATATATATATATATATATATATATATATATATAGTCCGGTTCTAGAGAAAAGTGTAATTAGAGTGAAAAGTGAGAAAAAAAAGTTATATGGTAGATTTTGAAAACACTTGAAAGTTTAGGATAAAAATTAAAAACTAATCAACAAAAGAGGGAATGTTAATCTTCTTCCGTCGTTTTCAGTTCGTTCACAAAAGAGATGAGCTACTCTATCTCCACCTTCTGCACCGTCACCAACACCACCGTCTGCACCGTTACCACCACCACCATCGTCGCCACCATCTCCACCTTCTGCACCGTCGCCACCATCTCCATCGTCCGCACCGTTACCACCACCACCACCGTCGCTACCGTCTGCACCATTAAAACCACCACCATTAAAACCGATAAAAAAAACACCAAATATTATAAAATTTCGATCAAAATCCGATCCAAATAATCGTGAAAGCAAAAACTTTGTATTATCAGAAAAAATGAGGAAATATGTTACGCCATCAGTTTATGTTATTTTTATGTATTCAGGAATCGAATGTGAGAACTCAAACAATAGTAAGAACATAATTATTAATTGGTCAATTTTTATGTTATTTTATGCATCATTGAGTATATTGTATCATAATTAGTTTTTTTGTGAATATGTGTAAAATTAGGGCATCTGCGTAGATTATGTGTGTATAAAAATGACTTTAAAGTGAATCTGTGCAAAAAAAATCATGTTACGGCATTTGTTGGTTTGAATTAATGCTTCATGATTATACATTAACTAGTGCACATTTTAAAGCATCATCAATTAATGTTATGGCATCTATTAGTATAATTAGAGTGTCGCGTGACACGTTAAGGCATCCCGAGTGTATGAGTAAAGCATCACGTCACACGTTAGGGCATATGTTTTTTCATTATTACATATGAAATAAGCGTTAGCGCATCTGTTAGTATGGTTAGGGCATCACTTGTTTTGTTAAAACGTTCGTTTGTGTCGTTAGTGCATCAAAAAATGTGTTATGGCATCAATTAGTTTGACAAGAGCATCATGTTATAAGTTAGAGCATCATTGTGTAAGTTTAGTGCATCATTGGTCATAGTATGGCGTCCATTTGTATGTTTAGTACATCGTTGGTCATAATAGGGCATCGTTTTGTATGGTTAGTGCATCAATGAACACATTAGAGCATCATGTTACAAAATTAAGGCATTGAGAGTGTATGATTAGTGCATCAAGTGACAAATTCAAGGCATAAAATGTTTTCTGGCGTGTTTATGGATAATAAGCCGAGGAAATAATGGGAGACTGTTGGAAGATTGCCCGAACGACCAGATTCAATGAATGGTTGCGGTATAGCATTTAGAGGTTGTGGTGATCGTGTAATCGTTATTGGTGGGCCGAGAACTATTGGGGTTGGGTTCATTGAAGTGAATTCATGGGTCCCAAGAGACGGGTCGCCTCGTTGGGAGATGCTTGGGCGATACTTTGTGTACATTTGTGCCGTGATGGGCTGCTGAAGTTGGTGTTTTCATGGGCATATGATTCTTGATCATGGGTAACTCAACTATCCAAAAAAAAGTTTATCTTTTTTTTTCCTTGTCAATTTTCTTTGTTATTTCAGTGTTCCTATAATATTTGTTGTGTATCAGTTTTCCTATTTGTGCCTTGCTGTCATCAACTATTTGTAGACAACAGAAATCTTGTAGTATTTATCAAGTATTGCTCTTTTTTTATCCTTCTGTACTTTCAATAACTGAAAACATACCATCCTCTATTACAATACTAGTTTCGTTATCTTATAATCATATGATGTTGATTTATTCAGTTGGTTTTGTAATCTTTTCAAAAAGTGTCATCTTTTTAATATTCTTGGCTATTGCATTTTCCAAAAACATTAGGTGAATGAATGGCATGCATTTGAAAGCTCTTCCTACAAAAGAGTTGATAAAGACAATCGGTGAGCAATGGAGAAGCGTCGGCATCCTCAATGAATCCGAAGGGCTTTTTATAGAAGTAAGAGTTATGTTCCAAATATTCTCATGTGAACAACTAATTGGTGCATCTGTTTTGATTAATTGGTGCATCTGTTTTGTTTAGTTGGTGCATCTGTTTTGTTTATTTGGTGCATATGTTTTGTTTAGGTCTGCAATGATAAATGCTGGCTATCGTATCTCTGGAACTCATGTGAACCCATTAGGTCTAAAATCTGATGCTCTAATGGAGGTCATATGGGATATCATGCGTTGTTGGTTAAGCTTCTTTTTTTTTCTTTTTTTTGTGTGTGTTTTTTTCTACGTCCACTCTGTATTTTTATATGCTTAAGATTGATGCCTTTTTCTTGTCATTTTGAAGGTTAGAAATCATCCAGTGAAACCCCAGCCACCAGAGGATTCTGGAAGTGTGATCTTAGCCAAGGAACCCGTGCTTCAGGTATACTTATATTCATTATTAATCTAATGCCACAAATACCCTTCAGTGTGGACTAAATTGACGTATTTTGAAATTATATACCATTGTCTTGACTGTTCAGATTCTTGTGTGGCAAATATGTTTTTCATGGAAATTATATGACAATGATAGCTAATTTGTGCATTTGTTTTGTTTAATTGGTGCATCTGTTTTGTTTATTTGGTGCATCTGTTTTGTTTAGGTCTGTAGTGATAAATGCTGGATATGATATCTCTGGAACTCATGTGGGATATCATGCGTTGTTTGGTAAGCTAAAATTTTCTATTTTTTTGTGTTTTTTTCTACGTGCACAATGCATTTTTTTATGCTTAAAATTGATTCCCTTTTCTTGTCATTTTGAAGGCTAAAAATCATCCGGTGAAACCCCAGCCACCAGAGGATTCTGGAAGTGTGATCTATGGCAAGGAACCCGTGATTCAGGTATGCTTATATTCATTATTAATCTAATGCCACAAATACCCTCAATGTGGACTAAATTAACATATTTTGAAATGATTAACAACAGGCTAGTTTTTGCTCGAGTGATTGCATCACTTAGCAAAGCTTAAGCAAAGAAGGTGGCCCATTTTCTTCCAAATCCCGAAAGGCATTGGGGCCCAAAACTGATGGCCGGGCGTACTATTACTAGTAAACACGCATCTCTTCTGGCCCATAAATAGTTAATGAGATTCTTAAAAATAGTGAAGAATAAGGTGAAGAACCTGAAACCAAGCGTAAGAAGACACAAGATTCTACTTCAATTTCATGATAAAAGACTAAAAATGGAAGCTTTTTATACATCTCTCTCGTGATCTTATTCTGCATTTATGTGCAGAGAGTGAATCCAACTTGTATTCTCAGCAGTGAATTACCCTTTTCGATTAATAATGCAAAAAAGAGTTGTAAATTAGTTGAAGGGTGGCCCATATTGAAGTTTAGAAGTCTTGAACTGCAGACTGAAGTCTGTTTTTTGTGTGTGTTTTTTTTCTTTCTTGTAATTTAATCATTAATTGAAATTCTATGTATTATTTTGAACGAATATATGTAACTAGCTATATGTATTCCTTAGCAATTGAGTTTCTCTGATTTGTTTACTCGAGTTATTTTAGTTTTTTATCGGCCGACTATATTTGCTTTGCGATGTTTACTATAGATTCAATGACATATTTAGTCATACTTAGTTAACCTCTTAGGTTTTTGTCACTTGTACACACAAAAACAATAAAGTATCATGAAATAAGTAACTATTAACTGATGAAAGAATAAGTTGTTGTTGTTGCAGGTAAGTTTCCATGATGGGTTGATTTGTGATAATTGTGTTTGGTGGATCGAGATTTGAACAACATCTTCATTATTTAAAATAGTTGGTACCTCGTATATGAATAAAGGTGCATTAATTTGAAAATAGTAATTGCTCAATGATAATTAATTTGCTCATCATAACAATGATAAAATAAAAGGTGCATGAGTGTTAGAAACAAAAAGGTGTACCAATGTTAAAATAGAATGCTAATCATATAAATGAGAATTAATTTGCAGAAGTATCGAATAACACAAATCAGATATACAAAAACCTCATTATATCAATGAGCTGATGAATTCATAAAAGAGAGAAATCACGGAAATTTATCAAATACGAAAAAAGTATCGAACAACGAATACAAGAAGATTCATTCTTGATAGCACATTTTGGAAGGTCCATAAACTGAGCGACTTTGGCGCTTTTGTATCTGCTTGTTGGGGTCTTTCTCTGGGCAGGTCCTCAAGGTATGTCCTTATTTCTTCTCGCAAGTGAGGTAGTGTCGTCTTTCTTAGGATACTCATCTTCATTCCCTAGGATCTCATCCATGCATATAAATCAATATAGACTATTCCTAAAAAAGTGCATCAGTTTATACCAGAAAGGTGCAACATAGTGGATAATAATACAATAAATTATAGTAAAATGTATTAATTGTTAAACCTGAAGGTAGCTTTGATAGACACGTAATCTCCATATCGCTGGTAATTCTTTTTAGCTTCATTATCTGCCCAGAATAAGCTACACAAACAATAATCGTCATCTTTGTAATAATCAACAATATAACCTATAGAATACATTTGCTTACTTAGAAATATCTCCATTGGCATTTGTGTGTCACGATCCTCAATAAAAATGTTGATGTCGCGCCTAAGATTCTTGCAATCTACATTCAGAAGCCATCATACATTTCTTTCATTAGCCTAAAAGCTCTAACCACACCAACATTCGCGTTCGAAACATAAAACAATAAGTTATATTATGAGTAACCCAAATCCCTAGAAGTCTTCAAAAACTATATCTTCTTCATAAACTAGATATCATTATGAACTTCTAGAAACTTGTATACCACGTGCATATCACCATCTATTATCCAGAGCCTTAATTATGCTAAGCACCCAATTTCACAAGAGGTATTTCCCCTATGTGATTTCTTACTACTACTACCACTACTTTCACCAGTTTCACTCATATTAACTATACTTTTTCCATTTACCACTGCTTCCCTTATCAATGATTTTTGGCTTACCACTTCTTTAATTATTAATACTAACAGCTAAACCATTGTTACGACTTCTATATTTTTCAAGTCTTTTTTAAACTTCCATTACAACTAAAACATTTCAGTTTCAATCATCACTACAATATGGATTGTATTCGTTTCCAACTTAACTTCAAAACCTCCTTTCTTAGCATAAAATTTATAAAAATAAAATGACTTAATCAATGATGAAAATCATTTAAGCATTTATATCAAATATATAAAATCGTGCACCACGTTGTAAGATCACCGCACAACAAGTACCTATAAAGGACCAAAGAACATCAAATCTTTCTTTAATAACAAAATGAGGTCAAATTGGAATTTGCATTCGTATTTTGGGACAAAGGTAGTAACTTGAGCGACTCTAGTAATATCTACTTCATTTTAGAACATCACCAAAATTATAATAATCAATCTTATTAACCTAAAGCAGATTCTACATGAAAAGTTGGTGCATCATAGTGTAAAATTAATGCATCATTATCATAAAATTTCATTTAGGCATTTTATCAAACATCTTGTGTGCAGTTCTTTAAAATATCATTTCAAGTCATTTTTTTCGCAAATTTGCTTCAAATAACTAATCTATACAATGCATCATGTTACAAACACTTAAAACGATACATCAATGAAAAAATATGATGATTGCCGAATCAAAATTCATAAAAAACATAACTCATAATAAACAAATAATCAGTACAAATAAACACGTATATCAGCACTATTTTTTATATTTGATCTTTGATAACTGATGACGTACCCTCCGATCAGGTCGAAGGATACCCCTTCGACCTCAGTTGAATTTGCATTATGAAGACCCAAGTCTTTCTTCATAAGTCATTGGTGGTGTAAAATCATTCATCATTGATATGGTTACTTGGGGGCACCAAGGCCTATGCCCTTCGGAGTCTTCTTTTGAAGGCACCAAGACAAAGGAGAACCTTGACTTGGTCTTCCCCCACGTTCCCACTATCTCCTTAGCTTCCCCGCCAAGATAGAGAGAGTGGGGATGAAGCCCTAGATGTTACCACAAATCATGGGACGCCCCCATGATCTCCGAAACGTATGCTAACACTCTCCAAGCTTATTTCTTCATCTATAAATAGGTTGGACGAGTCATTTCAATGGTAGGTTCACTAAACATAGTATTTCACATACTCCATATTACTTACAACACATATTATATACTTACTCTCATGCCGAAGGTGGTTCGCAGGGTCCAACCCCTGCGCAATCACTTAACGAAGTGTCTACTATTTCTTATTGCACATTGGCTACAAGTTTGGCGCAAGCATATCACCCCTCATACCCTTCGATCACCATCGAAGGCCTGGTCGTATGAATTATTGTACAATCAGTGGCGCCATCCGTGGGACCCGCTACAATTGGTCTCGTTATTCCAAACTTATAACCAGTCAATCACACTCACTAGTTTCACGGCATGAATCAAGGAAGAGAGGATACTCCCCCTCCGGGTTTCTCGACCTTGACACCAATCCCAGTCAACGATCCTAACAACCTTCCCAACATAACCGTGTCCACCTTTACCACACGATATCACCCTGAAATAACTCCCAACAACCATGCTTCAACATCGGCTAACCCTGAACCGATAATCAGTCTTGCGTTCGTCGAAGCTAACATTGAAGCACTAGAGTCTTTACTGAGGGCTCGAAGGAGGCAAGCTCGGAACGTGGAGATACGGAGGGAGTTGGAATACTCTAGCGATGAGTATGATGAAGAGATTGAAATGGAGGCTAGGCCCTTGGCTCCTGGGGCTACACGCTTCAGGTCGAGGATAGGGTCTTCCGGCAAGGTCGAAGTGGAAGGTCGGTGGTTTTGAAGATGTCCCGGAGAGGGCTCCGACGAGAAGGGAAGGAACAATGGAAGGCTCCAATGGAAGGATTCACCGAAGGGAGACTACGGAGGTTAACTTGCCACCACTCTTGGCAGCCCATCTAGGGAGAACTGAGCGGGGTCCTTGCGGCCTTTCTCACGCGATCCCGTAGAAGGCAATCCATCTCAAATGAATGGGGGAGGAAATATTCCTCCTCATGGTATGTACCCTCCTTTTCAGGCTCAATCTTACCCCCATAGGGTTTATCCCCCACATAATGGGCAGGCTAGCAACCCTAGCTTTTCTCAACCATACGGAAGCATGCCATACGGGCAACCTATGGTGTACCCTTCGTATCCTGTCGGAAGTCACCCACCTTATATACCTATTGCTTACCCTCAATATGTTAACAAAAACCATGTCGGAATACCTCTGAGCCATTACCCATACAATGATGTCCCCACTTACATGCCACCTTACAACTGCCTTTATTCGGAACCCATGGGTTCCACGACACCCTTCATAAGGTGGATAGAAGACTACCCTTTTCCCGATGGGTTGAAAATGCCCGCACATATTGATACTTATGATGGGAAGGGGGACCCGGATAATTTCTTACATCTGTTCAAGGGGCTATCGAATGCGAAAGTGGGTTATGCCCGTTTGCTTGCCACATGTTCACATATACCCCCTGCGAGACTCGCCAGATATGGTGGAACGGGCAAAAGCAGTAGCATTGTGAATTTGGATGATCTCAAGGCCAAGTTTAGATCACACTTCACCCCAGAAAAAGTTCACAAGGACTTACCCGAAGGCATAACATCAAGGAGAGGGACAACGAGAGCACCGTGGCTTTCGCTACTAGATATCTGATGACACCTTGCAAATCCTGGGTCTACATGAAGACCAGCGTATCTCTGGTTTAGTGCATGGCCTACGAAACAGAAGTCTAGTGGAATTTCTATCCACTGACCTTCCCGCAACCTACAAGGGCTTAATGGAGAAGACTTACACCAGGATCAAAGCCAAAGAAGTATCTACCAACGGGGCTCCGATTGAAAACAAAGAAAGTCACAGCAAAATACCGAAGCACCCTTCGTGGGAAGGGTCAAAAAACAGACACAAAGGCAGGGACAGGTTTACGCCCTACAACAAAAACATCAACCACGGACTCTGGGCTAATCTGTCTAAATCTCCAAGGGAGATACTTGCTACAGAAAGGGTTGCGAAGGCCTTCGATCCTCCTCCTCGTTTGGCAAGTAGGGGAAGAAGCAGGGATACCTCCAAATACTGCTATTTCCATGACGATTATGGACATGACACCAACAATTGCAGAGAGCTCAAGAAACAGATAGAAGAGGCCGTGAAGTCCGGTCAATAGGGACATTTGGTGAAGGGCATAAAGAAAGGTAAAGAGAAGGTATCGACACACGCTAGGGAAAGACACCACATCGATCGGGCACCCATCCTCATGGTTTACATGGGATGATTCGGGATAAAAAGGAAAGCGGCGGAGGAAGCATTATGCGAGTAGAGACGTTACTTTCCCTTCGATCACTGGCAAGGTTCTCTTGAATGACCCCGTGGTCATCAAAGTCCTAATCTCCAACAGAGAAGTAAACAGAGCTTACTTAGATCGTGGTAGCTCTTGCGAGTGATCTAACAACATTGTTTTCAAGCTCAAGCCTTCGATAAGGTTGAAGAGGATAGATTCGAAGGTATCCTTGGTGGGATTCTCAGGGGAACACTCATGGCCCCTGGGAGAGGTCCCTCTAGAGGTTACGATTGGAGAAGGAAGGCTAAAAAGGACAGAAACCCTGATTTTCGCTATCGTAAGGTCTGAATCTCCCTATAACATATTAATAGGGAGAACCGCAATGCATAAAATGGGCATCGTTGTCTCCACCATACATGCCGCAATCAAATTCCAAACACCATTCGGTATTGGAACGGTTTTCTCCAATTACAACGCAAAGAAGCCTACGGACGTAGGCAAAAGGGTCAAACAAACTCGGAAGAGCCTCCAAAGATGTTCTCGCTTTACACCGATGCCGAAGAGCGATCGTAGTAAACGACCTCTACCCCGATCGTGACGGTAATTGGAAAGCGCCTTCCTACCTCCTTTAAGGCTGAATTGGAAAAGTTACTAAGGGCGAATGCAGATGTCTTCGCATGGACTTAGTCTGACATGACGGGGGTCCCCAGAACTCTCATCATAGACGGAAAACACTTCGTCACCGAGCACAAGCTTAATAAGTTCAAGCACATTGAACCTATCAAGCAAAAGCGTCGAAGTCTTGCACCTGAAAGGAATGCCGCAGCGTGCAAGGAAGTGGATGAGCTCGTAACAAAGATGCATACTCAGGGAGGTAAAGTATCAAACCTGGGTAGCCAATCCGGTGATGGTCAAAAAGCATTACGGAGGATGGCGGATGTGTGTAGACTTCACAGATATCAACAAAGCCCGTCCAAGGACCTGTATCGCTCTACCGTAAATCGATTGGAAAGTGGAATCCTTATCGTGGTTTTGACTGAAATGTTTTTTCGGACGCTTACAAGGGTTACCATCGATACGATGTCGGAAGAGGACGAAGAAAAACAACCTTTTACGAGTAGTGTATTGTTACAAGAAGATGCCCTTTGACTTGAAGAATGCAGGTGCTACCTACCAAAGGCTAGTGGACAAAGCCTTCAACAAGCAAATAGGTAGGAACCTCGAAGCATACGTAGACGATATGGTTATCAAGAGTAGAACGGAAAAAGACATGCTCTCCGACATAAAGGAAACCTTTGATCAGCTTCGCACCATCAATATGAAGTTAAATCCCAAGAAGTGTTCCTCCGGCGTGGAAGAAGGACAATTCCTGGGACACCGATCACAAAGGGTATTAAGGCCAACCCTTCAAAGGTCAAGGCCATCACGGACTGCGCCTCCTAAATCCCTCAAGGATGTACAAAGTCCGAACGAAAATTAGCACCCTCAAGATTCTTATCGAATGGAGCGATAGATCTTTGCCATTCTTCAAGACACTCAAAGGATGCACGGATAAAAATACGTTTCAGAGGAGTACGGATGCGTAAGTCGCCTTTCAAAAGCTCAAGGATTTCATGGCTATTCTACCTACACTTACTGCCCCAATCAAAGGCGAAGTGTTGTTTATGTACATCGCAGCCTCCTTCGAAAGCATTAGTGTTGTCTTATTGGCGGAGAGGGAAAAGAAGCAAATCCCTATTTACTTCGTTAGCGTGGTTCTACTGAGGAGTCGAGCTAAATTATCCGAGTTGGAGAAGTTAATCTTGGCATTGGTTCATGCTGCGAGGCGCCTTCGAAGGTACTTCCAAGCTCAACCCATAACCGTGCTCACTGAAAAGCCTTTTAAGCAGATACTTTCGAAGCCGGAGAGATCTGGAAGGATAACTAAGTGGGCTATCGAGCTAGGAGAACATGAAATTGAGTACAAGGGTAGAAACTCGGTCAAAGGGCAAATATTGGCAGACTTCTTAGCCGAAACACCATCCGAACCGGGCAGACAACAAAGTTACGAGAAGAAACCGCGAAGACGGTCAAAGGGTGGAAACTTTACACCGATGGAGCCCAACCCCGATTGTTCGGTGTAGGTTTAATGCTTGTTGACCCGGCGGAAGGAGTATACTTATGCACTCCATTTCAATTGATGCTACTAACAATGAAGCGGAGTACGGCCTTGCTAGCAGCCTCCGACTAGCTAAGGACATGGAGGTAGAAGACTTGGCTATTTTGTTGATTCACGCCTGGTCGCCAATCGATCGGGGCTCTACGAAGCAAGACAACCCCGTGATCAACCAATACCTAGATAAGGCCAAGGAGATGCTCGAAGGGTTTACATCCTACAACATAGAGCATGTTCAAAGGAACCAAAACAAAAAGGCGGATGCACTTAGCAAACCGGCATCAATGGGATTTGCTCATTTAACTAAGGAAGTTCGTCAAGTGTTGGCAGATAGGTCCATCGTCCAAAGGAGGTGTCTCGACGTAATACCGAGGAAGATTCAAATTGGATGACTCGAGAGAGTATCTAATAAGTGGTATATCTCCGAGGATCAAAAGCTAGCTCAAAAGGTTCGCATCAAAGCACCACAATACAGAATCATGGGAACTACCTATACCGAAGGTCCTTCTTGTCTCCATGGCTTCGTTGTGTAGGACCTAGGCAAGCCGCCAACATCATTCAAGAAGTACACGAAGGGTCTTGCGGGCTACACGCATGACCCCGCTCTGTTGTTTCTAAGATCATGAGGATAGGATATTATTGGCCTTCGATGCAATGTGGATGCGAGAAATTATCCGTAAGTGTGAAGCCCGTCAAGTCCACTCAAGAGTGCCAAGGCTACCAAAACAAGATATGACCTCCGTGACGTCCGCGCGTGGCCTTTCGACCAATGGGGATAGATATCGTCGACCTCTACCAATTGCTCCAGGAAGGGTAAAATTCTTGGTCGTAGCCAACGATTACTTCACGAAATGGGTGGAGGCCAGACCCTTAGCATCCATCGCAGGGAGGCACATGGAAAAGTTCGTGTGGGAACACATTATCTGCCGATTCGGAGTACCCCATATCATCATCTCAGATAATGGGAAACAGTTTTGCGAAGGAGTGTTCCTAGTGTTTTGCAGAGGCCTGAATATAAAACAATCTTTCACATCCGTTTACCATCCTCAAGGTAACGGGGACATCATCCAAGGCATAGAACGAAGGCTGGGATACAACCACCATGGTTGGGTAGATGAGTTACCTCAAGTACTCTGGGCTCATAGAACGCACACAAAGTCAAGTCATGGGGAGACACCTTTTAGCTTGACATATGGCACATAAGCTGTCATCCCTTCGGAAGTAAGTGTCGAAACAGAAAGGGTCATGAACTTCAAAACATCAGACAATGAAGAAAGACTCCGCAGGAATCTAGACCTACTCGAAGAACGAAGGGAAATAGCCTCGATTAAGGAGGCTATCCATAAACAAAAGATTTAAATGCACTACAACAGTAGGGTTCGGCCTTTGACATTCAAGCCAGGAGAATACATCCTCCGACTCAACAGCGCAAGTAAAGCTGAGTACCAGGGTAAACTAGGGCCTACATGGGAAGGACCCTACGTTGTTAAGGACACATATGGAAACAGAGCCTACAAGCTGGAAACCCTTGACGGAGACGCTATTGATAGAACTTGGAATGGCACTACCCTTCGTAAGTTTTACATATGAAACTTACAATATCCAAGGACATTCTTTAATTTGCTTTCAATGAATGTATTTGCATTCTTCTCACTTGGGGAAAGAAGCATTAATGGTAGGCATCTAGTATTCATTTTTTAAAATGATGTAATCCTCTCTACCCATTTAATGATATAACGCATTTCCCTCAAATCTCTTGTTTCGTTCAATACAACAAAGATTTGTCCACCAAGTCGCTTTTATAAGTTTCAATGTTGAATGGATGTACAAAGACTAACAATACGTCTTGATCATATGCATAACATCCATCTTAACTTCACATTAACTTTCCTATATGGCCTTAAGGTATTCCAAGCCTCACGCCCAAAGGATTAAGATGGAGTGGGTCGCAACCCTCCACACGCAATTAAATTATACGATTGCTATATTCTTGGTGAAGTAATTACACACAATGAGTCTATGCATCTACCATACGCCTTAGGTTGTAAAAATTTTTACGCGTAAAATGAAACGTAAAGAGAAGAATCACACATAGCAAAAATACGTGCCCTAGTGGCCTTGATGTAGATATTCATTTATGACTAGTTTAACTAGTTCAACGGTCCGTAGCCTTAACGATCAAACAAACAAAATATTGTCTTAGGCCAAGGCCTTTACCACACACATCAAATGTAAAATTGTTTCATCAGGCATATAGCCCGAAAGAGACACATACATATTGTTTGAAATAGGGTACATACCACCTCGAGGGATCAAATTACTACCACATGGTAGCCTTCATCAAACTTTGGAATGGGTCGGATCAAAGAAACACCTGGGATGGAACCTGGGAGATGGTGTCCTCTTCAAGGAGAGGCAGGCCGACTTTCCTTGGCTTCTTGGCTAGCAGGTCCTCAATAGAGGCCTCTGGGTCCTTCGTTGCTTCGGCAAGAAAGGAGAACTCTGCAGTGGATAAGGCATTTCCTGCATCATCATATTCCTTCTCATGAGTTGCTTTATAGTATGGAACATTTGCAAGCTTCACTGGTTCCCATGTCTCAGCTATCTCCTCTAAAGTGGTACACTTGCCATGAAATATGGCTGCATTCACCAATTTCCCAATCATGATACCCCCATCATCACTATGGTACAGTTCCATGGCGATGTAGGGGATGAATTTGGCTACCAAATCCGCCCTATCCTTCTTGAGCATCTTCAAACGAAGGTCTAACCCATCCACCTTTTCCCTGAGCTTGATCTCTTGGTCAACTAGCTTAGCCCTCTCTCCTTCAAGGCCTCCACACTTGGTTGTAAGAACGGATATTTGCTCTTTGTAGCCTATGACCTTCGTGCCTTCGAGAGATAGCTTGCTACACTCAGCTTGGCTTGCAGCTAACTGACCCTTGAGCTTTTCCACATCAGCTCTGAGATCTTGAACCAAGGGATTTTTGTTGAAGTCCTCCATAGCTTCTTCACACTTTGTCTGCAGGTCTGCATACTTCTTGTCCCTAGCCTTCTCCCCGCAAGCATGACATCCATCTCTTCCCTAGCCTTGGAGACAAAGCCGCAAGAAGCTCCCTTGTCCTGGTGTTGAGCTGATTATCCAACATACACTATCTGACATAGCTCTTGTCATGAAGATCACACAGCCTTTCCATAGACATGTTGTCCATCACCCCTTCCATGTGGATGGGGTCACACGCTCCACAAGTAAATGACAAGCTGGGCGGGGACGAAAGCTCCTTCAGATCGTGGAGTCCCGCAAAGATAAATAAACTTATTAATATGTTATTATTTGCATCTAATTATTTATAACAGGAAAGAAACCTTACCATGGATATCATCTGTCTGTGTGGGCCGGGCCCGATGGTCGGAAACACCACGCTTACCCGGCACTCTTCTCGCCGGTAGTTCGAGAGGAGGAGGAGCAGGTGATAAGCCTCTTTGATGCACGGACTTAGCGCCTTGGCGCTCGTACCATTCCTCGCCTTGACTCTCACCAATGCCGGAGGGTCCTACGATAGCTAGCTGTTCTCCTGAGACAGGTTCATCAGAGTCTGCCACATTTTTAACTAACTGGTCTTCGACATCCATAAGCTCTTTTTATTTTCAAGGATGAGCAGATGACACAGGTTCAATGGGCTGAGCATCAACATCATTGTTGTTCACAGACACCGAAAGAGAGCCCACACCATAGCTAGCCTCTTGGGGATCCTTCGGGATAAAGCTTACTTCCTTCGCACCACCAGCAACAACGAAATTCCTGAATGACATTTCTGCAAAAAGGGAGAAAAAGATGAATATCAGAAAGATAAGTTCCTATCTCTTATTTTAATTAAAATTTTACATACTTTCTCCACAACAAATAATCTCGTGGTGCAACGGAGATCCCTCCCAGCTTTCAGCAAGACCAGCCATAAATAGTATTGGCTCAGGGAGTGTTTGACAATCAGCTGGATGACGAGCCAGATGCTGGTACATGGGATTCCTCCTCACAGTATAAGGCAAGGGATC
>OU343219.1:159227166-159407961 GCA_910596185.1 Chrysanthemum makinoi
GAGCGGTCGGGAGGAGGAGCAAATGGAGAACGATGACTACATATGCAGAGCTTAATTCTCAATGTGTAAATTCAGCTGTGTGACCACTCGACTGACCGACTCTACCCTGGCATGCTAGACTTGGCCATGTTCATTATCAAAGGTTGCAAGATATGTCTAAGGATGGGTTGATCCCAGCCTTTGACATGGACACTGAAAAGTGTAAAACTTGCATGTTGACCAAGATTACCAAGAAACCTTTTCAGGGTGTTAGTCGTGAGACTAATCTCTTGGAGCTTATTCACAGTGATCTGTGTGATTTGCATGCCACTCCCTCTTTCGGGAACAAGAAGTACTTTGTGACATTTATTGATGATGCTTCTAGGTTTTGTTATGTTTATCTAATACATTCCAAGGATGAGGCATTAGATAAATTCAAAGTGTTTAAATCTGAAGTTGAATTACAACTTGGGTCTTTGATCAAAAGATTAAGGATTGATAGGGGAGGTGAGTACATGGATACTCTGTACTTTCAGTCTGTTGGAATTATCCATGAAACGACGCCCTTATACTCCTCAGCAAAATGGTATTTCTAAAAGGAAAAACGGTCTGAAGGAGATGGTTAATTCCTTGTTGTCCTTTTCAGGACCGAGTCAAGGGTTCTGGGGTGAAGCTATGTTAACAGCTTGCTATTTATTAAATAGGGTTCCCAACAAAAGGAACAAGGTTACCCCATGAACTCTGGACTAAAAGGAAACCCAACTGAACTATCTCAGGGTCGGGGTTGTAGGGTGTTGTAAGACTCCCCGATCCAAAGCAAAAGACTTTGGGTGAAAGAGGCATTGACTGCATCTTTGTTGGATATGCTGAGCATTCCAAGGCTTATAAGTTCTATGTTATTGAACCTAATGAATATGTTTCAGTTAACTCTATAATTGAATCAAGGGATGCAACTTTTGATGAGAATAGATTCTCATCAGTCCCTAGACCAAGTCAGAGGATTCCTAATGGAACTCATGACACTGGTGTATCGGAGGTCCCTGATGATGAACCATCAGTGGTCCCTGATGAGGTTGTGGTTCAACAACCTGAACCTGTGCTCAGGAAGAGCAAAAGGGTCTAGACTCCAAAGTCATTTGGACCTGAGTTTCAACTATACTTAGTTGAAGGAACAAGGGATGAGGTCTCAGACCAATACTCCTATTGCTTCATTGTTGAGGATGATCCCAAGACATTTGAAGAAGCAATGAAGTCCCAGGATATTGCTTTCTGGAAAGAAGCAATCAATGATGAGATGGATTCCATCATGGGGAACAACACTTGGGTGTTGGTTGATCTACCTCCGGGTTGCAAACCTCTAGGTTGCAAATGGATTTTCAAAAAGAAAATGAAGGTAGATGGAACTATTGAAAAGTTCAAGGCTAGATTAGTTATTCAGGGCTTTAAACAAAAGTCGGGGATAGACTATTTTGATACTTATGCCCCTTGTGGCTCGTGCTCGTACCATAAGACTGCTAATTGCTATGGCATCTATTCACAATCTGATTATTCATCAGATGGATGTGAAAACAGCTTTCTTGAATGGTGAATTGGATGAGGAGGTTTATATGAACCAACCTCAGGGCTTCATCATGCCTGGCAATGAAAACAAGGTGTGTAAACTGATTAAGTCTCTTTATGGACTTAAGCATGCACCTAAGCAATGGCATCAAAAATTTGATGAAGTGGTTTTGTCTAGTGGTTATGTTCTTAACCAAGCTGACAAATGTGTATATAGCAAATTTGATGAATCTGGTAAAGGAGTCATCATTTGTCTATATGTTGATGACATGTTGATCTTTGGCAATGACCAAAATCAGGTTGACCTGACAAAGGAATTTTTGTCATCAAGGTTCTCCATGAAGGACATGGGGGAGGCTGATGTTATCCTTGGTATAAGGATTAAACATGAAAGTAAAAGAATTTCTATCTCTCAGTCTCATTATATTGAGAAGGTACTGAGGAAATTCAATTACTTTGATTGTACTCGAGTGAGTACACCTATGGATACTTGTGAGAAGCTGATGCCTAATCATGGCAAGGCTGTATCTCAACTTGAGTATTCTAGGTAATTGGTGCCTGATGTATGCCATGACTTGTACAAGACCCGATATTGGTTTTGCAGTGGGAAAATTGGCGGTATACTAGTAATCCTAGTGCTCATCAGCGAAGCAGTTCAAAGGGTACTGAAGTATTTGAAGAGAACTATGGATTATAGTCTCTCATATATGGTTACCCATCGATGTTGGAAGGTTACAGATGCAAGTTGGATCAATAACACTGAAGAAAATTCGTCTACCAGTGGCTGGGTATTCCTACTTGGTGGAGGTGCAATTTCTTGGGCATCCAAGAAACAAACTTGCATCACCAGTTCAACAATGGAATCGGAATTTGTGGCTTTAGCAGCTGTGCCGTTAAAGAAGCTGAATGGTTGAAAAACTTGCTTCTTGAGATTCCATTGTGGGCTAAACCTATAGCACCTATTTCTATCCGGTGTGATAGTGCGGCTACATTGGCTAAGGCTTATAGCCAAATGTACAATGGTAAGTCTAGACACTTAGGTGTCAGGCATAGCATGATTCGTGAGCTTATCATGAATGGGGTGGTATCTATAGAGTTTGTTAGATCTCAACAGAACTTAGCTGATCACTTGACGAAGGGTTTGGCTGGAGACTTGGTTATAAAGTCTGCTAAAGGGATGGGTTTAAGTCCAACTTAGTCACTGAATGCTAGGACACCCAACTCCCTCCGGAGGAAACTTAGGAGCTAAGTTCAATGTGGAAAGCTGAACATTCAGTGGACTGGAGCACATGTTTTATTTACATCCCAAGGTTGTGCTCAGAACCTGCTGAAAGGAGGATGAAGTCTTTACTTCTTAATGGTTATTTTTCTTTGAAAAAGTGCTTGGTAGGAGCATGACTAAAGAGGGACCACCTATGTAAATGTTGAAGTTTTGCCGCTTCAGGAAGCTTTGGACTTTAGCTTCTACAACATTTATGAATTTGGATATGGACGCATGGCTTGTATAGTGTCAGGAGCTGATAAGTGTTTGAAAACTTGTGTGTATTTTATCTTCAGGTATTCAAATGGGTTGAAGGGTTCAATTCTTAGAACACCCTGATTCTCGAATATTTGAAACGTGTAATTTACTAAGATGGAAATTCAATCCTCAGGACATTTTCATTTATGCACATGTTTTGCTTGATGTTTGTTTTCATGCAAAGGAAGTGAACTAAATTTGGGGAGGATTGTTGGAAAATTTAGTACACTTGTGGGAATAGTTCACACCTTGTAATGGGTTAGGAGGTATGGGAGTGTACACCCATAAGGTCCATGAACACCCTGATTCTTGTAGTGGTTTGTATTGGTAGTGCTTGGTGAAAGTACTGTTGTGGTTACCACTGATTATCGTGTTTCCAGCGGTACTTCCAGGATCAGTGTTTCCACGAGTGGTGTTTTGAAGTAGTGTTTACTGAAGCGGTGGTGTTTCCACTGAAGCAGCTGGTGTTTCCACTGAAGCGTGTAACCACGATAGCACTATGAAATTACTGATGAAAGTACTGCTTGTAACGGTTTTGACCTATTCAAGTGGCAGTTTCAACTACATTATGACCACGTTTAATTGGTCATGTAACCACTAACGGCTATAATGGGGATAATTATGAGGCTATTAATGGGCCGATTAATACTCATAATTCCATTGACTAGCTGAGAGTATTTTCCTATATATAGGAGATCTGATTATGCATGAATGACACACAAAAAACGAAAACACTTATAAGCGAAAGGGTTATAGAATTGTGCCTAATTCTCTAACTGCATTTGGTCTTATCCCAAGTAGATATTCGTGTAACCCAGGCATTAGGGTCGAATAGTTTACTTTGGAAAGTGATCACACGATTCCAAGTGATATCCGGTAACCACCAAGTGGTATTTGTTACTGCTGACCATCTGTTTGTTTCTGCTGAACAGTTGAGCATTTCTGCTGAAGTTGATTATCTTAACCCTGTTGCTGGGAGCTACCACGCCAACAATGCATCTGTCTCTCCGGTTTCAATCTGTAATTCTACGAAACATATGACATCCATAATGAAATCATACTATTGAGTAATATTTTGAGAACACATGTTAACAAAATTATTTTGGCCAAGTTGCGCAGCAAAACTTACAAGTTCCATTAGAGTTTAAGAGATTTGAAATATCCAAGGAACATCATGTGGAGCAATTTCCTTTCGGTTCTTATTTAACTTAGTCTTTGCAAGTTTTGTTAACGAATAACTAACCTGAAAGAAATGTTCCATTTTTCAGAATCAATATAAATAAATCATTAAGATTTTATTATTCAACCGCTCACCTCCTTTAATAGGTCTAGAGAACACAAAAAGGTATCACATAAAAGTAGGCCTGCAATGCAAGACGTAATTCTGGACTTGCTCGAGCCAATCCTTTGTGCTTCTTTTATTTAGTCTAGGCATCTCAGATCGTTTGAGTCATCCTATTTTGGACCACATGCTGGTAGGAACTTTGCAAGACTGCAATAGTAAGTTATCAATGGATTAGTGAAAAAAAAATTTCATAATATTAAAAATCATATCTATTACAGTCGTTTTTACAGGTATTCAGTATATCAAGCCATGTAGTTGAACACATTGAACTAACATGGATTCAAACCAGATTGATGGGATGTAGGGAAGATTCAAACATCCAAAACTAAGTAAAAATCGGTTTCAAGAGCAAATGATGGTTATTATTTAAACACGGCCGATAGTATCACCTGATTCCCACGACAAGTTTGAAGTCTTCTTCAAGTGACCGGTTTATATATTTTTGAAAATTGAAATTTGCTTGGTTATTTAGTGCGGATGTGCCTGAAAAAGAGAGGAAATTAGTCATTCATCACTTATTTTTAAGTAGTCTAAACCCGCTAATCATTCAAGAAGTCAATAGCTGTTATTTTTACCATGATAAATCCATGTCGAAGGGTCATAGAGTCGACTTTTGGAACTGACATAAAGAACTGTCTCATGAATCCCACCTGCAAAATATCTCACAAACATTAATTATAGTTGAAGAGGGAACTCAATACATGCTTGTTTCAGGTATACGCACCATATAAAGATCTCACAAACATATCTCCGGAATCGCCTCCCAATTTGGCTCGATGGAACCCTAACTATTTTATAGGATCCAGATAATATAAGTAACAGGTGCACGCACATAGGCACTCATCAGTTTTCTCTACGGGATGGGATGAATATATGGAGGTGTGATACTTATGTAATCAAATGGCTTGTCTTTTGTACCTCCAGATAAGTTTCCACATGGATTGTATAGACACGGAATGGACGATGGGCAAAATTTTGGTGATAAACATCGTTAGCTAAGTCGTTTATATCGAAAGCTTCGACCATTTTGCATTCACTCCGGCTTTCATAGCTGAATATCTCTATTTAATTTCACATTTTAATTTCAAAATAAATAAAATAAAAATTTATATAAAACATAAAAGTGAGATACCATGCCACCAATGCCCTTTGTAGAATTCCAGGCACTTCGCCATGTCATATGCTCTACACAAACAGCGGCTTAGTAGGGACATTACTAAGACAATAATATAGTACCTACTATGAGATAGCAAAAAACCTTAAGTTCTTATAAAATTGTCCAACACGCTTAATAGTTTGCCCAACCAATGAATTCCCTCTTCTACTTTTCCATTTTGTCAACTGATATAAGGCCTTTGATGCCGCCAGATCATGTACCCTTTGTATAAATCTAACCATCGACCGGCCTAAAAGATGTAGGACACCCGCAGCCTAAACAGAGTATCATTTTTATCTCAATACCAAAATTATAGAAGGTAGCCATTTTTTATTTTATAATTTAGGTACATTAGAAGTAGCGTGCAATTATTAAGTGGATGTCTAAGCACGATCATATGTTTCAATCGTTAAAGCAACATCAGAACTAAAAGTAGTTTGTGTCAGGATATTAAAATTAAATATGCGATTATATTATCATATACTAATAATAGGTTTTAAGACGACACGAGTTTAATATTATTGATTCATCTCTTGAACAAAAGCCGGCAAGAACACTTACTTGATTCATGTATTACAACCGTGTCACAACAATATGATCCGAAAATATTTGTCGTCTCGAATGACGATGCTCATAGCAACTTGAAAAGTCATATGAGCATATACTAACTAAACAGATGATCATAATGTAAAATGATGCCAGTTTGTTGTAGATATTTACCATAGCAGACCACAAAAGGGAGCTTGTGCCCTTCACATACTGATAATAACTCTTTGTGAAACAACATCAACGCTTTGAATCGGGATAGACAATATCTATACCACTTTAAGGAACAACTATTGCATCAACATGCAGATATGGACTAAAGCGACTATAAGGTTATATATGTATAAGAAATAGATAACCTAATATCAAGGATACCCATGGCACTCCCCCATCTTTCACTCAAGCTCGATGAAACAAAGTACTGATCTGAAGAACCTTCATCTGAAGACGTATTCTTCGTATAGTTTCCAAATTCCAAAATCTTTCTATGGGAAGGCAGGTTTGAAGCATCTCATTAAAAGTACTTGTTTTGCACTCATATAACGGTTCTGGCACACGAATAATTTGTCCATTAAACTCTGGGTTGCAGAAAGATGATGGCTTTCTTTTTACCTAAAAATCATACATAAACAAATACAATTAAATTCAACATTCTTGAGAATCTTCAAGAAGCTAAAAACGACATACCGAGGGGAAAAGCGTAGGCGTGAGTGAGTATGGAACAATAAACTGGAGTGGGCTCAAGATAAACTCCTGTGTCACGGTGGTTTTCCTCAAGTATCTAAACCATCATTTGATGCGTATCGGATATGCGAAACAAACAAACGCCTTAGTAAATGACTCAAGTATATGTCAATATCGTATCACAAGAGATTGAGCGAAAAAGTTTGATTAAAACCTCGAAACCAACAACATTCTCAACGAAAATCATAACTGGAGGTAACACCAAGCGAGGTATAATATCAAGGATTGTAAGAAACGATGAGGCATGTGCATGGTGATTGTTTCTGAAGACCTAAAGACAAAGTTAGCTCGAGAATAAACCATACTCAATGTAATGATCAGAACTTAACTAATATCAGGAATGTTACCTTGTCGAGTATATGGTTGACATAGTGGAGAAAAAAGCCACACATTAGCTTGGTAACGATCAAGATCGGGGCATCAATGTCCGAATTACCCTGTATTCACCACTTCCAAAATAACTATCTGAACTATATTTATAACATTCTAATGGCTTTGGAATTGGTTATCTAAATGCTTTATTTATGGCAGTTACTTGATTTTGAGAGGGTGCTTAAAATTGCTTATTTTAGAATGCTTATTTAATTATAAATAGCGGTACAATCTAAGCACAAGCTCAATATGCCTTACTGTCTTAACAAATGCTTTAAGCATTTAATCACTTAATTAAGGGGGTGTTTGGGATTGCTAATTTTAATTGCTTGTTTGCTTTATAAAATAATTTGGTACTAACTATTTACTTATAAGTGCTTATTTTCTCTAAAATAAGAGAAAGTACACAAACACTCAAAACTGCTGCTTAAAGAAATTTAAGCAAACATTGCTTGAATAAGCAATCCCAATTCCCAGTACCCTCTAAGTAATGCCAAAGTCCGTTGTGTATTCTATCGTGTATTCATAGTACTTATTTACTTATTTTATAGCGAGCGAGCATGTGATTCATAGTGCTTATTTGAAATCTCTTTTTAGTCATGCATCTAACCTAAAACCCACCCGTAAAGTGGATCTAATTTACGTTTTATCGGCGAGAGGAAAAGCCAAACGATATTTCGGAACTTGTTATTTGCCTTCTTACAAGCGAAGCACAAAGAAACCTAAACAACGTCTAACTAAGCAATCTAACTACATTACACAAATAGTATCTTTCAACATCCACCTTTAAATTTGAGCTAAAAATATAGAATATATTGGGCAAAGTATAGACACGGAATGGACGATGGGCAAAATTATGGTGATAAACATCGTTAGCTTAGTCGTTTAAATCGAAAGCTTCAAAGGCAACCATTTTTTATTTTATAATTTAGGTACATTAGAAGTAGCGTGCAATTATTAAGTGGATGTCTAAGCACGATCACATGTTTCAATCGTTAAAGCAACATCAGAACTAAAAGTGGTTTGTGTCAGGATACTAAAATTAAATATGCGATTATATTATCATATACTAATAATAGGTTTTTAAGACGACACCTGAGTTTACATATTACTGATTCATCTCTTGAACAAAAGCAATCAAGGACACTTACTGATTCATGTATTACAACCGTGTCGACAATATGATCGAAAACTTTGTCGTCTTGAATGACGATGCTCATAGCAACTTGAAAAGTCCTAAGATAACATAAAATAATCTAATATGATGATAACAACAACATGACGGCAGCAACATCAGAAAGGGGAAGACCGGAAGCAATTATTACATGTAAACAATTAATTAATGTGCATATCTAACTATTACCTTACAACTATAGACAAATAAATATTAACCCCATGGCATAATAAGAAACTTGACTTCATATGCACACATAAACAACAATGAAAAAAACACTTGCAAAAAAAGATGATGATGATGGTCGCTCAATATAGGTTTATTTTTGGTTCTGGATCAGGGATTCTTATGTTTAGGAATAATATAATAGGGTGTTAAAAAAAAAAAAGTTTAAAAATATATATGGTATAATTATCTTGTAAGTGATATATATCATATTTTTTAGTAATTGTTATCTTCATAATATACATTCCTAAATTTACAAATTGCAGGATTTTTTTTATCATCTCCTTATTTGTATTGATTTGAAAGATATAAATCAAAAAACAATTTACTCTAGTGGTAAGTTGTTTAGAAAACTCATGAATGACCTAAGTTCAAATCCAATATATGTCTTCTTTTTAATTAAACAATTTTAAAATTAAAAAATAACAATTAAAAACCGAATTTTAAAATTAAAAAAAAATAAAATTGTACATATATTAATTAAAACGCCATATATCATTAAAAAAAATTTTAAAAAAATGCCACATAAATACAATGATGACATGGAAATATGACATGGCATTATGGGATGCCAAGTGGCATTTTGTGGCATGCCTCTTCTTATTATATATATATATATATATATATATATATATATATATATATATATATATATATATATATATATATATATATATATATATATATATATATTATGTTCATATGGTATACACTTTAAAGTAAGATACAATATGCACCAATAAGAGTAAGACATGTGTCTTTTTAAATTAATAAAAAAGCAAAACTAATTAATATAAGTTTAGGGGTATTATGGGGTTTCTACTTGTTTTAAGGTATGAAACTGTCATCTTAATTCCCATATGAATAGCTCCTTTAATTCCTTAAAACATGTTTATATATATTAGCAGTTATCATAACAAAAAACTTTTCAAAGAAAAAACTATTCACGTCATTGTGAGTAATCCTAGCCAATTTGATTTCGTTCATGTGCTGATGTTAATATTACTTTTGTGAAACACGCCATCTATATGATTGATGTTCATATTACTTTTGAGAAACAAACCATCTATATGATTGGACGAGACCAAGATGATACATATTGAAACTGATTTGGTGCGACAAAATCATATCACATCTGTATGAACATCATGTGTCGATAACCCTTTACGTCCGGGTGAGTATCCTTTTCCAGCGAGAACCTCTAATGATTATGCCCGCTTCTATTTTACTCGTAAACAATTTGGAAACCCTTGTCGCTTGGTCTTCGTTTTTGGTGACGATCTTCACATATGGCGTGAGTTTTTTTTATTCAAGGTGTTATACATATCAAACCCTTGTCGCTTGATCGAATTTGTTGATGTTGTATCACTTTTCCAGCTTTCTAAGAATCACCGATGCACCACCTTTTCCGTTAAGGTTTAGGTTTCGAATGGTTTTCATATCGGGATTGAATATGGTTTAAAAATCGCCGCGTATTCAATCTACATCAACCTGTGATTCGAACTGATGATCAATCTTAAAATTAAAAACAAACATAAGGAAGTTTCGATTTTGATTTTCTGGGGTAGAACCCTAGTCGTGACCTCTACATAACGGTTGTAGTTTTTCACGATACATGTTCTTATTTTCCGATGAGGTTCAAGGTCAATCATGGTCTTTGAATTTTTTTAGGATGCATAAAGATAGAGGTGAGTAACGCGACTTTCTGCATCAAAGACGTGCTAACGTCTTTCGGCTTTGAAAGATTTGTTTATTTTGCTTTGTTTAATATTTGACAGAACAAGATAAGCCTTAATTGTATAAAAGGATTTGTTAGTTTTATTCTCATCGGATGCATCAGGTTATCAATGGAAGTCATATTGTGTATTTATTTGTGGTTTTGTTTGCTTTTGTTAGATACAAAAGTTGTTTTAAGGTTGTCTATCATTTTACAATTGGTTATGTATAAATATTTATGATGCTTAGTTGGTCCCAATGACTTTTTGTGTGTTTTTTGTTATCTGTATCAGTTGGTACCTGTGATGTTCCGATGTGTATTAGTTGGTTATTTGTATAATTATCACTGTTACAGTACTAGGTTTGTAATTACTTTGTGTAGTTATTTCTAGGTATAGTGCATCGAAAAGTAAGTATATTATGTACAACGGAGGAACAACAAAGTATGTTGTGTTCAAAGGTGAAACATGTAGTTATTTTATTTGTTAACTGACTTAACTTAAGGTTGATTACACTAAATTGTATATAAACCCATCATGATATCGAAGGCGGTCGTGTCTACCTCAATTCTAAAACATGTCAAAAACTAAATGTGTCGTTATAAATGTTTCATAAAACTAAGTAAGTCACTATAAATGTATAATGTAACTAAGTGTGTTATAAAAAAATGTGTTAAAAAACTTAGTGTGTTACTACAAATATACAAATTATCATGAAACCTAGTGTCACAAAAAAATATGTCAAAAAACTTAGCGTGTCAATAGAAATACATCATGAAACTAAGTGTGTCAAAAGACTTAATTTGTTACTAAAAACATGTCACAAAAATTATTGTGTCACTACAAACATTTCAAAAAATATTGTGTATAAACAATATATGTCACTAGAAATATATCAAAATATGTGTCAAAAAACTTAGTGTGCCACTAGAAATATATCATGAAATTAAGTGTGTCAAAAGACTTAATTTGTCACTTGAAACGTGTCACAAAAATTAATGTGTCACTAAAATATACTAAAATTGGGTAATGTGTCACTACAAATATACTAAAATTTTAATGTGCCACTACAAGTTTATCAAAAAATTAAATGTCACTAAAAATATACTAAAATTTTGATGTGTCTATCATTTAAAAAAAAAAGCACCGGTTGCATACTTGGATTATCACGTAGTAATTAGTTGTTTTATTCTCTAGCTATAAAATACTTTGTCATGCATTTGAAAAGAAAAACTGACGAAAAAAATGTATTTTATCTCTACAAATCCATTCGTGTTTCACTTTGTGCGAGTTCTAGTCACAAGTTACCCTAATATAATATAAAGTAAATATATTGATGCATCATTCATTAGTATAAAAAAAATAATTATAAAAGTTTGTAAAAGATAAAATTCAAATAAAATAAATTCATTTAGCAGAAAAGTTTGTAGAAAACCGAAGAAGAATCGTGGGTGGTTCATCAAATGCATGATATAGAAAATGCCATAGTGTTTCATCTATTTACAAAATTGCCATTATCAATTAATTAGTTAATTAAGATAAGATTTTATCTATGATGATTGATCGAATGGTTCATAACTGTACCTATTGTATTCTACTTTAAGAGTGTATACCACAATAACGCTTCCCTATATATATATATATATATATATATATATAGGGTAAAGTTAAAATAAAAAGATAAATATCCGTAAAAAGAATAAAAATTTGTTTTTTTAAATTCTCCAAAAATTTCAAAAAATTTCACAAGATCGGGTATGTTGGTGCATAAAACTTTTGTGAAAACATTTTTATAATTTTGAGTTTTGATACGTTTTTTTTAATGCACAAAAACGAATTTTGATGCGCAAAAAATTTTGATGCACAAAATTTTCAACTTGTTTTAGTTAGATGCGCAATATTATTTTGATGAAAAAAGTCAAAAGAAGTTGGGTACAAAAACCAACTTTTTATGCACAAAAAAACGATTTAATGCGCAAACGTATTTTTTAATAATTTTTTTCGGAAAAAATATCCACTTTTAGAAGAAAAAAAATTCACAACTTTTTCATGCACCATCATACCCGATCTTGTGGATTTTTTTGGGAATTTTTCGAGAACTTTTTTTGAAAGAAAAATCTTTTTATCTTTTTATGGATATTTGTCTTTTTATTTGATCTTTATCCTATATATATATATATATATATATATATATATATATATATATATATATATATATATATATATATATATATATATATATATATATATATATATATATATAGTCCGGTTCTAGAGAAAAGTGTAATTAGAGAGAAAAGTGAGAAAAAAAAGTTACATGGTAGATTTTGAAAACACTTGAAAGTTTAGGATAAAAATTAAAAACAAATCAACAAAAGAGGGAATGTTAATCTTCTTCCGTCGTTTTCAGTTCATTCACAAAAGAGATGAGCTACTCTATCTCCACCTTCTGCACCGTCACCAACACCACCGTCTGCACCGTTACCACCATCGTCGCCACCTACGCACCGTACGCCACCATCTCCACCGTCCGCACCGTTATCACCACCACCACCGTCGCTACCGTCTGCACCATTAAAACCACCACCATTAAAACCGATAAAAAAACATCAAATATTATAAAATTTCGATCAAAATCCGATCCAAATAATCGTGAAAGCAAAAACTTTGTATTATCAGAAAAAATGAGGAAATGTGTTACGCCATCGGTTTATGTTATTTTTATGTATTCAGGAATCGAATGTGAGAACTCAAACAATAGTAAGAACATAATTATTAATTGGTCAATTTTTATGTTATTTTATGCATCATTGAGTATATTGTATCATAATTAGTTTTTTTGTGAATATGTGTAAAATTAGGGCATCTGCGTAGATTATGTGTGTATAAAAATGACTTTTAAGTGAATCTGTGCAAAAAAAATCATGTTACGGCATTTGTTGGTTTGAATTAATGCTTCATGATTATACATTAACTAGTGCACATTTTAAAGCATCATCAATTAATGTTATGGCATCTATTAGTATAATTAGAGTGTCGCGTGACACGTTAAGGCATCCCGAGTGTATGAGTAAAGCATCACGTCACACGTTAGGGCATATGTTTTTTCATTATTACATATGAAATAAGCGTTAGCACATCTGTTAGTATGGTTAGGGCATCACTTGTTTTGTTATAACGTTCGTTTGTGTCGTTAGTGCATCAAAAAATGTGTTATGGCATCAATTAGTTTGACAAGAGCATCATGTTATAAGTTAGAGCATCATTGTGTAAGTTTAGTGCATCATTGGTCATAGTATGGCGTCCATTTGTATGTTTAGTGCATCGTTGGTCATAATAGGGCATCCTTTTGTATGGTTAGTGCATCGATGAACACATTAGAGCATCATGTTACAAAATTAAGGCATTGAGAGTGTATGATTAGTGCATCAAGTGACAAATTCAAGGCATAAAATGTTTTCTGGCATGTTTATGGATAATAAGCCGAGGAAATAATGGGAGACTGTTGGAAGATTGCCCGAACGACCAGATTCAATGAATGGTTCTTGTATAGCATTTAGAGGTTGTGGTGATCGTGTAATCGTTATTGGTGGGCCGAGAACTATTGGGGTTGGGTTCATTGAAGTGAATTCATGGGTCCCAAGAGACGGGTCGCCTCGTTGGGAGATGCTTGGGCGATACTTTTTGTACATTTGTGCCGTGATGGGTCAGCTGAAGTTGGTGTTTTCATGGGCATATGATTCTTGATCATGGGTAACTCAACTATCCAAACAAAAGTTTATCTTTTTTTTTTCTTGTCAATTTTCATTGTTATTTCAGTGTTCTCATAATATTTGTTGTGTATCAATTTTCCTATTTGTGCCTTGCTGTCATCCAACTATTTGTAGACAATAGAAATCTTGTAGTATTTATCAAGTATTGCTCTTTTTTTATCCTTCTGTACTTTCAATAACTGAAAACATACCATCCTCTGTTGCAATACTAGTTTCGTTATCTTTTCATCATATGATGTTGATTTATTCAGTTGGTTTTGTAATCTTTTCAAAAAGTGTCATCTTTTTAATATTCTTGGCTATTGCATTTTCCAAAAACATTAGGTGAATGAATGGCATGCATTTGAAAGCTCTTCCTACAAAAGAGTTGATAAAGACAATCGGTGAGCAATGGAGAAGCGTCGGCATCCTCAATGAATTCGAAGGGCTTTTTATAGAAGTAAGAGTTATGTTCCAAATATTCTCATGTGAACAACTAATTGGTGCATCTGTTTTGATTAATTGGTGCATCTGTTTTGTTTAGTTGGTGCATCTGTTTTGTTTATTTGGTGCATATGTTTTGTTTAGGTCTGCAATGATAAATGCTGGCTATCGTATCTCTGGAACTCATGTGAACCCATTAGGTCTAAAATCTGATGCTCTAATGGAGGTCATATGGGATATCATGCGTTGTTGGTTAAGCTTCTTTTTTTTTCTTTTTTTTGTGTGTGTTTTTTCTCGTCCACTCTGTATTTTTATATGCTTAAGATTGATGCCTTTTTCTTGTCATTTTGAAGGTTAGAAATCATCCGTGAAACCCGACCACCGAGAGGATTCGGAAGTGTGATCTTAGCCAAGGAACCCGTGCTTCAGGTATACTTATATTCATTATTAATCTAATGCCACAAATACCCTTCAGTGTGGACTAAATTGACGTATTTTGAAATTATATACCATTGTCTTGACTGTTCAGATTCTTGTGTGGCAAATATGTTTTTCATGGAAATTATATGACAATGATAGCTAATTTGTGCATTTGTTTTGTTTAATTGGTGCATCTGTTTTGTTTATTTGGTGCATCTGTTTTGTTTAGGTCTGTAGTGATAAATGCTGGATATGATATCTCTGGAACTCATGTGAACCCATTAGGTCTAAAATCTGATGCTCCTATGGAGGTCATATGGGATATCATGCATTGTTTGGTAAGCTAAAATTTTCTATTTTTTTGTGTTTTTTTCTACGTGCACAATGCATTTTTTATGCTTAAAATTGATGCCCTTTTCTTGTCATTTTGAAGGTTAAAAATCATCCGGTGAAACCCCAGCCACCAGAGGATTCTGGAAGTGTGATCTTAGCCAAGGAACCCATGCTTCGTGTATGCTTATATTCATTATTAATCTAATGCCACAAATACCCTCAATGTGGACTAAATTAACATATTTTGAAATGATTAACAACAGGCTAGTTTTTGCTCGAGTGATTGCATCACTTAGCAAAGCTTAAGCAAAGAAGGTGGCCCATTTTCTTCCAAATCGAAGGCATTGGGGCCCAAAACTGATGGTCGGGCGTACTATTACTAGTAAACACGCATCTCTTCTGGCCCATAAATAGTTAATGAGATTCTTAAAAATAGTGAAGAATAAGGTGAAGAACCTGAAGCCAAGCGTAAGAAGACACAAGATTCTACTTCAATTTCATGATAAAAGACTAAAAATGGAAGCTTTTTATACATCTCTCTCATGATCTTATTCTGCATTTATGTGCAGAGAGTGAATCCAACTTGTATTCTCAGCAGTGAATTACCCTTTTCGATTAATAATGCAAAAAAGAGTTGTAAATTAGTTGAAGGGTAGCCCATATTGAAGTTTAGAAGTCTTGAACTGCAGACTGAAGTCTGTTTTTTGTGTGTGTTTTTTTTCTTTCGTGTAATTTAATCATTAATTGAAATTCTATGTATTATTTTGAACGAATATATGTAACTAGCTATATGTATTCCTTAGCAATTGAGTTTCTCTGATTTGTTTACTCGAGTTATTTTAGTTTTTTATCGGCCGACTATATTTGCTTTGCGATGTTTACTATAGATTCAATGACATATTTAGTCATACTTAGTTAACCTCTTAGGTTTTTGTCACTTGTACACACAAAAACAATAAAGTATCATGAAATAAGTAACTATTAACTGATGAAAGAATAAGTTGTTGTTGTTGCAGGTAAGTTTCCATGATGGGTTGATTTGTGATGATAGTGTTTGGTGGATCGAGATTTGAACAACATCTTCATTATTTAAAATAGTTGGTACCTCGTATATGAATAAAGGTGCATTAATTTGAAAATAGTAATTGCTCAATGATAATTAATTTGCTCATCATAACAATGATAAAATAAAAGGTGCATGAGTGTTAGAAACAAAAAGGTGTACCAATGTTAAAATAGAATGCTAATCATATAAATGAGAATTAATTTGCAGAAGTATCGAATAACACAAACTGTATATACAAAAACCTCATTATATCAATGAGCTGATGAATTCATAAAAGAGAGAAATCACGGAAATTTATCAAATACGAAAAAAGTATCGAACAACGAATACAAGAAGATTCATTCTTGATAGCACATTTTGGAAGGTCCATAAACTGAGCGACTTTGGCGCTTTTGTATCTGCTTGTTGGGGTCTTTCTCTGGGCAGGTCCTCAAGGTATGTCCTTATTTCTTCTCGCAAGTGAGGTAGTGTCGTCTTTCTTAGGATACTCATCTTCATTCCCTAGGATCTCATCCATGCATATAAATCAATATAGACTATTCATAAAAAAGTGCATCAGTTTATACCAGAAAGGTGCAACATAGTGGATAATAATACAATAAATTGTAGTAAAATGTATTAATTGTTAAACCTGGAGGTAGCTTTGATAGACACGTAATCTCCATATCGCTGGTAATTCTTTTTAGCTTCATTATCTGCCCAGAATAAGCTACACAAACAATAATCGTCATCTTTGTAATAATCAACAATATAACCTATAGAATACATTTGCTTACTTAGAAATATCTCCATTGCCATTTGTGTGTCACGATCCTCAATAAAAATGTTGATGTCGCACCTAAGATTCTTGCAATCTACATTCAGAAGCCATCATACATTTCTTTCATTAGCCTAAAAGCTCTAACCACACCAACATTCGCGTTCGAAACATAAAACAAGAAGTTATATTATGAGTAACCCAAATCCCTAGAAGTCTTCAAAAACTATATCTTCTTCATAAACTAGATATCATTATGAACTTCTAGAAACTTGTATACCACGTTCATATCACCATCTATTATCCAGAGCCTTAATTATGCTAAGCACCCAATTTCACAAGAGGTATTTCCCCTATGTGATTTCTTACTACTACTACCACTACTTTCACCAGTTTCACTCATATTAACTATACTTTTTCCATTTACCACTGCTTCCCTTATCAATGATTTTTGGCTTACCACTTCTTTAATTATTAATACTAACAGCTAAACCATTGTTACGACTTCTATATTTTTCAAGTCTTTTTTAAACTTCCATTACAACTAAAACATTTCAGTTTCAATCATCACTACAATATGGATTGTATTCGTTTCCAACTTAACTTCAAAACCTCCTTTCTTAGCATAAAATTTATAAAAATCAAATGACTTAATCAATGATGAAAATCATTTAAGCATTTATATAAAATATATAAAATCAGTGCACCACAGTGTAAGATCACCGCATAACAGTTACCTACAAAGGACCAGCAACATCAAATCTTTCTTTTAATAACAAAATGAGGTCAAATTGGAATTTGCATTCGTATTTTGGGGCAAAGGTAGTAACTTGAGCGACTCTAGTAATATCTATTTCATTTTAGAACATCACCAAAATTATAATAATCAATCTTATTAACCTAAAGCAGATTCTACATGAAAAGTTGGTGCATCATAGTGTAAAATTAATGCATCATTATCATAAAATTTCATTTAGGCATTTTATCAAACATCTTGTGTGCAGTTCTTTAAAATATCATTTCAAGTCATTTTTTTCGCAAATTTGCTTCAAATAACTAATCTATACAATGCATCATGTTACAAACACTTAAAACGATACATCAATGAAAAAATATGATGATTGCCGAATCAAAATTCATAAAAAACCTAACTCATAATAAACAAATAATCAGTACAAATAAACACGTATATCAGCACTATTTTTGATATTTGATCTTTGATAACTGATGACGTACCCTCCGATCAGGTCGAAGGATACCCCTTCGACCTTAGTTGAATTTGCATTACGAAGACCCAAGTCTTTCTTCATAAGTCATTGGTGGCGTAAAATCATTCATCATTGATATGGTTACCAGTTGGGAATTCGCCAGCCGAAGGCCTATGCCCTTCGGAGTCTTCTTTTGAAGGCACCAAGACAAAGGAGAGCCTTGACTTGGTCTTCCCCCACGTTCCCACTATCTCCTTAGCTTCCCCGCCAAGACAGAGAGAGTGGGGATGAAGCCCTAGATGTTACCACAAATCATGGGACGCCCCCATGATCTTCGAAACGTATGCTAACACTCTCCAAGCTTATTTCTTCATCTATAAATAGGTTGGACGAGTCATTTCAATGGTAGGTTCACTAAACATAGTATTTCACATACTCCATATTACTTACAACACATATTATATACTTACTCTCATGCCGAAGGTGGTTCGCAGGGTCCAACCCCTGCACAATCACTTAACGAAGTGTCTACTATTTCTTATTGCAGATTGGCTACAAGTTTGACGCAAGCATATCACCCCTCATACCCTTCGATCACCATCGAAGGCCTAGTCGTATGAATTATTGCACAATCAGTGGCGCCATCCGTGGGACCCGCTACAATTGGTCTCGTTATTCCAAACTTATAACCAGTCAATCACACTCACTAGTTTCACGGCATGAATAAAGGAAGAGAGGATACTCCCCCTCCGGGTTTCTCGACCTTGACACCAATCCCATTCAACGATCCTAACAACCTTCCCAACATAACCGCGTCCACCTTTACCACACGATCTCACCCTGAAATAACTCCCAACAACCATGCTTCAACATCGGCTAACCCTGAACCGATAATTAGTCTTGCGTTCGTCGAAGCTAACATTGAAGCACTAGAGTCTTTACTGAGGGCTCGAAGGAGGCAAGCTCGGAACGTGGAGATGCGGAGGGAGTTGGAATACTCTAGCGATGAGTATGATGAAGAGATTGAAATGGAGGCTAGGCCCTTGGCTCCTGGGGCTACACGCTCAGTCTTTGAGGATAGGGTCTTCTGGCAGTCGAAGGCCGAGTGGAAGGTCGGTGGGTTTTGAAGATGTCCCGGAGAGGGCTCCGACGAGAAGGGAAGGAACAATGGAAGGCTCCAATGGAAGGAGTCACCGAAGGGAGACTACGGAGGTTAACTTGCCACCACTCTTGGCAGCCCATCTAAGGAGAACTGAGGCAGGGGTCCCGTTGCAGCCTTCTCACGCATCCGGCGTAGAAGGAAATCCATCTCAAATGAATGGGGGAGGAAATATTCCTCCTCATGGTATGTACCCTCCTTTTCAGGCTCAATCTTACCCCCATAGGGTTTATCCCCCACATAATGGGCAGGCTAGCAACCCTAGCTTTTCTCAACCATACGGAAGCATGCCCTACGGGCAACCTATGGAGTACCCTTCGTATCCTGTCGGAAGTCACCCACCTTATATACCTATTGCTTACCCTCAATATGTTAACCAAAACCCTGTCGGAATACCTCTGAGCCATTACCCATACAATGATGTCCCTAGTTACATGCCACCTTACAACAGCCTTTATTCGGAGCCCATGGGTTCCACGACACCCTTCATAAGGTGGATAGAAGACTACCCTTTTCCCGATGGGTTGAAAATGCCCACACATATTGGTACTTATGATGGGAAGGGGGACCCGGATAATTTCTTACATCTGTTCGAAGGGGCTATCAGAATGCAAAAGTAGGTTATGCCCGTTGCTTGCCACATGTTCACATATACCCTGCGAGACTCCGCTCGTATATGGTGGAACAGGCAAAAAGCAGGTAGCATTGTGAATTTGGATGATCTTAAGGCCAAGTTTAGATCACACTTCAGCCAGCAGAAAAAGTTCACAAGGACTCACCTGACAGTGCATAACATCAAGGAGAGGGACAACGAGAGCACCAGGGCTTTCGTTACTAGATATACTGATGACACCTTGCAAATCCTGGGTCTACATGAAGACCAGCGTATCTCTGGTTTCGTGCATGGCCTACGAAACAGAAGTCTGGTGGAATTTCTATCCACTGACCTTCCCGCAACCTACAAGGGCTTAATGGAGAAGACTTACACCAGGATCAAAGCCAAAGAAGT
This sequence comes from Chrysanthemum makinoi, assembly GCA_910596185.1. NCBI lineage: Eukaryota > Viridiplantae > Streptophyta > Magnoliopsida > Asterales > Asteraceae > Chrysanthemum > Chrysanthemum makinoi. The sequence continues at coordinate 159,247,650 of OU343219.1, forward strand.
ATCTACCAACGGGGCTCCGATTGAAAACAAAGAAAGTCACAGCAAAATACCGAAGCACCCTTCGTGGGAAGGGTCAAAAAACAGACACAAAGGCAGGGACAGGTTTGCGCCCTACAACAAAAACATCAACCACGGACTCTTGGCTAATCTGTCCAAATCTCCAAGGGAGATACTTGCTACAGAAAGGGCTGCGAAGGCCTTTGATCCTCCTCCTCGTTTGGCAAGTAGGGGAAGAAGCAGGGATACCTCCAAATACTGCTATTTCCATGACGATTATGGACATGACACCAACAATTGCAGAGAGCTCAAGAAACAGATAGAAGAGGCCGTGAAGTCCGGTCAATTGGGACATTTGGTGAAGGGCATAAAGAAAGGTAAAGAGAAGGTATCTGACACACAGTTGGGGAAAGACACCACATCGATCGAAGCACCCATCCTCATGGTTTACAGGGATGATTCTGGGATAAAAAGGAAAGCAGCGGAGGAAGCATTATGCAGAGTAGGAGATGTTACTTTCCCTTCGATCACTGACAAGGTTCTCTTGAATGACCCCGTGGTCATCAAAGTCCTAATCTCCAACAGAGAAGTAAACAGAGCTTAATTAGACTGTGGTAGCTCTTGCGAAGTGATCTAAGAACATTGTTTTCTGAAGCTCAAGCCTTTGATAAGGTTGAAGAGGATAGATTCGAAGGTACCCTAGGTGGGATTCTCAAGGGAACACTCATGGCCCCTGGGAGAGGTCCCGCTAGAGGTTATGATTGGAGAAGGAAGGCTAAAAAGGACAGAAACCCTGGTTTTCGCTATCGTAAGGTCTGAATCTCCCTATAACATATTAATAGGGAGAATCGCAATGCAGAAAATGGGCATCGTTGTCTCCACCATACATGCTGCAATCAAATTCCAAACACCATTCGGTATTGGAACGGTTTTCTCCAATTACAACGCAAAGAAGCCTACGGACGTAGGCAAAAGGGTCAAACAAACTCTGGAAGAGCCTCCGAAAGATGTTCTCAGCTGCACCGATGCCGAAGAGCGCATCGTAGTAAATGACCTCTACCCTGATCAGACGGTGGTAATTGGAAAGCAGATCCCTACCTCCTTTAAGGCTGAATTGGAAAAGTTACTAAGGGCTAATGTAGATGTCTTCGCATGGACTTACTCTGACATGACGGGGGTCCCCAGAACTCTCATCATAGATGGAAAACCCTTCGTCACCGAGCACAAGCTTAATGAGTTCCAGCACATTGAACCTATCAAGCAAAAGCGTCGAAGTCTTGCACCTGAAAGGAATGCCGCAGCGTGCAAGGAAGTGGATGAGCTCGTAACAGCATGCATACTCAGGGAGGTGAAGTATCAAACCTGGGTAGCCAATCCGGTGATGGTCAAAAAGCATTACGGAGGATGGCGGATGTGTGTAGACTTCACAGATATCAACAAAGCCTGTCCAAAGGACTGCTATCCTCTACCAGAAATCGATTGGAAAGTAGAATCCTTATCAGGGTTTCGACTGAAATGTTTTCTGGACGCTTACAAGGGTTACCATCAGATACAGATGTCGGAAGAGGACGAAGAAAAAATAGCCTTTTTACAGGAAAGGGCGTGTATTGTTACAAGAAGATGCCCTTTGACTTGAAGAATGCAGGTGTTACCTACCAAAGGCTAGTGGACAAAGCCTTCAACAAGCAAATAGGTAGGAACCTCGAAGCATACGTAGACGATATGGTTATCAAGAGTAGAACGGAAAAAGACATGCTCTCCGACATAAAGGAAACCTTTGATCAGCTTCGCACCATCAATATGAAGTTAAATCCTAAGAAGTGTTCCTTGGCGTGGAAGAAGGACAATTCACAGGACACTGATCACAAAGCGAGGTATTAAGGCCAACCCTTCAAAGGTCAAGGCCATCACAGACTTGCAGCCTCCTAAATCCCTCAAGGATGTACAAAGTCGAACGGAAAATTAGCGAGCCCTCGCAGATTCTTATCGAAGGGTGCAGATAGATCTTTGCCATTCTTCAAGACACTCAAAGGGTCCACGGACAAAAAGACGTTTCAGAGTAGATGCGGATCGGCTGCCTTTCAAAAGCTCAAGGAGTTCATGGCTATTCTACCTACACTTACTGCCCCAATCAAAGGCGAAGTGTTGTTTATGTGCATCGCAGCCTCCTTCGAAAGCATCAGTCTTTGTCTTATTGGCGGAGAGGGAAAAGAAGCAAATCCCTATTTACTTCGTTAGCAGGGTTCTACAGGGAGCTGAGCTAAATTATCCAGAGTTGGAGAAGTTAATCTTGGCATTGGTTCATGCTGCGAGGCACCTTCGAAGGTACTTCCAAGCTCACCCCATAACCGTGCTCACTGAAAAGCCTTTTAAGCAGATACTTTCGAAGCCGGAGAGATCTGGAAGGATAACTAAGTGGGCTATCGAGCTAGGAGAACATGAAATTGAGTACAAGGGTAGAAACTCGGTCAAAGGGCAAATATTGGCAGACTTCTTAGCCGAAACACCATCCGAACCGAAGCAGGACAACAAAGTTGCGGAGAAGAAACCTGCGAAGACGGTCAAAGGGTGGAAACTTTACACCGATGGAGCCTCCAACTCCGATTGTTCTGGTGTAGGTTTAATGCTTGTTGACCCCGAAGGGAAGGAGTATACTTATGCACTCCATTTCGAATTCAATGCTACTAACAATGAAGCGGAGTACGAAGCCTTGCTAGCAGGCCTCCGACTGGCTAAGGACATGGAGGTAGAAGACTTGGCTATTTTTGTTGATTCACAGCTGGTCGCCAATCAGATCAGGGGCTCCTACGAAGCAAGACAACCTGTGATCAACCAATACCTAGATAAGGCCAAGGAGATGCTCGAAGGGTTTACATCCTACAACATAGAGCATGTTCGAAGGAACCAAAACAAAAAGGCGGATGCACTTAGCAAACTGGCATCAATGGGATTTGCTCATTTAACTAAGGAAGTTTTGGTCGAAGTGTTGGCAGATAGGTCCATCGTCCAAAAGGAGGTGTCGACGTATCTTGGAGGAAGATTCAAATTGGATGACTCCGATTAGAGAGTATCTAATAAGTGGTATACTGCCGGAGGATCAAAAGCTAGCTCAAAAGGTTCGCATCAAAGCACCACAATACAGAATCATGGGGAACTACCTATACCGAAGGTCCTTCTTGTCTCCATGGCTTCGTTGTGTAGGACCTAGGCAAGCCGCCAACATCATTCAAGAAGTACACGAAGGGTCTTGCGGGCTACACGCAGGACCCCGCTCCGTTGTTTCTAAGATCATGAGGATAGGATATTATTGGCCTTCAATGCACAGGGATGCAGTAGAAATTATCCAGAAGTGTGAAGCCTGTCAAGTCCACTCAAGAGTGCCAAGGCTACCAAAACAAGATATGACCTCCGTGACGTCCGCATGGCCTTTCAGCCAATGGGGGATAGATATCGTCGGCCCTCTACCAATTGCTCCAGGAGGGGTAAAATTCTTGGTCGTAGCCATCGATTACTTCACGAAATGGGTGGAGGCCAGACCCTTAGCATCCATCGCAGGGAGGCACATGGAAAAGTTCGTGTGGGAACACATTATCTGCCGATTCGGAGTACCCCATATCATCATCTCAGATAATGGGAAACAGTTTGCCGAAGGAGTGTTCCTAGTGTTTTGTAGAGGCCTGAACATAAAACAATCTTTCACATCCGTTTACCATCCTCAAGGTAACGGACAAGTGGAGGTTACTAACAGGGACATCATCCAAGGCATAAAACGAAGGCTGGGATACAACCACCATGGTTGGGTAGATGAGCTACCTCAAGTACTCTGGGCTCATAGAACGCACACAAAGTCAAGTCATGGGGAGACACCTTTTAGCTTGACATATGGCACATAAGCTGTCATCCCTTCAGAAGTAAGTGTCGAAACAGAAAGGGTCATGAACTTCAAAACAGCAGACAATGAAGAAAGACTCCGCAGCAATCTATACCTACTCGAAGAACGAAGGGAAATAGCCTCGATTAGGGAGGCTATCCATAAACAAAAGATTTAAAGGTACTACAACAGTAGGGTTCGCCCTTTGACATTCAAGCCAGGAGAATACGTCCTCCGACTCAACAACGCAAGTAAAGTGAGTACGGGGGTAAACTAGGGCCTACATGGGAAGGACCCTACGTTGTTAAGGAAGCATATGGCAACAGAGCCTACAAGCTGGAAACCCTTGACGGAGACGCTATTGATAGAACTTGGAATGGCACTACCCTTCGTAAGTTTTACATATGAAACTTACAATATCCAAGGACATTCTTTAATTTGCTTTCAATGAATGTATTCGCATTCTTCTCACTTGGGGAAAGAAGCATTAATGGTAGGCATCTAGTATTCATTTCTTAAAATGATGTAATCCTTCCTACCCATTTAATGATATAACGCATTTCCCTCAAATCTCTTGTTTCGTTCAATACAACAAAGATTTGTCCACCAAGTCGCTTTTATAAGTTTCAATGTTTAAGGGATGTACAAAGACTAACAATACGTCTTGCTCATATGCATAACATCTATCTTAACTTCACATTAACTTTCCTATATGGCCTTAAGGTATTCCAAGCCTTTCGCTGCCCAAAGGATTAAGATGGAGTGGGTCGCAACCCTCTGTCAGCAATTAAATTATACGATTGTTATATTCTTGGTGAAGTAATTACACACAATGAGTCTATGCATCTACCATACGCCTTAGGTTGTAAAAATTTTACGTGCAAATGAAACGTAAAGAGAAGAATCACACATAGCAAAATCTGAGGACCTAGTGGCCTTGATGTAGATATTCATTTATGACTAGTTTAACTAGTTCAACAGGCCGTAGCCTTAACGATCAAACAAACAAAATATTGTCTTAGGTCAAGGCCTTTACCACACACATCAATTGTAAAATTGTTTCATCAGGCATATAGCCTGGAAAGAGACACATACATATTGTTTGAAATAGGGTACATACCACCCTGAGGGATCAAATTACTACCACATGGTAGCCTTCATCAAACTTTAGAATGGGTCGGATCAGCAGAACCTGGGGATGGAACCTTGGGAGATGGTGTCCTCTTCGAAGGAGAGGCAGGCTGGACTTTCCTTGGCTTCTTGGCTGCAGTCCTCAATAGAGGCCTTGGGTCCTTCGTTGCGCCGGCAAGGAAGGAGAACTCTGCAGTGGATAAGGCATTGCCTGCATCATCATATTCCTTCTCATGAGTTGCTCTGTAGTATGGAACATTTGCAAGCTTCACTGGTTCCCATGTCTCAGCTATCTCCTCCAAAGTGGTACACTTGCCATGAAATATGGCTGCATTCACCAATTTCCCAATCATGATACCCACATCATCACTATGGTACAGTTCCATGGCGATGTAGGGGATGACTTTGGTTACCAAATCCGCCCTATCCTTCTTGAGCATCTTCAAACGAAGGTCTAACCCATCCACCTTTTCCCTGAGCTTAATCTCTTGGTCAACTAGCTTAGCCCTCTCTCCTTCAAGGCCTCCACACTTGGTTGTAAGAACGGATATTTGCTCTTTGTAGCCTATGACCTTCGTGCCTTCGAGAGATAGCTTGCTACACTCGGCAACTGCTTGCAGCTAACTGAACTTTGAGCTTTTCCACATCAGCTCTGAGATCTTGAACCAAGGGATTTTTGTTGAAGTCCTCCATAGCTTCTTCACACTTTGTCTGCAGGTCTGCATACTTCTTGTCCCTAGCCTTCTCCCTGGCAAGCATGACATCCATCTCTTCCCTAGCCTTGGAGACAGCACAAAGAAGCTCCCTTGTCCTGGTGTTGAGCTGATTATCCAACATACACTATCTGACATAGCTCTTGTCATGAAGATCACATAGCCTTTCCATAGACATGTTGTCCATCACCCATTCCATGTGGATGGGGTCACACGCTCCACAAGCAAATGACAAGCTAAGGGGGACGAAAGCTCCTTCGTATCAGGGAGTCCTGCAACATAAATAAACTTGTTAATATGTTATTATTTGCATCTAATTCTTTATAACAGGAAAGAAACCTTACCATGGATATCATCTGTCTTTGGGCCCCGATGGTGGAAACACCACGCCTTACCACGGGCACTCTTCTGCGGGTAGTTTGAGAGGAGGAGTGGGGGATAAGCTTCCTCTTTGATGCAGACTTAGCGGCTTCGCGGCTCGTACCCTTCCCTTGGAGACTCTCTCACCAATGCCGGAGGGTCCTACGATAGCTAGCTGTTCTCCTGAGACAGGTTCATCAGAGTCTGCTACATTTTTAACTAGCTGGTCTTCGACATCCATAAACTCTTTTTATTTTGAAGGATGAGCAGATGACACAGGTTTAATGGGCTGAGCATCAACATCATTGTTGTTCACAGACACCGAAAGAGAGCCCACACCATAGCTAGCCTCTTGGGGATCCTTCGGGATAAAGCTTACTTCCTTCGAACCACCAGCAACAACGAAATTCCTAAATGACATTTCTGCAAAAAAAAAAGGAAGAAAAAAGATGAATATCAGAAAGATAAGTTCCTATCTCTTATTTTAATTAAAAATTTACATACTTTCTCCACAACAAATAATCTCAGGGTGCAACGGAGATCCCTCCCAGCTTTCAGCAAGACCAGCCATAAATAGTATTGGCTCAGGGAGTGTTTGACAATCAGTTAGATGACGAACCAGATCTCTGGTACATGGGATTCCTCCTCACAGTATAAGGCAAGGGATCATTAAACCACTTTTCATCATATTGAAATGCTGGGTTTAGCAAAGGAGGGAATTGTGGAGGAACAATGGTATTTTGAATATAAAAGAACTTTCCCTTCTAATTCCTGATATTCGTAAAAGGCCTATCAATGAGAATGGGCACATCCCTTTCACCCCCTTTTGCCAATGTTAACCAGCCTCCTCCAGGGTACAAATTCAAAAACCCTCTAAGCACAGTCAATGACGGTTCATACCCATAAGCTTTACACATTACAATGTATCTCGTGAGCTTGGCTAGGCCAAAAGGGTTAAACCTAGATATGTGTACTTCGTAGTACTGAAGGAGTTCTAAAATCAAAGGATGCAATGGTATCCTAAGGTTAGAGGTGGTGAATGCATGGGTGTATAAGCCTACATAATTCTTTGGGGCATAAAAAATAACTTTATTTTTGCTGGGTAACACGATTTTGTATTCTTTGGGAATAGGATAATCAGTAAGGAACGCTTTAAGCTCCTCCCTAGTCAAGGTGCAACCTTGTTGTTTGATTACAAACTTCTTATTGGTAGACATAATCCTTCTAATCGACAAAAAAGTATTGAAAACGTAGCAAATACGAAGGAATACTTTACCTGTTTGCTCGAAAGCTCGCTCGGAAGGAAGTTTAGTAGGTGAAAATTTTGGGCGTAGGATAAAATTGTGTTAGGGTTTTACTGTTTTTTTATTTTAAATACCCCCACACATGTTGAATCCTAGCCCTACACGTGTCCTAAGATATCACCTAACCTCCGGATTTCAAATCCCTTTTAAATTTTGAAGGGGCGTTTGATTTTACCGAGAAAAAGGTGGTTAGGATAAGTACATGCATTAATTACGGGTCAATAGTTGCTAGACTTTTCATCTTCGTTCGTTTTTGTGACGGAGGGGAGGTTTCGTATCTATTTTTGAGTCGTAAGCAATATTTCTCGTTTGTAGATATCACTTTCGACTGGGGGGCTTGATGACGTACCCTCCGATCAGGTCGAAGGACACCCCTTCGACCTCAGTTGAATTTGCATTACGAAGACCCAAGTCTTTCTTCATAAGTCATTGGTGGCGTAAAATCATTCATCATTGATATGGTTACCAGTTGGGAATTCGCCAGCCGAAAGCCTATGCCCTTCCGAGTCTTCTCTTGAAAGCACCAAGATAAAGGAGAACCTTGACTTGGTCTTCCCCCACGTTCCCACTATCTCCTTAGCTTCCCCGCCAAGACAAAGAGAATGGGGATGAAGCCCTAGCGGTTACCACAAATCATGGGAGCCCCCATGATCTCCGAAACGTGTGCTAACACTCTCCAAGCTTATTTCTTCATCTATAAATAGGTTGGACGAGTTATTTCAATGGTAGGTTCACTAAACACAGTATTTCACATACTCAATATTACTTACAACACATATCATATAGTTACTCTCACGCCGGAGGTGGTTCGCAGGGTCCAACCCCTGGGCAATCACTTAACGAAGTGTCTACTATTTCTTATTGCAGATTGGCTACAAGTTTGGCGCAAGCATATCACCCCTCATACCCTTCGATCACCATCGAAGGCCTGGTCGTACGAATTATTGTACAACCAATAACAAAACTAACAAAATTATAATCGAAAAATATTTAAAAACTTACTTTGATCGGCGATTTATGACATTAGAACGAGATGATTTAGTGAATCTGATAGCAGACCGTGTTTATTGTGTTGATTGTATAGAGATTGTAAGCAATTATCACTGGGGAAAATTTGAGAAGCGTGATTATGGAGAACCAGGGAAATGAACAAGAGGGAAAAAAGAAAAAAATGAAATATTTAGGTATTTTATATGATAGAGTTAAAACTAGAGACGAATTTACAAAACTTACCGTGAAAAGTAAGGAAATTAACAAATAGACCCATTGAGTTGGGAGGGAAAAAAAGAAAGGGAAGAGGGGGTGATATATATATATATAAATATATATATATATATATATATATATATATATATATATATATATATAGAGTTAGGATCAAATAAAAGAATAATAAAAATAAGAAGGATAGGAAGTAACCACAACCACACATTCTAGATGCACCTACAAAAATGGATGCATCTTCATTCAAATTTCCCTCCCATATTAAAATGTGTGGCTAGAATTACTTCTTACCCTTCTCATTTTAATTATTCTTCTTATTGGATCCCTTCCCTATATATATATATATATATATATATATATATATATATATATATATATATATATATATATATATATATATATATAAAGATGACCCCAACTAATATAACATCCGGTTTAAATAAACATTTTATTTTACGTTTAATGTTATTTGTATTTTTTTTTTAGTTAATGAAAAATTATGTTTGTTTAAATAATTGAAAATATAGGGTCAAATGGCATGGGATGACATGTTACGATGGAAGTCTTTTATTTTTTATTTTTTTTAATTATTTTCTTTAAGGGTTGTATTTTGACACAAAATCAGACGTGGCATTAAAATGGGGGCCAACCAAAAAGCAAGTCATGCTTTTAGGCCGGTGGTAATAGTTACCGCAAATATGACCGCTAACTCAACATTACGTTAGTGTCTCTCTCCCACACTAACATCATCACAAACACAATGTAGTAACACAACCAATATTACCATGCAAATATATTCCACTTATACACAAATATCTTAACTACATTATAATGCATTTAGGTAATTCCTAAATAGAAAGTTTTAAAAAAAATAAGCCTACACACTTAGTATAAAAAGAAGGCTAAAAATTCAATACATCTCATTATTAAAATTAAAATTCAGATGTTTGTATTAAATTAAATACAGTTTTTAAATCATTTACATCCCATTATTAAAAATGTGTAACCGCTAAAGATCATTATTATAAATAATGATTATTAAAAACATATAACCGCATCCACTATATAAATACACACAAACCATTTCATATCTCTCACTCACACATTTAAAAAATCAGCAACAAGACCGAGTGTAGTAATGTTTAGCCACAGGGTACCCGTTACCGCATTACGCATATACCTTTCTAGTACTACACAATATATTCACACACCCATAAAAATGATTTCCTTTCTTTACACAACTATGTTGTCCAAAGACCGAATTCTCTCAAAAACTCATGACTTACGCATTGAACTAGGTAATGCTTTTTAGGTATTACGCGTTTTTTAGGGTGCCACCAAGTCATAAGACGCGTCTTTGAGTGGCTTATTACCTCTCGCCTTAAGCACAAATCCATTCAGATTAGATCGTTATAGCTTTAACTTCTTTCCACCTACTAGAAGTCCAATAGAAAACAAAATTGACATGGTGTCCCATATTGTAAAGTTTATGATTTTCTTATAGACTAATTAAAAGTTGATTCATTCGAATGGCATCGTCTATAGTTTTGTAATTTTACATGTAGATTTATTTACCAAGTCGTTCTTAGATCAAACTCTGTATGGTTGCAACAGTATCTCATTTTTAACCCCTTTTACTTTAGGGGAAGACTTAATAACCCGTTATTTATTCCCTTTTTAAGATGCTACTTTCACGTAAGTTGATATAATAGTTATTATTTAGGGTAAAAGTCAAAAATGATAAACATACTATCTTAAATGTACCAATATGATAAACATAGTCATTTATGTATCAATATGCTAAACCAAAGATCAAATATGTGCAATAATGGGTACTTCTTCACACCTTCATCTCTTATATTTGCATCGTTAGTCCTTTTATACTAACGACCGTTAGTAAATAACTTAAAACTTGGTTTTCTTACGTTTTCGTCCGATTTTTACGTTTTTAAATTACGTATTTTTCACGTTTTTCGTCCGATTTTTTACGTTTTCGTCTGTTTTTTTACGTTTTCGTCCGATTTTTTACGTTTTCGTCAGATTTTTTACGTTTTCGTCAGATTTTTTACGTTTTCGTCCGTTTTTTTACGTTTTCGTCCGATTTTTTACGTTTTTGTCCGATTTTTTTACGTTTTCGTCTGTGTTTTTACGTTTTCGTCTGATTTTTTACGTTTTGTTTTTTCGTTTTCGTCCGTTTTTTACGTTTTCGTCCGATTTTTTACGTTTTCGTTCGATTTTTTACGTTTTAGTCCGATTTTTTACGTTTTCGTCCGTTTTTTACGTTTTCGTCCGTTTTTTACGTTTTCGCCCGTTTTTTTACGTTTTCGTCCGTTTTTTTACGTTTTCGTCCGTTTTTTACGTTTTCGTCCGTTTTTTACGTTTTAGATTTTTACGTTTTTCGTCCAGAGTTTTAACTTTTAATCTCATTTTTACGTTTTAAATTGCCGATTTTTACGTGTTCTTCCGTTTTTATGTTTTCGTCTCTTTTTCGTTTTAGATTTTCGTTTTCTTTTTTTACGTTTTCGTCCGATTTTTTCACGTTTTGTTGAGATTTTTACGTTTTCGTTTTTTACATTTTCGATTTTTTACGTTTTCTTCCTTTTTTTTTACGTTTTAAACGTTTTTCGTTTCTTCCTTTTTTTACGTTTTCATCTGTTTTTACGTTTTGTCGATTTTTACGTTTTTAGAACGTTTTTTACATTTTCGTTGATTTTTAAAGTTTTCTTCCGATTTTTAAGAAAACGTTTTTCTTCCGATTTTTTAAAAATCGGGGAAAGCGTAAAAAATCGAACGAAAACGTAAAAAATCGGAAGAAAACTTTAAAATCGGCGAAAATGTAAACGAAACGTAAAACGTAAAATCGAAAAGCAGCGTAAAAATCGGGCAAAACGTAAAATCGGGCAGCGAAAAAGCGAGCGTAAATAATCGGGAAAAACGTAAAACGTAAAAACGGACTAAAAATCGAAAACGCGTAAAAAATCGGACAAAACGTAAAAATCGGACGAAAACGTAAAATGCGGTAAAACGTAAAATCGGAAAAACGTAAAACGCAAAAACGAAAACGCGTAAAATCGGGACGAAAGCGTTAAAGGAAAAACGTAAAAATCGGACAAAAACGTAAAAAATCGGACAAAACGTAAAAATACGCAGACAAAACGTAAAATCGGACGTAAGAAAACCAAGTTTTAAGTTATTTACTAACGGTCGTTAGTATAAAAGGACTAACGATGCAAATATAAGAGATGAAGGTGTGAAGAAGTACCCATTATTGCACATATTTGATCTTTGGTTTAGCATATTGATACATAAATGACTATGTTTATCATATTGGTACATTTAAGATAGTATGTTTATCATTTTTGACTTTTACCCTATTATTTAAACATAAAAAAAAGGGTTTAGAAAACTAAACACAACGTATAACAACTAACTTAGATAATGCTTTACAAAATGTATATTAGCCACCGAGTAAACACGTTGTTGAACTATATATATACTTGGTTACACAAAGGTCTAAACATAAATAATATAGAAATGTGAAAGATGAAAAGATAGTGGAGGAAACTGCTTCTGAGTTTTTGTATGATTAAAGTGGTAAAGTATTTGATCTGGAACTCGGGATAGCAAAACCATGCAAGTCTACCGGTACTCTTACTCTAGCTACAAGACAGAAAAAGAAACATTATTTTAACACTGACCACTGTTGATTGATAAAGATAAAAAGAAAAATTCAGCTTTATATAATGAACGTTGTGATTGATTGCATTGATTAATTAAGGGTGCGTTTGTTTTGTTGGCAGATTTAGAATAAGATTAGGATTTGGTTTAGGTTAGAAAGAAAATATGTGAGAGTAACTGAAAGTTTGTATTAAAATTTGTTTGTCTTAAGCCAATGCTAATGGTGCGTTACACACCCAACCAACCGAACAAGCCAACCGCGTTCTTCTCCCTAGCACAACCCACCCCAACCGAAACACCCCAACCATTTCAATGTTTCGGTTGGACAGACAACCGATTAAATGGACACTTCTCCCAATATTTTTTGACCGTTGCATCATTTTATACACAAAAACACATACTAAAAACACACACACACATAAATAAATAGATACCTGTTCTTTCATCAAATGACAAATGAACAGCTAGGACAACCCACCGGAAAACGTGACTAAGACCTGATCGATTAAGTTTGTGGGAAACTAAAATAGGGGTTGAATAGTTTCACCGCTTTTTAATTTAGTTATAAAAGTTTACTTGTGAAAAACTTCGATTCAATCCTTTGTGAAATCAAACTACAACAATATGAATCCTACTTAACAATACAACAATAAACACACTACAACTATTGAAAGTAAGTAATGAATGTAAAGAGTAAGAGATGGAAAGATCAAACCGAGACAAAGAGATTTATAGTGGTTCGGTAACAAAGCTCTTCTTCACCATACTCCACTCCCCGAGTACCCAACTTCGAGTTCAAAGCACTATGTCAACAAACTCCCTTCGGTGGAGAAAGCCATATAACGCTTAAACATCACGATTTTCACTAAGCTAAATGTCAAGTACTAATCTAGCTAGTACCAATCTCACTCACGATCTACACGATCCTTGTTAATCACAAAACCTACTAGATCCACACGATCTAGACTGGATCCACTTGACCAATACACTATCACACAAACTACTAGAGATCTTCAAAATCTCACCACGATCACAATGATCCACACAAGCTATCAAAACAAGACTCAAGACTACTTGATGTATATCAAGATACAACAAGTATGTAACAAGTGTTACATGTGCACACTACTATAACTACAACACTTAGTATCTTCTTGATACAAAGTGTTCTTCTCTTGTACTAGGAGAGGAATGAAGGTGATCACTTGGTTGGAAGAAAAGATCACTCTTAAACAAAAGAAAACTATCTAAATGATCAAAGAAATGTAAGTGTGTTAATGGAATTAAACTCAGAAAGTTTTGTGTGAAAAAGGATGCCCAAAAACAGTGAAGTGGGCTGGTATTTATAGGAAGAAAAAATATGGCCGTTACAGTAGGACGGTACCACTAAATACCCTACGTTACCAATAAATTCCGTGGTACCGTCCCAGATAAGGACGCTCCAATTTTGTTTTTAGTGGTGAAAGTTTATTTGGGGAAGTTTGGTGCTGTTTTTGGAGGGAAAATAGTTGTTGGGATTTTTAAACTTATTTTTTCAATTAAAACATTTCTTTATTATTCAAAAATAATTTGTAGAATGTATTTTTGAAAAAATGTTTTGTCACATTAAAAATGTGAAGTTTGAAACATAAATTCACTTCTTTGATCATTTGCGAAGTTGTAAATTTGTTTGTTTATACCTAGAGTGATGTATATAGAAACGAGATATTTCGACTAAAAACTTGTTTACGTTAATTTTGACGTAACGTGTTTTTACATTTTGTTATCATCAAAACGTAGAGATATCGAAAGACAGAAATAATTTTTTTAGACATTATTTGTATAAAAAATCTCCCACTTTTTTATGATGACAAAACATAAACTTATTTTAGGTGAAAATTAATTTTAACAAGTTTTTAGACATTATTTGTCTAACTTCTTTCATTCGTTGTTTTCGTTTGATGGATCACCAAGTGGGTCATGGGCGGTCGATGATTCAGGAATGAAGAAGGAGGCAATGAAGGATGCATTCAAAGGTTCCATCATTTTATTCACAAGTGAATATTGAGGGCTTTGAAATTATGGATGATAGTACATGAAGTGATGATAGAGGCATGTCAGGAACATCCCATAAGGTATTAGTTTGTTCTTGTTGCCTTGGAGGTTTATAATTCGCCTGGCGAAGAAATAGGCAAGATTGTATGGTTGTTGGATTATGAGACAATAGATCATGTAAGCACAACATGCGGGAAGTATCTCACGATTTCCTATAAGACTCCAAACATTCTCACGTAGAATGATTGCAAGAGGTTTTAGTTCATCCTGGAGTTCACGTGTGTGAATTATGTTTGGATTTGGATAGTTGAAACGTTGAGGAACACGCAGAAGAAGAGTGGTTTCAGTGGAGAGGGTATGTATGAATAGTATGGACTGTTTTCTTCACAATAGTTAAAGAGAGAGTCAAGGGACCAATCTTTAGTGAAAGCGCATTGTCCATAATTTGGAATTCGGAGAATTTGAGCAAATTGCTCAAGAGTTAGAACAAAATTTTGGTTTTTGATCCAAAACCAGATATCGTTACGAACGAGCTCAACTTGACGAAAGAATTCCAAAACAAACCGCGGGCAAATTTTCTCGTTGATGGTAAGAAGACACACAATTCCTATGGTGCGGAATGAAGTATTGATATCTTCTTGGAAGGTTAGAGGTGAGTCAACAATACGTCCTTCATGAAAGAAACGAGTTTCAAGATTATTGAACCCACGAACATGATTGCCAGGGTTGTTTTGTTCAAGAGAGATGTTTGGAATGTAGATATAAGTGAGTTGATGATCGAAGTCATACTCATGAGATATGTTGAGACCTATAGATACGGGACGAATATTTACATAAGTATTTTAATACATAGTAAAGCTTCAAGAATACGAATGTTTTTTATTGGTGACACTTTTAAGCATTCTTAATCACAGTTTTGGATTATAGCAAAGTGACAAGATAGGATCTCCTAACGTTTTTATTATATTGTTTTATTTTATCAACAATGACAACCCTATATTTTTAATTCGCTCTTTTTTAAAACTTAGTGAAACTACTTATTATAGCAAGTTTTCGTAAAATGATTTTTAGGGTGATATTAAGGTGTTGTGTAGGCAAAGGAGAAGAGTGCATGAGTTTTACAAGTATTCTGTCATCTGTTCTTTCAGTTCCGCAGGTTCCTTTTAAAAAGGGATCTGGCCAGTTAAGATTCAGGAATCCGGCAAACCTGCAGAGGTGACAGATATTTGTTTTGGTTTTTGACGTACGTTCTATTTATATAACTCATAGTTTCATGTGTTACAAAATAAATGTGTTTTAGCCAGTGTGATTTCTTTAACTAACACTCATGGTTTTAAACACGTCGAGATTTTGAGTGCTCGTGTGAGAAAAAAATAAAAAGAAAGCATATTACGCGGAAATGAAATGAGATAACTAAGACATCATTTATATTTCATTTCAATGCTTAAAGCAATACAAAGGCTCGGATAGATGATACAAATGTATATTAACAAAACAAAAAACATGTCTCCATGCGAGTATGTGATCATGGGGTAAACGAGGGCGATGACAATGATTACGAGAGTGATGTAAACCATGAAGACGAAGTTCTTCCTTGGATGGGATTTCTCGAAATGAGATGATGAGGATGATGAACTTGTGAGTGTGTGAGCATTTTGAAAGTGGAAGATTTGAAAAATGGGTTTTGTTGGTGAGGGGGTTTGAAGTTTGAGATTTTTATGGAGAATGAGGAGTTTTTGAAATTTGTGTTTTATTTTATTTGTGTTTAGAAAGATTGGATTTTTAGAGATTAGGTTTAGACAACACATATTGACACACCAAGGTTTAGACGGACGACAACACGTAAGCACGAAGTTCTCTAGGGACACCACGTATATACCACATATATCATATAAATATATTTAGACATTTATATGAAAAAATAAACACATAATTTTCAATTATTGACATGTATAGGTCAAGCACACACATGATTACTAATATAATATCACTTAGAGATAAGTTTTATGAAAGTCGTGCCTCTATTCAATTTGAGTGTCCTTTTGAAGAGAATTATCAATGGACAACTCCAGGTTCTTCGAGATCTACTAGGTAATAGGTTTGGACAACGTTTTTGGGAAAGTTATCTTATTACCAAAGAATCTTTATGGCATGCTTATTTTGGAATCTACTAAACAAAATGACAAGTAAGACTAGTGCATTTTGTAATATAGAAACAAAATAAAATGTAAGATAAAGTAGAGGATAACATCTAACAACATCCAATGATATAAAAATTCTTGAAACATAGTTTTTGTTTTAAGAAGTTTCCTTCTTTGTAGTTTTCAAACATACACGGATCGTATCAAGTTTTTAAAGTACAATATACTCTAAGAAACTTGGTAACGAAGCACTGATGCCAACTGTGGAAAACTAGAAGGGAGGTTGAATGGTTTTTCTGATTAAAACTTTATTTTAAAGTATTTAGATCGACTTATGTCAATCCATTTAGATCGTGTATTGGATATTGATATATAGACATATACATAAATAATGCAAAAAGATAAAGAGTAAAGGAACACAAAACCACGACACAAGTATTTATAGTGGTTCGGCTGCATGGACTCCTTCCTTGCCCTACTCCACTCCCCAAGTACCTAACTTGAGAGTTTCTAAGCACTACACAACATAAGCTCCTTAATATGACGGAGAAGCCATCACAACGTCACCTACACTTTATCCGGTACAAGGCTAGACATCGAGTTCTTCCACGAGGTAAACCAAACCTATCACAACATCGTCTACACTTTATCCGGTACTAGGCTAGATACCGAGTTCCATTACAAAGGAGGAACTACTACCCAACACTACAACCCAAAGGAGAGAAACTCCTTTTTATAACACTTCAAAATATATCAATACCCTTTAACCTAAACTACACAAATATACATCGACGCCCCATATCGAATTTACACCTTCGGCACTATACACCAATGCCTTCAACTTGACACACTAATGGAGGGAGAGAAGAACTATCAACAAGATGCACTTCAGTGGTCTTGATGATGACGAAGCTTAGCAATTCGTGACTTTGAGCTTGCACGTCTTCAAGAGGTTGTGATCTCACCTTTAAAAGGAACCTAAAGAATCACACAAAGAGAAAACTACATAGAATGATCCTTTGGATCTGAGGTTAGAGAGGTTAGAACATAAAGAGAAGATATGTCTAAAAGGGGTTTGAGCAAGAGAGAAATGGCTCACTATTTATAGGAAAACTGCCTACAGTTCCCACGGATCCGGCGGATCCCTTACCCAAGGGATCCGGCCAGTGCAATCTGAGGGATCCGGCAGCTGGGTAAGGCTAGTCCAGATTATGGGTTGCAAATCGGGTTATGGGTCATAGACTTTGGATTATGGATACCCAACTAGATACATTGTATCTAGTCAATGGGTCATGGGTCATGAAATTTGGGTCATGGATCATGGATAATATCCAACATGATTTCATGCATGATGTCATGCAATGGATCATGGGTCATGGATCATGTTCCATGGGTATGGGTTATGGACTTTGGTTTTTACCCATCATTTACCCATTACAAGTTATACTAAGCACATACATATTTTTATAAAATATAAGTAAACAAAATTACTTTGTAAGTGTTTTATAAAAATGGTTTTTGTTTTATATAACTTATTCAACTAAACATGTTTGATTATTTTATATGTTTAGTAAAAGTGTGTTAGTAAACTATTGGTTCAAAGCTTTTACGTATTTTATGTATTTCATTAAAATGATTTTACGATTGTTATCGACAAAACATTAGAAAATCATAAAATATAAATAAATGTTTTTATGGTTTATTTGTATTAACAAATCACACATAAGGTGTGAATACAACATAAAGACAAGAAAATTAAAACTACATGAAGCATATATTAATCTCTAGTGACTTTAGAGGCCCTAAGATTTGCTTCAAATTCAAAAGGGATCCTAGACATTTATTCTTGAATACTAAACATAAACATGTTTACTTGGTTGGGCTATTGGTTGTTAGAGGAGGTTGTATGATGGGCTCTTATGGTGGTGTCAAGAGGTTCTCCACATAGGAGAACATGAAGTGTAGTTCATCCCTAAGAGAGAAGATGAGGTTTCAGTTGTGTAAGCAACATAGGAAATTAGCACTATGGATATCAACCAGGTGAAGTTGGATAGGTTGTCCAATGATAGGATATGAAGGATTTGGTGAGTATGTAGGTGATGGAGTTGCCATAACATAGTCCAATGGGGTGATAGGTGTGAGGGTGAGTGTCATGTCCATAGAGGATAGACGAGAATCAAAGGATGAAGAGGAAGATGATGTAGTCCCATTGGAGGATGATTTGGATGGAGCATTTGGTGGTGTGGGAGAGTAACGAGTTCTTTGGGAAGGTAGTGTACTAGCTCCACCATCATCATTTTCATGAGTTAAGTCAATGAACTCGGTGTCTTGTAGTTGTGGTGGTTTGAGTGTCATTTTGGTTGGTGGTCTAACGGTAATCCTAGGTTTCTTGGAGATGTAAGTTATTGATCCTTGAGTGGAAGACATGGTGAAGGAGAGGATTGGGTTGAGGATGTATTGTAAGAGACACTTGCAATGGTGAAGCCTTATATAGGAAAGAATGGTGTGTTTTGAATTAAAATGAGTGAAGGTGTTCTATGGTAGCCTAAGGGAATCTTAGGGTTCTAAGAGTTTGCAAAACATTGCAGGTTTTGAGGTTAGGGATGCAGGAATCTAGAGTGAATAGGAAAAATTCGTTAAACAAGGTGACGGTACCACTAAATATCCCCCCACGGTACCGTTAAATTTAACGGTACCGTGTCCTATTTAACGGTGTCGTGACCTGATGGTCACGAATTTTCCTATTTTGTATGGTTTTGTGCAGCTAAAATGGATGTTCTAGGAAGACTATTTGCAGCAAATCCTAGTTCCTCAAACCACTAAAGATTAATTTGCCAAATATAGCCCATATTTACCTACTTCTAGCAATCAAAGATAAGCATGCAAATATCTAAAATAAGTCACAAGCATGCAATCAAAAAGACAAAATAAGCTATCATACAAGAGTAGCATAGATTTAAATTCATGCAAGGTGATAAGTTAATGATCAAACATGCAAGTAAGTTGGGAAAATAACCATAAAATAAATAATTTACAATCTTAACTAGATAATCCACTAAGAGTGATGTTAATCTCTTGTTTTTGACTTGAGCTTGTTCCCGTAGCTTCACTCATCGTCATCACTCGATGAATCATCAAAGGGTTTGTTTTTGAGTGTTAGGAAGGATGATATGTGGGACTCACAAAGGGGTTCCATTACTCTATTGACAAGTGTGTACTCAGGACTTTGGAGGTATGGGTGAGTGTTCATGTAGTAATGGTAAAGACGGGTTAGAAACATCCCATAGGGTATTAATTTGTTTCTTTTGTCTTTGACATGTATGATTCGTTTAGCAAAGAAGTTAGGCGAGATTGTACGGTTGTCGAAGTGACATGCAATATAGCATGTGAGCACAACAAGAAGGTAGATACTCTCGATTTCCTACCAGACTCAAGACATTTTCACACAGAATAACTGCCATGGGTTGAAGAATATAGCGAAGTTCAACTAACAAATTCTGTTGGGATGTTGGACATCAGGTGAATTGCAAAGAACATTAATTAGTTCTTGCAAGGAGGGAACCTATGTATGATATGGACCATTTTCTTCTTGACTCAAAGAGTTAAGAGAAAAATTTTCAGTGTAGGCATATTGCCCAAGATTTGGAAGACCAAAAATTTGAGCAAATTGCTCAAGTGGTAATAAAAACATATAGTTTTGTATCCAAAACCATAAAGAGAGAGATCGATACTCATTGCGTACGAGTTCAACCTAACGAAAGAAATCCAGAATAAAATGATGACATATTTGTTCATTGATGGTGAGGAGATTTTCAAAGCCTATGGCTCGAAAGGCAGAATCGATTTCTTGTTGGAAGACTAAAGGAGTGTTGAAGATACGACCCTCATGAAAGTAATGTGACTCAACATTTTTGAATTGTTGAATAAATTCTATACATGTGTAGGGTTCAGATGAAATTTCTAGAATGTAAATGTTGGTTAGTTGATGATCAAAGTCATATGCGTGCGGCATATTAATACCTATAAAAAACAAGATTGACCAAAAATTAAAATTTAGTGTTTCGAAGGAATGTGCCAAGTGTGTGCCTATATGCAAACAATGTGGAGGTGCGGTAGTCTCAACTCCAAAATAATGAGATTACCCAAACACTCCTAAATTTGCTATTACTCATTCGAATATGTCGAAGAATACATATTAGTTATGTAATTAGACCAATATTCGTGAGATCATGTATGCATGAGAAAACGATTTTATTTTGTATCAACAATGCACGAAAAAAGTTTCATGATCCTAGTTATGTGAAAATTTTCGAAAACCATGGAGTTGGGGTGTTTGGCTAATTCAATATTTCGGCCCCAAAATTTTTCAAAGTTGAAAAGCTTTGAGTGTTAATGACTCCTAATCCAATTTCAAGTATATTAGATATGATTACACTAAAAATATTCAATATTTTTTGAATTTTGATAGCAAAATTCTGACCTAAAATATGCAATATAAGCATGTTTATGTAAATCCTATGTTTAGGGAATCATAATAGTTATACATTGTCTAATCCTATTCCTAATTTCAAAAAGATTCAATCAAAATTGAAAAGCCCCAATCGATTTTGTATGCATGAACAAACCCTATACTCAAAATTAAAGAAAATTATAGTTAATTGACTTACAATTGATGTTAAGGAATGAGTAATGATTGATGATCTTGAAGACTAAAGCCTCGAATTTGATTTGAAAGGATTTAATTGGATTTGGGTGTGTATGTTATGTTCGGTGTTGACAGCAATGGATGAAGTTGGGTTTGTTTGAAAATGAATAGTGAGGGAAAAGAAGGAAGAAAAAGGGGCTACGTCAGGACACGGTACCCTAAATTTAGTGGTTTCGTGCTCACTTTAGTGGTGCCGTGACCTGATGAGACGAATTTTTGTCTCGTTTTGATTTTTGATGGATAATCTCGCTGATTTAGTAAGACTTTTTGACACGATGAGAGAATTTATACCTAATAAATTCTTTTACAGGGTAGCTCTAATAAGATTTGACTAATGAGACTAGACGAGTTGAGATGACATTAATATTTCCAAAGAAACATTCAAGTAGTCATTCGAGGAGTTTGACGGATGTCATTAATATTTCCAATGAAATATTTAGATAGTCATAAGACGAGACTAAATGGATGACTTTAATATTTCCAATGAAATATTTAAGTAGTCATTTGACGAGACTTACGGAATGTGTTCCATCATTCCTAGACCCAGACGTAGATTGTTGAAGGATTCTCATTTGAGAGATTTGGTTAATATGTCGGCGATGTTATCATGGGAAGGAACTTTCTCAATAGAAATGTTTTCTTTTTGAACGTTATCGCGAAGGAAGTGATGACGTATTTCGATGTGTTTAGTATGAGAGTGTTGAATGGGGTTTTTGCTCATGTCAATTGCACCTTTGTTGTCGCACATAATAGGGATGTCGTCGAGATGGATGTCGTAGTCGATTAGAGCTTGTTTCATCTATAGTGCTTGTTGACATGCCTTTCCGGCGCTTACGAATTCGGCTTCGGTTGTAAAGATAGCAAGAGTCGTTTGTTTCTCGGAGAACCAAGAAGTTAGACAACAACCCATGAAGGTACAAACGCCGCTAGTGCTTTTTTTATCCACATAATCTCCCGCATGATCAGAGTCGACATAGACAATAGTTTCTAAACCGGCCCCCTTGGGATAATACAATCCCAAATGCATAGTGCCTTTAATGTATTGGAAGATACGCTTAACCGCTTCAAGGTGGGAGGTTTTAGGATCCTCTTGGAAGCGAGCACAAAGGTAAACACTAAACATGATATCGGACCTACTTCTCGTTAGATATAATAGACTACCTATCATGCCCCTATACTTAGTACTATCCACTGACTCACCTTCTTCGTCTTTCGTGAGTTTCGTTTCCATGGACATGGGAGTTTTCATAGGTTTAGACTCTTATAAGTTAAATTTCATAAGCATTTCTTTAATATACTTAGATTGATTAAAGAATATACCATCTTCCATTGGTTTAATTTGTAGACCAAAGAAGAAATTTAATTTACTCATCATGCTCATTTCAAACTCGTCATGCATGATCTTAGCAAAATCATCGCATAGTTCTTGATAAGTTGAACCGAATATTATGTCGTCAACATATATTTGAACGATAATGAGATGTGAATTTCGTTTCTTCGTGAAAAGTGTATTGTCTACCATTCCCATGGTATACTCATGTTTAAGCTAGAAAGCCTTCAATCTATCATACCAAGCTTTAGGAGCTTGTTTGAGGCCATATAATGCTTTTGTAGGTCCAAAGTTATGGATCTAAGTAGCCTTTACATGACTTATAGCAAACTTGAATAAATCCAAATTCACTATGTGAAGAGCTCTTAACAAATCCTTAATATGCTAATGCGGAAACTTAACACAATAAGTATGAAGAACACAATGATATACTAACTTCGTATATTCTATTGATTGTTTTGATCAATGGTTAAGGCTTACAACTCATACCTTAACCTAATACATTAGGTATCCTTTTATACACAAAGGAAACCCTAATTGACTACAAAACGTGTAGAAGGATAAAGATATCTCTTCCTAAGATATCTCTACGCGTACATATCCTTCCCTAATATAACTCTAACAAACTATTATGTTTAATCATAAACATAACTAACTACAAATACTAACTAGTATTAACTTAGGTCTGCCAGACTTAACTTCATACTGGCAGACTTAACAACGAATTCTAAGCCTACCAGACTTAACCTTTATACTACCAGAACTAATACTAAACATTCTTAAACAAACTTAAATCTGTTTTACAAATATAATTCCCTACAATCCTCCCCTAACTTGATCTTCACTTGTGAACTTCAAGTTCTTTGTATTCTTTGAGGATCTTGGAATTATCTTTGAGTTGCATCTTTAAATATTCTTTATTACATGATCTGTGCAGCATCCAATCTTCAAAATATCATCACTCCATAGTCTTTTCTGCAACATTGACTGTATGTACATCAATTCATAAAAGTTTCATGCTATTCTCATCATATCCAGGTGTGTTAACTCCTGTGAGAGGTGAATCATAGAAAACTTAATGGATTTGATGTCTCTTTACCAATAAGCCATTACTATTGGTGTAGCCAATGTTTTGGTGTGTAAAACCATGGTACATTGATAACCATCTGATTTTTAGCAAACCAACAGCTATCAACGGATTTGATTAGTTTTACAAAAGCCATTTTCTTTTGGACTAGCCATGGTTTTCCACTGCCTTTACCACACGCCATGAACTTGTGGGCTAGCCAACTCTTTATCAACACAGATATGGTGAGTTGATTACCATACTATTTTTGGCAAATTGTCAGCCATAAACGGATTTGAGATATATTTACCAGAGTCGTTTGCTCATGGATTAGTCAGTCCTTATGTGGGTTAGACATGGTGGACTGATAACCATTTGTTGTGTTAGTGCAGAGCACCTTCACCAAGTGAAACCATCTCAAAACCATTTTCACTTATCAACTTTTAAAATATACTCAGCAGCACTTAGAAAATTCTTTCAAACACTTTAAAAAAAAATTATTACTGTCGAGCTTTTGATTCAATTAACTTCAAAAGCTGATAACAAGCATCATCTTTTACTTCACCAAGCAACTTCTTGTCAAGCATTGCCCTGCAAATCCTGTTTGGAAGTGGATATTCCACTTCTGTTAGCATATAAATAATAAAAGTTTCTAATTCCAAACACTGAACTTGACAAGTATGGAAATATCTCCATCTGATCACTTGTTCTTGACTAGCCAGCTTTCACATCTCATTATCAGCATCTCGTGCCTCAAATATTGTCTTCAAATCTTCTCAGAGGACTATTTCATACTCCTCTTCAGGTCTCTTGTCACTATGCTTCTCCATCATCAGCTGGTACATAGTATTTAAATCATCCCTGGATAAATCACTTAACAAAGCAGGAAAATTTACATATATAGTGTCAGTTTAATTTTCCCTTACAATCTGGTAAGATCCTTTCTTTCCAGTTTTGATAATCTAAACCTTGGCAATCTTTGAAGGAAGTGCCGATCCTTTAGGAATGGAGCCCATTGTAAATTCTTCTGATGAACGTTCATCAACCTTATCTTCCATGTAAGCATCCACCTTCTTCTTGGTCTCAGTCTTATTCTTCTTTACAGGCTTCTTTGCAGTGGACTTCCTTCTTGTCCTCTTAAGCACTGGTTTTTCAGGCTCTTCCTCCTTCTTAACCTTTTCAGTTTCAGCAGCCTTCTCAACCTCTGGAGTGGCAGCAACTTCTTCAACATCTTCATATTTTTCCTTTTAGCTTCTTTAGGTTGAAGAGTGAAACCCTTCCTTTTAAGCTTTGAAGCTTCCATTTCAGAGTCCATTGGAGTAAAACTCTTGATCTGTAAGACCACCTTTTCAAACTCTGCTTTAAGATCATCAGCCTTCAACTTCCTCAACTGATTTAGCTTCCAACCGGGGTGGCCTTGACTCTTGATATAGTTGATCATGTACTCCCTTTGCTTTCCTTTTGTCAATGGTCTGTTCATCCTATCTCTCTGTCTCTGATCTCTGAGAAGCTTCTTCTTCTCATTAATCATCTCCACCATTTTCCTTGCATAATCTTCTGACCCAATATCAACAAGGATATCTTTGTCAACTTCTAACCTGGCCCTTATAGAATCCCAGTCTTCATCTGTGTAGAATTTGGTAGCTTCCAGAACTTCAACTCTCCTTTTATTTTGCTCTTCATTTAGTTCTGGTTGCTCCTGCAGATTCTTTGCAATAAGCTCATCATCCAATTTATGTCTTGCAAGTTTAGCTGCTGCAGCTGCATCCTCTGCTTAGATTCTAGCAATCTCTGCTGATCTTACTTCATCTTCCATAATCTGCTTTTTTGTTTTGATTGGCTCAGAAGACTCTTCAAGTATCCCTTTGCCTTTCCTCTGCACAAACTCCTCACCAGTACTAACTGGAAAACTAGCAGACTCTGGCTTATCACTACCCGGATTAACTTATGCACCAGAATTAACTTCGTCCTCACCAGTATTAATATCTGCTTCAAAGCCAGTATTAATTTCTTCATCACCACCAGACTGAGCTTCAGTAGAACTTGCACCTTCTTTGTCAAATATCTTCTTGGCAAACTTCTTCTGACTGAGATTCTTAGCCTAGATTTCAGCTGCTTCCAATCCTTGAGGACTAATATTTGTTTCCTCATAGGATTTCTCCTTTGTTGGTGTTCTGAAGTCTTATCCACCATCCTGCAAATTCCTCCCTTGTTTGGAAGAATTTTCCTCACCTTCTAAATCTGTGATATCTATCCCATTTTCTGTTTGAATTTTCCCTCCAATCTTTTAACCCTTTTGACCAACTTGATAACAGCATATGCTTGAGTTTTCTTAGACTTCTTTAGTTCCTTTTCCAACCTATCTATCTTGTTCAGCAATTGTGGAACTAGATTGAGAAGATCCTCCACAGATAAGGAAGTTGGGTCTGCTGTAAGAGTGGGTGTTGGAGGTTGAGTTTGAGGAATCACTGGTGGGTGTTCCTCATCAACTGGAGGTGAAGGTGGTGGTAGATTTGGTGTCCTCTGTGCAAACTCAGGTTCTTCTGATTCATGTGTTGGTTGATCCTGAGCTGCAGATGTAGCAGAAGTAGATGGAAATGGATCTGATGTACCTGCAATGTTAGTAGTACCAGCATGCAACTGATAAGGTTTTAAAATGTACCTTTTTGAGGGGTCTTTTAAGCCCTTATTTGATCACTTTTGTATCCATTATTACTTAATATCGTTCCTTTTCACTTTTTAGGTATCTTGAAGGCAAAATGCTGGAATGACACTTATTCGGACGAAAAGGCGCGAATATACGAAGAAAATGGCCAAAGTCAAGAATCGAGACACTCGGTGCTAGAGTGAAGGGGACGGCATCAGGCACAAATCGCTGGCGCCGTCGAACAACTTTGTGACGGCTCGAGCCAAATTGCTTATTTACAAGTGACGGCTTGGGTTTTAAAAGAGTAGGGCGTCGCAACTCGACGGCCTAGATTTGATCCGACGACGCCGAGAAGGGGACGGCGTCACACGCATAAGGTGACGCCGTCGTAAGACTAACGTGGCCAAGACGAAACCCTAATGACAGCGACCCGATGGCGTCACAAATCAAAAGGTGACGCCGTCGCATTTGTAATCTTATATATAGAATCCGAATTTTTTAGTTTTCAGTGTGTAGTCTTTTGGAGTAAAAACCTAAACCGAACCAAGGCTGTCTTGTACAGTATTTTAGGGTTCCATAGCCTATCTCAAATCAAGATAAGTGTTTTACTTCATTAATTCAATTATGTCTTCAATTACTTGTGTGTATGCTTGCATGTTTTCCATGTCCGGCTAATTTATTTGTGTGTTTTCTTAGGGAATATGAAACTTAATTATTGAATATTGATTGGTTATCTCTTATCTTAATTGTTAATGACCTAGTATTGCGATAGGTCATTCGTTGTGTAGTTAATGCTTGATTAATCTTTGTGAACCTTAGCTTATAGTACCTAGAGTCATTGTAGGCTAAACCATCCAAAGAGTACCTTAGAGTTAAAGTTTATAAATCCTAGAGATTTTGTAGTCATTAACCTTTGGTAGTTTCAAAGAGATAGGGATAAACGCATACCCTACGACCTTAGACACACAACATAATTAAGAATAAGGACGTGACAACTCAACCACCAATAGGAGATAATTAAGGAGTAATAAATCCTAAGTAAACATATCTTTAAATCATCATACGAGCACACAATAAATAGACATAGACTACATACACCTTAGATTAGATAATTAGATGAACAGAGTAATCGGTAGAAATACCAACCCCCCAAATCCATACCCCGAGATTCGTACCTTTCCATTTCCTAAAAACATAAAAAAGATAAAAAATAATCTTCCTCAACCCCAACCTTAGCGTAGTAACTTCTCACTAGCATCCCTATTCCCCTAGAGAACGATATCAATTCCCGTGGCTTACCCTAATACTACACTACAACGATTAGGTTCACTGCCTAGGGTGTTGAAAAACTTGCTCGACTAAAAGGAAGTTCCTTTGACCCCAAACGACGCGTGTAGCGTTATCAAGTTTTGGGCGCCGCTGTGGGGAATAGAATAGCTAGTTAGGAGTCCACCTCGTTTAGGTTTCTTTGCTTGATTCCTATCAAGTAAGTTTTTTTTCCCATTTTTAGCTTTCTCATAGTCTATCCCCCTTCTTCGTGACCTTTGTTCGTAAACCCCATCACTTTTCATCATGGAAGGTGATAACCAACCACCATTCATCAACCTACCACCAAATGACCCGCCAAGAGACCGTACTCTTGGTGAATACTCGAGACCAAGCCACCTAGGCTATAGGAACACCATTGAGCTTCCCGACCAAGCCCAAACTACGGCCCTACGATCCAACACCATCCGGTTGGTGCAAAACGGATGTGCATTCCATGGACTTCATTCCAAAGATCCCAATCAGCATCTTAAGGATTTCCTTAAAATTGTCGATTCCATCGACCTCGATGCTACTACTCGGGAGACCACGCGTCTGCGTCTCTTCCAATTCTCTCTACGGGACCAAGCTAGTAATTGGCTTGAGTGACTTCCCGCTGGCTCCATCTCAAGTTGGGATGATCTCACCTCTCGCTTCCTTGCTCAATTTTTCCCACCGGGGAGAACCACTAAGCTTAGGAATTATATCTTGATGTTCCAACAACGTCAAGGTGAATCTCTCTATGAAGCATGGACTCGATTCAAGGACTTACTCCATAAATTCCCTCATCACGACATTGATCTTTGGCTCCAAGTCCAACTCTTCTATGATCATGTCAACTTCCCCACCAAGCAATCCATTGACCAAGCGGCCGGTGGAAAACTTAGTGATCTCACAGCGGAAGAATCATGGGGTATAATAGAGGACCTTGCTCTCTATGACAACGAATGTTGGAATGACCCCCATGAGTTGCCCAAAACCGTTAAGGCAATCTCCTTGCCTCCCATTGACTCACAATCTTCCGACTGTAGGATGCTCGAGCTTGAAGACCAAGGTAAATTCCTAATGAGCTCCTACGAAAATCCTAAGTCTTCACGCCATGTGAACAAAGTTTCTTCCTCGTGTGAGCCATGTAGTAACATGCGCACTTGCACCAAATTCCCCGAACAAGCTTCCATTGACTACGCATCCTCGCGTACTAATGGAACGGGAGGAAGATTCCCTACAACACCCAGACCTAGGACTTTTAATGACGCCTGAGAAGCATGGAAGGGCAAGCCCAACTTTTATTGGGGACAAACCAAAGAATTCACATCCAATGATTACTCTTGGCCCCCATCTCATGGCCCTACCCAACAAAACATAGAAGGGATGTTGCAAAACATAGTCGCATCCCAAGAAGCTCAAATAGCTAAGCTCTCGGAACGTTTTAACCAACAACAAGCCGATATGGATAGGAAGATAGATAACCTCACGAAAGCCATAACCAATAGTGACAAGAAGGCTAATGCTATCTCAACTCCCGAACCTTTCGGTGTAGAGATTAAGGACCCAAGTAAGTTAGCTAAGCATGTTCAATTCGTCAATACCATCACCTTAGTAAAGCCCAATAGAACAAATGACGAAGCAAACCAAGAAACGGTACTTGAGGTTAGTGAAACTCCTAAGGATGAAACAACCGAGGAAGTAGGTGAAGTAGGAAATGACTAGTTCAATAAGTTTCCTACGGAAGAAGAGCTCTCTCGCCACCCACACTTAGTACGAGACCTCCGTCACATGTACGTTAGGAAAAGCACTAGGATCAAGTTTGGGAACCCTTGGAATCTTAACATACCATGTTGCATAGGACACCTTTTCGTGGCAAAGGCCTACATTGACCGCAAGTCCCCAATAAACATAATGACTAGCACCTACTATAATTGGGTAATGAAGAAGCCTATCCCAACTAGGCAAGACCCCGATAATCCTAGGGATAGTTGCAATTTTCTTGGTAGAGTTAAGGGATTGCCCGTCTACGTAGGTATTTTCATGTTTCCTACGGATTTCATAGTGGTGAATGATATTAGTACGGCCATAGATCCTAGCTTGTCTCACGTTATTCTAGGAAAGCCTTTCATAGAAAACACCGGGATGAATTATGATCCATCGTTAGGGATAGTGCGATTCAAGGATGAGACCGATGATGTAGCTTACCAAATGCCGTTTAAGATTGAGAAGTTTTCATCACTCTCTAATGATGAAAAGGAACTTAAACTATCGGTCTACTATAGGAATGAGGAGAATAAGGAGAAGGGAGTAGATTATGTAATGACCAAGGTTCTAGGTTTCTATAAGGATTGCTTGAACTTAGGACCGGAGTATAGGACCGATTGGGGAGAAGATGACCTCTTAGAAAAGTGCATCATAGGGCACTTCTACAACATGGAACCCCCCAATGAATACCGTCATGAGGAAGAAGGTGACGGTAATGAAGTCACGTAGGGGCATGACTTCGAGTCTAGCTACAAGACTCATAAATAAAGAAAATCGCTTCGTGGGAGGCAACCCATGCTTAATTGTTTGCTCGTTTGTGTCATATATCTTTATTGATTGTTTATTCTCATGTTTAAATTTGTAAAAATGCTTTATTTTGTCTTTAACCTCGTCTTAATTACATATAAAGGTATTTTACATAAGGGATAAGTGTAGGGAGGATTACACACGTTTTCAAAAGAAACATAAACATGAGAATTACAATTATGAAAAAGATATACATGTGTGTTTGTTCGAGTCAAATGCTTGTATCGAGTCATAATGGATGTTTTGCAGGAAATTTTTCCAGATTCTAAAGATATAAATTTTCCAGAATTTTTTCCAGAAAATCGCAGACCGCTTTTGTCAGATAACTCGACGGCGTGCCAGATTGCAACCGACGGCGTCGAGGAAGGAGCAAAACAACTGATTACATTTTCTCGTTTTCTGAGCTACTTATAAATTTTTGGAATTTTCCAGGTCTTAATTTTCCAGAAATTCTATAAACATCCATTCCACAAGCATTATATCCTAGTTTAGTAGAGTCCTATATATATTATTACCGCCGATTTTACGCGAAGGTTTCGTTTGTTTTCTTCAAGTGTGCAGGTTTAATTTACCAAGAAGAAGACACATAAGATCAGAAGGAGCTTTTCACGCAAACGTTCTTCTTGAAGAAAGATGTAACCACCACTTTACACGGATCCTACCGAGCTAATCAAGGGAGTATTAGTTTCTTTCGTTTTTAATTACCTTCTATTATCATAACTTTGATACTTTCGGGGAACATTGGGGACAATGTTCAGTTTAAGTGTAGGGAGGGAAAATAAAATGGGAACTTTGAAACTATGCTTATCCTTGACTATTTGCTCTTCAATTGCATTTGCGTAATAAACCATGAGAAAATGTCGGTTAGGGTAATTTTGGCACCAAATTTAAAATTTTCATGACATATAGGAGTGGGCCATTAGTCTTAACAAAAGCGTCTCACGGATAGGAAGTTATATGACTAGCACAAAAACCCTTTACCACCTAAATTCCACCCAAAACGTGAGGATTGCCCTTAGATTAGCAGGAATTAAAGCATTCATCTTTAATGCTTAGAGTGTGAACCGATAGTATAATAGATTCTAGAACTTGTTTTGTGATTCATTCCGACATCGCTAGTAAGACTACACTTGTGTTGTTAGGAATAACTAAATGATAAGAGGCATTAGGATAACCCTTGTTTGATACCCGTAATATAATTACTTCTTCCACATCGGTTGAGTAATTCCTCCACACCTTTGCGTTGTACTCACTTTTAGTACACGATACCCCTAGTTAACCCCTATGAGCCTATCATTTTCGCGGTTCTCGTGATATTTCGGTTTTCCGAAATATCAATGAAAAGCATTGTTTACACCCCACCCCCAAATGTACACCCAAATCGCCTTAGCCTACCTTGTACGCACTCACTTTTAGTGCATTTTTGTTATCACCCTAAACCCTTAGTTCAATTATCTAGTTGCTTGCATAAGTTGCTAAGTCGAGTCATATCCTTTGTACACAGTTTTGGGACGATTGGGACTCATGGGAAAAGTTAAAGTTTATGAAATGACGGGAAGGGAACGTTAAATTCAAATTCCCTTTATTTGCGTAATAATGTATTCCAAGTGTTTTAATCTTTTCAATTCGGGTCAAATTAGTGTTAGAGTAATAAAAACTCAAGTGTAGGGATGTGCCTATAAATCCCTATTATTTTGATGTTATCATAGAGGATGGTAGAGTAAAAGTGTATGAAAAAAAAAAAAAAAAAAAAAAAAGTACGGTCTACCATCCTACATCTATCTTTAAATTTATGTATGTTTATTCCAATGTTATCTAGAGTCTAGAGTGTCGAGTCTTGGCTTAGCAATGCCATTCTTCGTATGCTTGTAACATAAAGATTTTTGACTTGCCACCACTAAATAGCCTATCCCACCAAACCCTTTGTTTCCCTACCGTAAGCCTATCATTACAACCCTTTAAAAGACCTCTTGGATTGTCTTTCCTAGGTGCTTACGCCAAAACGATGGAGGTTTGATCTAGTCTCAAGCCTATGGTAATCTATGTACTAGGACCGGTTAATGAGTGTTTATCTTCCATTTCCACTTTGATATATTTCATATACACCCAAGAGATGTGAGTATCCAAACACCCCTTGTGAGGTGCTAGTATGTAATTTCCGTGCTTGTTATGACTTTTGCGGGGCTTATATGTGTTGTGGATTGTTCTAAACTAATGCTTCATGACCCCTAACTTATAAATTAATTGGCTAAAAGCACATTTGCTTGAGGACAAGCAAATACCAAGTGTAGGGATATTTGATAAGGTTTTAAAATGTACCTTTTGAGGGGTCGTTTAAGCCCTTATTTGATCACTTTTGTATCCGTTATTACTTAATATCGTTTCTTTTCACTTTTTAGGTATCTTGAAGGCAAAATGCTGGAATGACACTTATTCGAACGAAAAGGAGCGAATATACGAAGAAAATGGCCAAAGTCAAGAATCGAGACACTCAGTCTGGAGTCGAAGGGACGGCGTCGGGCAAAAATCGGTGTGATGCCGTCGGACAAATTTTGTGATGGCTCAAGAACCAAATTGCTTATATACAAGTGACGGCTTCGGTTTTAAAAGAGTAGGGTATCGCAACTCGCACGGCCTAGATTTGATCCGCACGACGTCCGAGACCTGAAGGGACGGCGTCACAAGCATAAGGTGACGCCGCCGCAAGACTAACGTGGCCAAGACGAAACCCTAATGACGGCGACCGGCGGCGCCACAAATCAAAGGGTGACGCCGTCGCATTTGTAATCTTATATATAGAATCTGAATTTTTTTAGTTTTCAGTGTGTAGTCTTTGGAGTAAAAACCTAAACCGAACCAAGGCTGTCTTGTACAGTATTCTAGGGTTCCATACCCTATCTTACATCAAGATAAGTGTTTTACTTCATTAATTCAATTATGTCTTCAATTACTTGTGTGTATGCTTGCATGTTTTCCATGTCCGGCTAATTTATTTGTGTGTTTGCTTAGGGAATATGAAACTTAATTATTGAATATTGATTGGTTGTCTCTTATCTTAATTGTTAATGACCTAGTATTGCGATAGGTCATTCGTTGTGTAGTTAATGCTTGATTAATCTTTGTGAACCTTAGCTTATAGTACCTAGAGTCATTGTAGGCTAAACCATCCGAAGAGTACCTTAGAGTTAAAGTTTATAAATCCTAGAGATTTTGTAGTCATTAACATTTGGTAGTTTCAAAAAGATAGGGATAAACGCATACCCTACGACCTTAGACACACAACGCAATTAAGAATAAGGACGTGGCAATTCAACCACCAATAGGAGATAATTAAGGAGTAATAAAACCTAAGTAAACACATCTTTAAATCATCATACGAGCACACAATAATTAGACATAGACTACATACACCTTAGATTAGATAATTAGACGAATAGAGTAATCGGTAGAAGTACCAACCCCCCAAATCCATACCCCGAGATTCGTACCTTTCCATTTCCTAAAAACATAAAAAAGATAAAAAATAATCTTCCTCAACCCCAACCTTAGCGTAGTAACTTCTAACTAGTATTCCTATTCCCCTAGAGAATGATATCAATTCCCGTGGCTTACCCTAATACTACACTACAGCGATTAGGTTCACTGCCTAGGGTGTTGAAAAACTTGCTCGACGAAAAGGAAGTTCCTTTGACCCCGAACGATGCGTGTAGCGCTATCAGCAACATAGCAGGAAAAAGTAGCCTGTGAACCCCTTTTCATATTACCAAAAATCTTTTTAGTAAAAGGGACATCAATATACTGTTGCTTGCTTGTTTTTTCAACATTTAAGATCATTTTCAAAAACCTTGGGTGCGTCAAAAACTTTTTGTTATTTCTGGAATTTGCAACCATGGCATCAAAAATCATTTTAGAAAGGTTGAAGAGTCTGCCAGTGGAGAGACATACCAATGCAGTAGCAAGATTGCTACCAAATTGATCCCATCATCCACTTTTAGAGCTCATACAATGTAAGAGATAATGCAATAGAAAACACCATTGTGGTGTAAAAGTACTTTTCCAAAAGGTGAATGTTCCATCAGTTGCATATCCAATACTTCCCAGTCCCTGAAAAAGTTCATCATTTGGCAATATGGAAATCCCTGAGGCATCAGCCAATTGAAGCTTGAATCTGACTGATTCCTCCGTGATTGAATACTCTAAGGTATCAATTGTTGTAGTTAACTCTAGTGTCCCATCAGCAAGAGTTCTAGCAGTAGCAGTTTGCCAGAACTGTTTGACTAGGGAAACATGGATAGTGGGATTATGAGTTAGGGCATACCTTATGTGAGTACCCTTCAGAAAATCCACTATCTATTCGAAGCCAGTACTTTCAGCATGCTTCTTAAGAAAACCCACTTGATTATGCTTGTCTATGAACTTTAATTGAGCTATAATGTAAGTGAATTGTGAGTTCTGGTAGTGTTGCGCGTTTTAGGGTTAGTGCTGGTAAGAAGACTTAATCGAAAGAAAAGATTTAAACTTTTAAAGATTGAGATAAAGTAATAATGGATAAATATGAATTCTATAAATAAAGATTATCCATATATATATATACTTCTGACCGCCTAGAAGTAGGTAACGGTACAAATTAAACAGTAAAAATAGATTTTCCCTCGACCAGCACTAACGGTAATATTTTTCATACAACCAGACTTAAAATGGTCAACCAGCATTAACCATGACTCACTAGACTTATCCATTTTTCACTTACAGTACAAATGGCACGGCTTCCATCTTGCTTTCATC
Source organism: Chrysanthemum makinoi (assembly GCA_910596185.1). Taxonomy (NCBI): domain Eukaryota; kingdom Viridiplantae; phylum Streptophyta; class Magnoliopsida; order Asterales; family Asteraceae; genus Chrysanthemum; species Chrysanthemum makinoi. The sequence continues at coordinate 159,282,500 of OU343219.1, forward strand.
CATGCAATTCCTGGAAAATTAATTCAAAAACCAAGAAATATACAATAGGTAGTTCTTTAAACCAGAATTAACTCAAATTGTTTACCAGAATTAGTTCTTAGAACAACCAATTGTAAAGAAATTGTTTAAGCACATCAAAAATATTGTAGCAAACACAGAAATCAAAGTTACTTCAAGGAGTTCTAAATTCACCAAATCAAACTAACACATAGATGTTTATAACACATCTATTATGATCTAACTATCCATAGTGTAGCCTATGCTACCACCAAAGGTAACAGAACCTCCTTGGAATTCCTCAAACTCCTCTAAGTGATCCTTGTTACCAGTCATGTGCCCAGAGCATCCACTATCAATAATTCCTCTGCTTCCTAGCTTCTAGTGTGGATGTTCCTGCACATTAAAAACAGAAATTAGTTTCTTTTGAGGACCCATGCTTGTACAGGCTTGGGTCTACCTTGTGGACCTTGAGAATTCCATGTGTAAACAGAAGGTGGTCCACTATTACTCTTGGAGTGTGTTTTGGTCTGTCTCTAAGTATAGCCTGCTGAGGGCTTAACAGCAGTTCCCCTATTACCCTTTGCAGCATAAGATTTAAACATTTGAGCTGCATTTTAAACTATGGGTCTCCTCACAGGTGAATGTGAACCATAATAAAGTCTTTGGTTGAATTAATTCACCTATGGTTGTCTAAACTTGGGACTGGGTGAAGTAATGGTAAGTTCTGGTTGTTTTAATTTAACATTCATATAACTAGAATTAATTTTGGCTTGACCTGAATTAACACGACCAATATTAACCCTAGACATGCAACCAGAATTAATATTTTGCCTACCAGAATTAATTGGTACAACAGTACCCACTTTTGGTCTAACATAATTAACAAATGAATTACCAGTATTAACAGGTATTGGTCTAGAAACAAACTAATTAGCATGATTAGTTATATTTGCATTATTCCACACTAGTCTAACTATACCATTACCAGTGTTTACAACCATTTTCTTTCTAAGCTCTGCCTCTTTAGCCATTCTTTTCTCATGATAATCACAGTCTCTTATTAAATGGCTTAGGCTACCACACACAAAACAACTCTTCTTAGTGAAAGAGTATCCATCCCCAACTTCTCTCTGCACTAACCCATTCTAATTCTTTCTGTCTACTTTAGGTGTCTTAGATTTAATCTGTTGCCTAGGAGTTTTTATGTGTTGGACACAACTAGGTTTAACTATTTCTGGTTTAGACACAACAGTTTTAGCAAAAATGACAGACTCAGCTTGTTTTGGTTTGGGCACATAAGGCTTACTGATTAAAACTGGTTTGGAAATCTTTGTGGGTTCAGATTTAAGCTCAAGAGAACATTCAGAGACATTCCCAATGGATCCTTCACTGTTATTAGATTGACAGGTAAAATACTCACTGGATTTGTCTTCTGAGATACTGGTTCCAGGACTCAGCCCAAAGGATCCTTCACTGTCATTGGATTGACAGGTAGAAAATTCAATGGAATAGTCTTGAGAAACAAGTGTTTCAGGGTTTTTCCATTTGCTGAAATCAAGTAAAGACTCATAAAAAAAATCAGGTTTAGGTGTGTAGTCTTCATTAAGTGGTGGTGGAACTCCTTTATAATTATCAATTTTAACAAATCTATTATAAAGTGGTTTACCAACATAGTCTTCTTTTGAACTACCAAATATACCAGGTTTCATCTCTTCCTCATAACTCAAGACCTTACTATCTGATTTAATCTGATGACATAAGCCCAATTTACAATTAGAGCTCATGCCAGAATTAATTAGCCTATGTAGATTCTTATAAGACTTTCCCCAAGACCCAACTATTTTCTTTAACTCGTCTCTTTCTTGTTGAGCTTTTATACCAATTCTTCTATATTTCCTTAGCTTTTCATCCTTAGCAAAATTATCATTAGCTTGAAAAATTAGTTTTTCATTTAGTGATGAATTTTGTTTTTGAAGTTTTGAAATTTGTGCTTCTAAGGTTTTGACTGCATTGGTATAAGCTAGAATTTGTGCTTTCTGTTCTCTTAACTGAGTTAATTTCTCATCACTTTGTGTTTTAAGTTGGTTATATGAATCAACACAGAGTTTGGAACATAGAGATACCTCACTGTTTGAGCCAATGGCCATGAAAGCAGAGTGATTGGTAGATTCCTCTTCAGCATGTTCTCCCCAATTGATAGCACCTCCATCCATGGTCAGCAGCCCAACCTTTTGACTCTCATGCTTCTCAGCTTCCTTTGTTTGATAAGGAGATTCCTTCTTCTTCCTATCATTTACCACAGGATATCTACATTCCCTTGCAAAGTGACTAGGCTTATGGCAGTTTTAGCACTCAAGCTTCTTTTTATCAAAGCCAACACGAGTCTTTGGATCATAACGAACTCTTCTACCATGTCTCTTAAAGAACCTGTTCATCCTGATAGCAATCATAGGTATATGCCAATTTATATCCATCTCCTCAATATCTGCATCATCAATTTGCTCCAGATCTTCATTGAGCAAATCCATCTCTTCTGATGATTTAGCAAAGAGAGAGTAGATAACCTCATCAACAAATCCAGTAGGTGCCCCTCTTTCTTTAGTACTTGATGAAGAAGTACTGTAACTACCACCAGACTAACTAGGTTAGTACTGGTCTTACCATGTGAGACAAAAGCAACATTCTGAGAGAAAGAAGAGGATGGTTTTGACCATTCTTGAGACAAAAGCAACATGATGTCAATTTCAGGTTTGGTCCTCATGGTCATTGCTAGACTTGACCATTCTTGTGGCAAAGATCTGAGGAATTTGTGATTTGCATCCTCATCAGAAACACCAGAACCATAGGCCTCCAATTGTGACAATAGTTGTTGAAACCTGTCATAGCCCTTCTCTAATCCTTCAGAGCTGGAAATAGTAAAGCTTCAAATTGTTGTTTGTATACATCCTTTTGCATCTTTTTGGAGTTAGCATTCCCTTCAAATCTTACTTTGATTGCCTCCTAGATCTCCTTTGCATGATCCATCCCATGAAAACATCTGATATGCTCCTTGGGAAGTGCCATTAACAAGATGTTCTTGGCCTTTCTCTCCTTCACCACAGCAAGAATTTTAGTAGCAGTAACAGGTGGCAATACAGTGTAAGTGCCATCTTTTCCTTTGGAAACCCTCTTTTTAGAGTTTCCTTTTTGTATCACCTTCCACACTTCATTATCAGTGTATTCTAGATAGTACTCCATCTCTATAGCCCAGATGTCATATTCATCTTTCTTCAATGGTGGAAGCTTCATGTTGGAGATGGTTGTGGTATTTGTGATTTGGGGTTGCTTAGGTTGAGAGTTGTCTGCTCCATCTTCATGGTTGGATTCTTCATCACTGGGGTGGTCAGAGAAGGTTTCAGTTGCTTTTTCAGACTTAACTTAGGTCTGCCAGACTTAACTTTGTACTGGCAGACTTAACAACGAATTCTAAGCCTACCAGACTTAACCTTTATACTACCAGAACTAATACTAAACAGACTTAAACAAACTTAAATATGTTTTACAAATATAATTCCCTGCAGCTTTCTTGAGCTTATAAACATGATTCGGATTTTTGCAATCAATTAATCCCGAAGGTTGTGCAACATATACCTCCTCGTTGATGAAACCATTTAGGAATGCACTTTTCACGTCCATTTGATATAGCTTAAAATCTAAGGCACAAGCATAGGCAAGGAGTGTCCTAATAGACTCTAATCTAGCTGCGGGTGCATAAGTTTCATCGTAGTCTATTCCTTTTTGTTGGTTATAACCTTGTGCTACTAACCTAGCCATATTCCTAGATACAACGCCATTTTCGTCGAGTTTATTCCTAAACACCCATTTAGTTCCTATGATGGTTTGGTTCTTAGGTGGAGGTACTAAATCCTAAACTTGATTTGCGGTGAATTGATTTAATACTTCTTGCATGACAACTACCCAAATTTTATCCTTTATTGCTTCACCGATGTTCTTAGGTTCTACGGTAGATATAAAACAAAAGAAATTACTTTTTTTTGTGCTTATTGTGGAAAACTAGAAGGGGGGGGGGGGGTTGAATAGTTTTACCGATTAAAACTTCGTTTTAAACTATTTAGATCGACTTATGTCAATCTATTTAATGTCTGTGTTGGATGATGATAAATAAGCTTATAAAAAAGTAATGCAAAGATAAAGAGTAAGGAACACAAAACCATGACACGAGTATTTATAGTGGTTTGGCTACAAGGACACCTTTCTTGCCCTACTCCACTCCCCGAGTTCCCCACTCGAGAGTTCGTAAGCACTACAAAACACAAGCTCCTTAATGTGGCGGAGAAGCCTTCACAACGTCGCCTACTCTTTATCCTGTACAAGGCTAGACAATGGGTTTTTCCACGAGGTATAACCAAACCTATCACAACGTCGCCTACACTTTATCCAGTACAAGGCTAGATACCGAGTTCTTCTTCGAGGTAGAACCAAACCTAACACAACACCGCTTACACTTTATCCGGTACAAGGCTAGATACCGAGTTCCATTACAAAGGAGGAACTACTACCCAACACTACACCAATACACGACTACCCCAAAGAAGACACACTCCTTATTACAACATCATAAGGATATCAATATCCTTTAACCCAAACTATCTATTTTGGACATCGCTGCACCATATCGAATGTACTCCATTGGCACCTTTCACTAATGCCTTCGACACGACCCTTTGGCACCTTTCGCTAATGCCTTCGACTTGACCCTTTGGCACCTTTCACTAATGCCTTCGACACAACACTTCTAAAGAGGGAGGAAAGAACTATCAACAAGATAACTTCAGTAGTCTTGATGATGACGAAGCTTGGCAACTCATGGACTTGAGCTTGCTCGACTTCAAGAGGTGGTGATCTCGCCTTTAACAGGAACTTAGAGAATCACACAAACACAAAACTACATAGAAAGATCCTTTGGATCTGAGGTTAGAGATATTACAATACTAAGAGAGAGTATGTGTAAAAGGGGTGAGTAACAAGAGAGAAATAGCTCACTATTTATAGGCAAATTTCTCTACTGTTCCACGGTTCCCACGGATCCCTCCCCGGAGGGATCCGGCTAGTGTAATCCAAGGGATCCGGCAGCTGGGTCAGCTTAAGTCCGGATTTTGGGTTGCAAACCGGGTTATGGGTTATGGGTTATGGGTAATGAATTATGGACACCCAACAAGATGCAATGTATCTAGACATTGGGTCATGGGTCTTTGGTCATGGATCATGGATAATACCCAACATGACTTCATGCAATGGGTCATGGGTTATGGATCAAGCTCCATGGGTATGGTCATGGATTTTGGGTTTTACCCAATAATATTCAATGTATCTAGTCAATGGGTTAAGGACTTAGATTTTTACCCATTACAATATAAATATGCACATTTCCATATTATGTAAACACTAGTTGTTATACATATGCAATTCTATAAGATGTAAACAATATTACTTGTTTAGTGTTTTATATGAAAATGTAAGTTAGTAAACTATTGGCTCAAACCATTTATGTATTTTATTTGTTTCATTAAAATGATTTTACGTTTGTTATTGAAAAAACATTAGAAGATCTTAAAATATAAATAAACGTTTTTACGGCGTATTTGTATTAACACTTGTGACCGAAGGGTTCTTTGGTTTAGGTCACCTATGACATTTTCTATTGGATGATCCTTGGATTCCTTTAGGTTGACAATTTCATCAACTTTGACTATTTCATCGTCAATGTCATTTTCTAAGGTTTTCTTGCCATTAACCATAATGGCTTCTTCCTCATCTAAGTCATCATCCACCAAGGGTGATGTTTTAGTTGGGGGAGGACTTTCATCGAATGTCACGTTGAGTGATTCTTTGACTTTTATTGTTTCCTTATTAAGGACAACATAGGCTTTACTATTTTGTGAGTAACCTAGGAAAACACATTCGTAAGACTTTGGGTCAAACTTGGTGAGGTAGTATTTTGTGTTAAAAATGAAGCATTTGCTTCCAAACACTCTAAAGTAATTTAGAGTAGGTTTTCTACCTTTCAAGATTTCGTATGGAGTCTTTCCTAGGATTGGTCTAATCAAAATCCTATTGAGTATATAATTTGAGGTGTCTACGACATTACACCAAAACTTTTGTGGAATGGATTGTTCATTCAACATCGTTCTACTCATCTCTTGTAGAGTACGGCTTTTCCTTTCAACTACCCCATTTGATTGATGAGTGCGTGGAGCCGAGAAATTGTGTGTAGCACTATTACTATCACAATACGCTCCGAATTGCACTCTATTATCAAATTCCAGACCATGATCCGTCCTAATGGAAACTATTGTACAACATAGTTGATTTTGGACTTTCTTACTAAAGATTTAGAATTCCTCAAAAGCTTGTTCTTATTCTTAAGAAACATAGTCCAAGTATATCTAGAGTAATAGTCTACGATTACTAAGATGTAGAGATTTCCTCCGTAAAATCATACGGCAGATGGACCGAAAAGATCCATATGAAGGAGTTCTAGGCATCTAGAGGTCGAAACTAAATTCTTAGATTTGTAACTAGAGTGAACTTGTTTTTCAACTTTACAAGCGTCACAAAAGTGTTGATCAAACTTAAGCTAAGGTAAGTTTCTAACTAGATCCTTAGATGCTAGAAATTTTATTAGACGCATATTAGCGTGACCTAATCTCTTATGCCATATTGTAGAATAATCATCTATCGTTGCTAGACATATCTTATCTCTAGGCTTATTTCCCATTTTCATAAGGAGTAAGCCATTTTTCCTAACTCCTTTACCTATGGTCTTGCCATCCTTACTGATCTCACTGCCCTCTTCAGAAAATACTACTCTACACTTATTGTCAACCATTTGACTAATACTAAGCAAATTAAATCCTAAACTATCTACATGCTCAACATTTCTAATAATGAGGGAGTTGTGAGAGATTGTACCTTTTCCTATGATGTTGCCTTTAAGTTTACTACCGAATGTAACGTTACCTCCGTTGTATGCCTTGTATGATGAGAATAGACTTCTGTTTCTCGTCACATGATTACTGCACCCAATATCCTGGACCCATTTGTCGGGTTCCAAGTCGCTTCCCAGGCATATCTATTTAATGAAGACAACAACTCAAGCTTTTGGTCCCCAATATTTCATGAGTCCAAGATTATTAGTGTTTAACATCCCAAACATTTGGTTAGAGTGTTAGAAAGGTGGACAAATGTCCCAAGGCATATAACCACGTTGTTGGAAGTTGTTCCAAGTTACGGGATAGTTATTTGGATAACTTTGCCTTCTAATATTGCCTCTAGGTTGTAGTATGTTAGACCGTGGTTTAGGAGTATTTATTCTCCTAGGTGGTGAAGTCTTTGATCTAGTGTCGGGGTTTACATAACGAAGTCCAGGAGTAGACAATGGTTTGTAAAAATTCTTAACTACCTTTTTACTAGCAATTGGCACCTTGGCATTATTAATTACTACATGACCTGGTTTATGACTCAGACTGTTTTTCAAAATCAAAGCTGTTTTGACTTTTTCCACAGACGGTACCACGGTACCACTAATTTTAGTGGTGCCATCTATAGCTTTAACGGTACCGTCCACTATTTCGACAGAACTTGTGGGTTTGACAAATTTTACTTGTTTCGTTCCACTTGTCGAAGCTTCATTTGGATTAGACCCTAGACCCGCACCGGCATACACATTGCATTTAATGTTATTTATCAAGTGCTTTTGTTCCTTTTTCGAACTTAGTGATCTTAAATATGTTTTTCCTAAGTTCTTCATTTTCTATTGAAGGTTTTGACATGACGTACATCCGACGTCGACTACTTTATTTTTCTCAAGTTTGTTAACTCTTTCTTTTAGTTTTAAAACTTGAATTTCTAGACTAATACTTCTTGTTTTTAATATCTTGTTTTTAGATATTATTTTAGAAGTTACTTCACATAACTTATTGTAATCATCATATAGTGTGTTATCATCTATTGAGGAATTATCATCACTGTAGTATGAAGAATTGGAATGTACCTCATTTGGAGTGTGAGCCATGAGACATGTTTCGTCTTCGGGCCTTTTCTCTTCTTCTTCACTGCTATTGCTCCAATAACCTCCTACGAATGCTCTTTGGTTCTTGGTTCTCGGTGGTTTAGGACATTCTCAAATGAGGTGGTTTGGATCTCCGCATCTAAAGCATTTCCTATCACTCTTTCCTTTCTTATCATCACGATTCTTTGGGAACGACTTCTTTTCGTCGCGAGGTTGTCTAACGAATCTACCTCTTCTCCTAAAGAACTTCTTAAAGTCTCTAACCGCTAAGGCATACTCTTCGTGTTCACTATCGGAAGTCGAACTTTCCTCATCACTTGACTTCTTCTTAGCTTTTAATGCTAGAGACCTTACTTTTTCTCCTTTTCTTTTAACTATGTCGGAGTCTTTCTTGATTATCATTTTATGTACTTTCAATTTGCCTATGAGTTCATCAAGTGATAATGTCACCAAGTTCTTTGACTCTTTAATGGCGGTGGCCTTTGCTCTCCATTTGGGATGTAGAGCCCTAAGAAACTTTCTAACATAATTCTTGCTGGAATAACCTTCATCAAGAGCTTTAAGACTAGTGACAATAGTATTAAATCTAGCAAAAGTATTATCTATAGTTTCATCTTCCGGAATGGAAAATTGTTCATATTGTTGCACAAGAAGATCAATCTAGTTTTCTTTGACTTGATTATTACCTTGATGGGTGACTAACAAAGTTTTCCAAATTTCTTTTGCCGTATCACACATAAAAATTATTGAGAATTCTTTTTTTGGCAAAGCATTATAAATCATCATTTTAGCCTCATCATTTTTGGCTAGTTTTCTTCTAAGAGAATCACTTTGTTTTTTGTGAGGAATAATTTCATTCTTGTTAGTTTTTGGATTCTTTTCAACAGGATTAAAATCCCCTCGGTAAAAATATGCCAAAAATTGATATATTTTGATTTCACATAAGTTTCGAATCTTGTTTTCCAATAGAAAAAAAGTCTGTTCCAAAAATGGTGGTCTTTGCATAGATTGCCCTTCTTGATATTTGTTGAAATCCATTGATCGATTCAAGCTTTAAAATACAGTTTATTTTAAAAATCTTGATTGACGTGGCTCTGGTACCAATTGTGGGAAACTAGAAGGGGGTGAATAGTTTCACGCTTTTTAATTTAGTTATAAAAGTTTACTTGTGAAAAACTTCGATTCAATCCTTTGTGAAATCAAACCACAACAATATGAATCCTAATTAACAATACTACAATAAACACACTACAACTATTGAAAGTAAGTAATGAATGTAAAGAGTAAGAGATGGAAAGATCAAACCGAGACAAAGAGATTTATAGTAGTTCGGTCACGAAGCTCTTCTTCGCCCTACTCCACTCCCCGAGTACCCAACTGGAGAGTTCTAAGCACTATGTCATCAAACTCCCTTCAGGTGGAGAAAACCGTACAACGTCGCTTATCACGATTTCCGACACTAAGCTAAATGTCGAGTACTAATCTAGCTAGTACCAATCTTACTCACGATTTACACGATCCTTGTTAATCACACAACCTACTAGATCCACACGATCTAGACTTGATCCACTTGATCAACACACTATCATACAAACTACAAGAGATCTCCAAGATCTCAACACGGTCACTATGATCCACACAAGCTATCAAAACAAGACTCAATGATACTTGATGTATATCAAGATACAACAAGTATGTAACAAGTGTTACAAGTGCACACTACAATAACTACAAAACTTAGTATTAGTATCTTCTTGATACAAAGTGTTCTTCTCTTGCACTAGGTGAGGAATGAAGGTGATAACGTGATTAGAAGAAATGATCACTCTTAAACAAAAGAAAACTATCTAAATGATCAAAGGAATGTAAGTGCATTAATGGAATTAAACTCATAAAGTTTTGTGTCAAAAAGGATGCCCAAAAACTATGAAGTGGGCTGGTATTTATAGGACTAAAAAATATGGCCGTTATAGTAAGACGGTACCACTAAATACCCGACGGTACCACTAAATTTAGTGGTACCGTCCCAGACAAGGACGCTCCAAAATTTGTTTTTAGTGGTGAAAGTTTATTTGGGGAAGTTTGGAGCTGTTTTGGGGGTAAAAATAGTTGTTGTGATTTTTAAACTTATTTTTCCAATTAAAACATTTCTTTATTATTCAAAAATAATTTGTAGAATGTATTTTTGAAAAAATGTTTTATCACATTAAAAATGTGAAGTTTGAAACACAAATTCACTTCTTTGATCATTTGTCAAGTTGTAAATTCGTTTCTTCATTCCTAGAGTGATGTATGTAGAAACGGGATATTTCGACTAAAAACTTGTTTACGTTAATTTTGACGTAACGTGTTTTTACATTTTGTTATCATCAAAACGTAGAGATATCGAAAGATAGAAATAACGTTTTTAGACATTATTTGCATCAACAAGGTTTTTATCTTGCATCGTTCCTTTTTTTATTGTGATTCTCACTCGTGGTTAATCATATATCTTTACATGTTCGTTTGTTTGTCTAAGTTTATAATCGTTAGGGTATTCATCACTTTATTAAGGTTTATTTTTCTTAAGTTGCTTTAGGGTTTTAAACACTAAAAATGATCTATCACCTATTCTTGTTTAATCTTAGGTTTGGTGTTCCTAATTCTCTTCTTGGTGTTTTCTACGATTGGCTTGCGAGGGTGTATGATCTGAGATAAACCTGATCGATATACGTCATTTAGGGTTCGCTTTTGTTCTTCGCTCGCTGATTATTTTTTTGGTGGTTGTGTAGGGTGTTTCTTGTATAAGTTGGGTTACGTTTAGGGTTGTGTGTATGTGTTGACGATGGAGAAGGGGGTTTTGAGTTCGAAAGGGGAGGGATAGGTAATGGTGTAACGGAGAAACAACACTTGGGTAAGGATGATCCTGGTAAAGACTCACATCGTGATAGTGATGTTGATGGGAGTGTTGTTACTTTGGACGTGGATATGACTCAAAAAGCTATCACAAGTCCAGATTTGAATACGCAAACTATTTCCAATGTGGTCACTAATGATGCGTGTTCTTCCTGGCTAAAGATCCAAGTAGGGTTTTGACTGAACCAATTAATGTATCAACTAATTCCAATCCCAACGGTTCTATTTCCAATGATAATAATAAGGAATCGGGTTCGTATGCTAAGTTGTTCAAGGGTGAAACAAGTAGGAAAGGAGCAAACTTTTGTCCATTGCTGGCTAATAACGGGGCGGATGTAACAGTCTCGATAGAATCGGTCATGTTGTTAATGAAACGTTTAGTAATGAAAAACAACGGTGAAAAAATATGGTCGTATGTGTTGTTTCAGACAAAACCATCGGCGAGAGAATTAAAGGTATTTGAGAAAAACAAAGTGAGAGGGCTATCATTAATGGATAACCGAAGTATGAGTTAATGGATAATGACTAACAGGCCGTTGTGCGGCCAAAAAAACATTGTTGGCCCACGTTAAAACGACAAAAAGGCTTCGTTTTCTAGCGCTCTATAGGATATATATTAATATCGTATTCTTTGAAAGGTAATTCATGGAGTATGAAATAGGATTACGTGAAATTGGAAAATAGTAAGATCTCGCGTAATATGGGACTCAAGACTAAGTCTTCCCTCAGAAAAGACGTGTCCTTCTTGTTACAGTATCCTAACAGCATGCGTCTTGGATGGTAAAAAACGAAGACTCGATCGTGCCGACGATTGAGTCGTGGGAGGTTTGTTTTGTTTGTATGTTTATTAAATGGTTTTTGTGTGGTAGATTTGTGTTTAAGTGAGATATATTTTGATGATGAAGTTAATTGTGTTATTACACTAAGACCACCCGTAATAACAAAACGAAAACCGAGTCTTCGTCCGTGTTGGCACATGAAGGAAGCGTTGTTCTTATTACGGAGGGACTACGAGGACACGTCTTCCATAGCAAATTTGCGGTCTTGGCCAAGTCATAGTTGTGAGTGTGTGTTTTTTGCGTTTTTTTGCGTGTGTATGTTTTGGTGGGTTATACATATGTGTTTAAGTGGGGTACATTTTTGTTGTGAAGTTGATTGTCTTATTACACTTAATTGATGGTGAAGTTGATTGATTGTAGAAAAAAAAAAAAAAAATCTGATATGACAGTGAGATGATAGTAATGAATGTGGTCTTAGGATCTTTTTAGGGTGAAAGCTAAACATACGCAACACATTTTTTCAATTAAACATGTCTACACAATGTACTTTGTAAATTGTCAAAGATACGCAACATATTTTCAAATAATCTTCGATCTAGCTAATATGACCGGTTATAGCATGTTAATAGTAGGTTACAGCTGGATTAAAAGTTACACCTTTTGTCCCTAAACTGAAACAAATTCGCGTATTTAATTCTTTTTTGGTAACGCTCGTTAATTTTTTTAAGAAAATAACTTTTAAAATTTTTTTCTGAAAATCTAGATAATTTTATTTTATTTTAAACTGCATTAATTTCTTTGTACATTTTTTTAGTCTCGATAACTTTTTTATATATATATATTTTTTTTAAATCTTGAAAATTGTATATTTTTAATTATAGATTCAAAAATCTAACAATTTAAAAAAAAATGGAAAAACCATTTTTAAAAATCTGATAAATTTTTTTATTATTTTTTGTAAAAAAATATGGATATTTTTTTTAATTAATTACAATTTTAAATATTTTAAAATAAATATGAAAATTTTATCCAAACTAAAAAAAAAGAAAAAAAAAAGAAAAAAAAAAGAAGAAGAAGATGTATAAAAAAATTTATCCATTTCTTTTAAAGTTCAAATTTATAAAAAGTAATTATCAGGAATTAAGAAAAAAAAAATTAATGTTTTTTGAATTTTTTTTTTTAGGATTTAAGAAAAAAAAATTAAAAGTTTTTACTTAACGAGCGTTACTGAAAAAGGATCGAGTACGCGAATTTGTTCCAGTTTGAGGACCAAAAGTGTAACTTTTAATCTTGTTAACCTGCTAGCATTGGCGGAACTTAATAGGGGCAGGGGAGGGTCTCGGCCCCTCCAAAATTTGCGACACCTAGTGTAAATATTATAGGTTTTATGAGTAATTTAGTTGAGGTTACAAACAAATCTTCGATTCGGCCATCCCAAAATAAATTCGGCCCCCTCAAAAAAAATATTCAACTTCCGTCACTGCCTGCTAGTAACTGGTCATATTAGCTAGATTGAAGATTATTTGAAAATGTGTTGCGTATCTTTGACAATTTACAAAGTACATTGTTTAAACCTGTAAATTTAAGAAAATTTGTTGCATATCTTTACCTTTCTCACATGTTGGTATTACATCTAGTCTATGTTGATAATGAAATTCCTACATATACTTAATCTCCAATGTCGGTAGACTAGAAAATGGTTTCCCTTGGCACGTGCGATGCAAGTGTCACGTTTTAATGTTTGGGCCTTTTTATTGGAGCCTGTGAATGGGAAATACCGAGCCCAACTTCTCATCAAAATGAAGAGAGATTTGCAAATTTATCATACCACACATGTCGTTTCATCGTTATCACACCAGTGTTCCAGATTTATCCCATACCAGACGACTTTCGCAGTTGCAACCGACACTCCGATCTCAATATCATCCATAATCGTGTAGCTGTAAGTTACTAACAAAAAGCCTAAAAAGCTAACCTCAAAGAAGGATTGCCAAAGGAAATCAAGACGCAAGTCGTGCCGGACCAAAAACATGAAAGCAATTCTTGAGTTTCCATCAAACACTTTATCATCACCGTCATAAACTGGAAGCTTAGATCTCATCTTTGAGGTTAGCTTTTGGCACCTCATTGATTATCATCATCATCATCCTCATAAACGGCAGATCTCATCTTCTAGAACCGGTAGGATTTCATTAAACTTTTAGCCGTTTGCGTTTTCTGTGGTTTGAATGTTTCTGGACTTTTGTTTCTTTTGTTCCAGTTTTTCTGTGGTTTGAATGTTTCTGGACTTTTGTTTCTTTTATTCCAGTTTTTCTGTGGTTTGAATGTTTCTGGACTTTTGTTTCTTTTGTTCCAGTTCTGGACTTTTGTTTCTTTTGTTCCAGTTTTTCTGTGGTTTGAATGTGTCACACCCCCAAATTACCTGTTTTGCAGCGGAATGGAATTCCTGGGGATTGACTGTCATAGCATCACAATCACAGTTATATTGAACGACCTAAAGTGTCGTTTGGAAAATACATCGTTTGATTTAATAAAACAATCAGAGTTTACAAAGTAGGTCCCAATGTAAATCAACTTGCGCGGAAATAAGTTTGTACAATTCAAACGATGTTTTAAAGTACGTAAAACCCAAGTGAGACGCGTCGTCACCACGACTCCATGAGGTGTCCAAATGCATGCCATGAAGTGTATACCTTAGATACCTGAGATAAAACATGCTAAAAGTGTCAACACAAAGGTTGAGTGAGTTCATAGAGTTTGTTTTGAAATGAAAAGCCGTTCGAAATCGTTTATGCAGCAAAGGCATTGTAAATCGTTGAAATGTAAAGACTTCCAAAGTCGTTTATGTAGCAAAGGCATTGTAAATCCACTCAGTTCCAAGTCCCGCCCATACAAAACTTGCAACCTGTGTGTTCACAACCCACTGCCAAATGTGTATAGTTTATGTTCCAAACATATGATGTCAAATGAATTCACATAATAATGCATAACTCAATGTATCGAAATCGTTTATGTAGCAAAGGCATTGTAAATCCACTCAGTTCCAAGTCCCGCCCATACAAAACTTGCAACCTGTGTGTTCACAACCCACTGCCGGAATGTATGTAGTTTATGTTCCAAACATATGAATGTGGTTCAAATCTTTCCAAGACCATTAGCTCAATGAATATACCATAGTACCTAACTCGACGTAGAACGATAGCACTTAATCAATAGCACTTAACTCGACGTAGAACAATAGCACATAATCCATAGCACTTAACTCAATTTATCAGTAGTCAACTGATTTAGAACGTTATACGACGTAGTACCGTAGCACGCAAACAAGAACAATTTATATAGTATAACCTTTGATTTAGAAACAATGGAAATCATGATAGATTTTAGCCTTAAAAATCTAAAGTACTTGTGCAAGTGAATGAAAACAGTTTGAGCATGTATCTCCCCCAAAAGTAGTATAAAACAATTAAAAGTGGGGCTATGAAGACTCACTTGGTAAACTGACGAGATGACAAGAGTGAGTACACTGAGGTATAATGAGATGCGTTATCCGGTACCTAGTACCAATGATATGATATGATATGAGTTTCAATGTAATGTTATGCATGCACTACGTATGTAATTTATACCATTTACGGGTTTTTGAAAATATTACTCATCGTCGAAAAATACTCTTTTGACGTCTTGACCCTTCAAAAATGACTTTACATGTTTTTCCGTCAAAATGTCATCCTACAATGGTTTTATAATGATTTTTGGTGAAATTACCACTTTTCGTCGCAAAACAATGTCGTCGGAAAAATCATGAAATCAACAAAAATGGCTCCGGAAAAGTAGTCGTAAAACGGTGTACGTCGATCGTTATAGAACGAACTTGACGGTTTTGGAAAGTTTGTATCGATATCTAAAAGTTTCAGTTCAGGAGTTTTCGTCCAAAAGGTCTCGAACATAAAGATAATAAGGGTTAAAGATGGTGGTTTTGGCTAAATGTGTGCAGAAAATTAGTTACGGCAAGTTTATGAAAAAGTGCATATCTTTGTCGTTTTAAATCCGTTTTCTACGTTTTATATGTCCTTAGCTTCGTATCGAAGTAAACTAATATATTTTTGAGAAGTCGAAATAATTTGTGAAGCTTAAGGCTCGTTTTTGACCGAAATATGTAAAAACAGCAAGCTGAGTTTTTCAGAAAATAATACGTTTCGTCGTCAAACTTGTAAAATCCATAACTTCTTCGTTATAAGTCCGTTTTTATCCGTTCAAGCGGCCACGGATTCGTTTTAAAGTATATTTTCTAAATATCATGGCCAAAAAGTCGTACCAACAGTAGGTTTTTCCAGAAATTCGAATTAAGGACAGAACATAAAATATAGTTATCGAAAATAGTTTTTCTCGGACAAAACCTATTCTAATCCCTTCAAATCAACTCCAAAACTAATCTAATCCTACCATACACCTTCTTAGGGTGTCATGGGTTCCTAATCACCATCAAGACCAAAGAATAACTTGGGAGTAATTATAGGATGACCATAAGTATATAAATAACTTAAAAATCATAAGAAAATGGTATAAATCACAATACTTGCATATAAGCTCCAAAAATGATAAGAAACATATGAAATGAAAGAGGAAACATAAAAATGATGAAAACATGCTTACTAGTGAAATGAAGAGGTGAAAGTAACAAGGTAAATCCTAAATACTCTTGGTTTTTATTTCAAAACCTTATATAGAGTATACACTAGATTGTTAATAACACTTGTGCTTGAGAACAAAAATATGATGATCCCTTTGTAGCTCTTGATGAACCGATTCTAGAGAGAAGGAAAAAGAGGAAAACACTAACTTGACTAAAAATAATGAGGATGAATGAGGGAAATAAATGAAGTAGGACTTTTATGTAGTGTACAAAGATATACAATCAAAGAAAATAAAATACCACCAACTATGATACATCCCCCCCCAAAGGCCGGATTTTGGGGGGATTGTGTCATCAAAATATCTCTTTTTTTTTTTATAAAATGCATTGTGTAATTTGTTAAAAGGTGTAAGAAATTTTGTAGGTAGAATTAACTTGTAAAGTTTAATATACTTTTGTGTATTTAAGGAAGTTTAAGGTGAAAGCAATTTTTAATAGATCAAAATAGAATGTAATGAGATCATAAAAATTGTAAAAATACATTCCTTGTGAAATTTGAGTGATATAAAAATTATCGAGTAGTTTTTGAGAAAAACGTCGTAATAATACAACTTTAACGATTTATGTACCAAATAAATTTGAAACACTAGGAAAGCTCAAAATATAGTTTTTATAAACTAACTGTAAGTATAAAAATACCTCGGGATCATTTTTGAAAGTAACGGATTAAATGTACAAAATAAAAACTCACGCGATAAAGATTTTTAAACATAAAAATTACGCGTTGCAAGTGAAAATGAAATGTCGTGAATGCACTAATGAGATGCACATGATGTCAATGAAATGTAGACTAATCATAGTCCATATGAAATGTACGTGATGTCATGATCATGAATTCGCCGCTAAACCTCCAAGGTTACGCGAATTTGAAACAAGTAAACCAAGTTTACGATAAATGTTGAAATAATGAGGCATAAATTGTTTCGAGAAATGACCTGAAAGTACGGGTTGTCACATTCGCCCATCCAAAAAGGAATTCAGTCCCTGAATTCAGTTCGTGTTGGTCTCGCGGGTTTAGGGTTTGATGAGGCAAGCCTTCCCATTCTCGAGCAAAACCCTCAAAAGACTTTTTGGTAACCGATTTTTACTTAATCTCACAACTCATCAAACAAGAACTGTCATGAGATTAGGCTAAATCGGTTTAGGTAACAACTTGTTTCTAGCTCGATCTTTGCAACTCATCAAACAAGAACTGTCACGCGGATCAAACTGGAAACAAGTGGTTTGAAGAAAATCTTTTGAAAATTTGGCTCGATTACGGAATTGCTTACACATATAAGCCTACTACTCCCTTCATTGCATGATTCTTCCTGAATTAGACATAGGTGATCAGGCTATGTATAATTTAGGAGTAACTATGCAATGCTTGGACTAATCGACTCATATGTTGTTTGGTGTTAAGTCAACCGGTGTAAAAATTGTGATAGGGAATGACAGGGCATTCTCCACGTCAAAGTGATGTGAGTATGATGGGATGGGTATTTGAAGGCATCAATGTGACAATCGATGTGAAATGAAAGTGAATAACTCGAAAAAATGTACGTATGAACCGCATGTAAAGTGAACATGCACTTATGATGAAATGATGAGATGCTATGATAATGTAGTTATAGTCTAGGGTCAATGATGCAACCTAGTTCTCTATAACCGAAGCTCGGATGCCAATCTGTCACACCCCAAATTACATTTTTGCGCGGAATGGAATTCCTTGGAATTGACTGTCATAGCATCACAATCACAGTTATATTGAACGACCTAAAGTGTCGTTTGGAAAATACATCGTTTGATTTAATAAAACAATCAGAGTTTACAAAGTAGGTCCCAATGTAAATCAACTTGCGCGGAAATAAGTTTGTACAATTCAAACGATGTTTTAAAGTACGTAAAACCCAAGTGAGACGCGTCGTCACCACGACTCCATGAGGTGTCCAAATGCATGCCATGAAGTGTATACCTTAGATACCTGAGATAAAACATGCTAAAAGTGTCAACACAAAGGTTGAGTGAGTTCATAGAGTTTGTTTTGAAATGAAAAGCCGTTCGAAATCGTTTATGCATCAAAGGCATTGTAAATCGTTGAAATGTAAAGACTTCCAAAGTCGTTTATGTAGCAAAGGCATTGTAAATCCACTCAGTTCCAAGTCCCGCCCATACAAAACTTGCAACCTGTGTGTTCACAACCCACTGCCGAAATGTGTATAGTTTATGTTCCAAACATATGATGTCAAATGAATTCACATAATAATGCATAACTCAATGTATCGAAATCGTTTATGTAGCAAAGGCATTGTAAATCCACTCAGTTCCAAGTCCCGCCCATACAAAACTTGCAACCTTTGTGTTCACAACCCACTGCCGGAATGTATGTAGTTTATGTTCCAAACATATGAATGTGGTTCAAATCTTTCCAAGACCATTAGCTCAATGAATATACCATAGTACCTAACTCGACGTAGAACGATAGCACTTAATCAATAGCACTTAACTCGACGTAGAACAATAGCACATAATCCATAGCACTTAACTCAATTTATCAGTAGTCAACTGATTTAGAACGTTATCCGACGTAGTACCGTAGCACGCAAACAAGAACAATTTATATAGTATAACCTTTGATTTAGAAACAATGGAAAT
This sequence comes from Chrysanthemum makinoi, assembly GCA_910596185.1. NCBI lineage: Eukaryota > Viridiplantae > Streptophyta > Magnoliopsida > Asterales > Asteraceae > Chrysanthemum > Chrysanthemum makinoi. The sequence goes on from OU343219.1 coordinate 159,301,575, forward strand.
CATGATAGATTTTAGCCTTAAAAATCTAAAGTACTTGTGAAAGTAAATGAAAATAGTTTGAGCATGTATCTCCCCCAAAAGTAGTATAAAACAATTAAAAGTGGGGCTATGAAGACTCACTTGGTAAACTGACGAGATGACAAGAGTGAGTACACTGAGGTATAATGAGATGCGTTATCCGGTACCTAGTACCAATGATATGATATGATATGAGTTTCAATGTAATGTTATGCATGCACTACGTATGTAATTTATACCATTTACGGGTTTTTGAAAATATTACTCATCGTCGAAAAATACTCTTTTGACGTCTTGACCCTTCAAAAATGACTTTACATGTTTTTACGTCAAAATGTCATCCTACAATGGTTTTATAATGATTTTTGGTGAAATTACCACTTTTCGTCGCAAAACAATGTCGTCGGAAAAATCATGAAATCAACAAAAATGGCTCCGGAAAAGTAGTCGTAAAACGGTGTACGTCGATCGTTAGAGAACGAACTCGACGGTTTTGGAAAGTTTGTATCGATATCTAAAAGTTTCAGTTCAGGAGTTTTCGTCCAAAAGGTCTCGAACATAAAGATAATAAGGGTTAAAGATGGTGGTTTTGGCTAAATGTGTGCAGAAAATTAGTTACGGCAAGTTTATGAAAAAGTGCATATCTTTGTCGTTTTAAATCCGTTTTCTACGTTTTATATGTCCTTAGCTTCGTATCGAAGTAAACTAATATATTTTTGAGAAGTCGAAATAATTTGTGAAGCTTAAGGCTCGTTTTGACCCGAAATATGTAAAAACAGCAAGCTGAGTTTTTCAGAAAATAATACGTTTCGTCGTCAAACTTGTAAAATCCATAACTTCTTCGTTATAAGTCCGTTTTTATCCGTTCAAGCGCCCACGGATTCGTTTTAAAGTATATTTTCTAAATATCATGGCCAAAAAGTCGTACCAACAGTAGGTTTTTCCAGAAATTCGAATTAAGGACAGAACATAAAATATAGTTATCGAAAATAGTTTTTCTCGGACAAAACCTATTCTAATCCCTTCAAATCAACTCCAAAACTAATCTAATCCTACCATACACCTTCTTAGGGTGTCATGGGTTCCTAATCACCATCAAGACCAAAGAATAACTTGGGAGTAATTATAGGATGACCATAAGTATATAAATAACTTAAAAATCATAAGAAAATGGTATAAATCACAATACTTGCATATAAGCTCCAAAAATGATAAGAAACATATGAAATGAAAGAGGAAACATAAAAATGATGAAAACATGCTTACTAGTGAAATGAAGAGGTGAAAGTAACAAGGTAAATCCTAAATACTCTTGGTTTTTATTTCAAAACCTTATATAGAGTATACACTAGATTGTTAATAACACTTGTGCTTGAGAACAAAAATATGATGATCCCTTTGTAGCTCTTGATGAACCGATTCTAGAGAGAAGGAAAAAGAGGAAAACACTAACTTGACTAAAAATAATGAGGATGAATGAGGGAAATAAATGAAGTAGGACTTTTATGTAGTGTACAAAGATATACAATCAAAGAAAATAAAATACCACCAACTATGATACATCCCCCCCCAAAGGCCGGATTTTGGGGGGATTGTGTCATCAAAATATCTCTTTTTTTTTTATAAAATGCATTGTGTAATTTGTTAAAAGGTGTAAGAAATTTTGTAGGTAGAATTAACTTGTAAAGTTTAATATACTTTTGTGTATTTAAGGAAGTTTAAGGTGAAAGCAATTTTTAATAGATCAAAATAGAATGTAATGAGATCATAAAAATTGTAAAAATACATTCCTTGTGAAATTTGAGTGATATAAAAATTATCGAGTAGTTTTTGAGAAAAACGTCGTAATAATACAACTTTAACGATTTATGTACCAAATAAATTTGAAACACTAGGAAAGCTCAAAATATAGTTTTTATAAACTAAATGTAAGTATAAAAATACCTCGGGATCATTTTTGAAAGTAACGGATTAAATGTTAAAATAAAACTCACGCGATAAAGATTTTTAAACATAAAAATTACGCGTTGCAAGTGAAAATGAAATGTCGTGAATGCACTAATGAGATGCACATGATGTCAATGAAATGTAGACTAATCATAGTCCATATGAAATGTACGTGATGTCATGATCATGAATTCGCCGCTAAACCTCCAAGGTTACGCGAATTTGAAACAAGTAAACCAAGTTTACGATAAATGTTGAAATAATGAGGCATAAATTGTTTCGAGAAATGACCTGAAAGTACGGGTTGTCACAGAATGTTTCTGGACTTTTGTTTCTTTTGTTCCAGTTTTTCTGTGATTGAGGTTTATTGATGTTTGGTTGATTGATTAGTGAGCAGGGTGGTCCTTCGACCTTTCCTTTTATGATTGAAATGAGAGATGGACATTATTGGGGCGTACATAAGGTATTATCTTGACTTTATTTTCTTCTTTTTTAGACATGTATGTAAAATGTCATTGGAAGGTTTTATCCATTCGAGACAAGGAAGAACTGTGGATGCATTGCTTCGTGGGGAAAAGCCTTGGGTGGAGGTAATTAACCTTTATTTTATTTTGCAATATGTTGTTGTAGATTAGTCAATGTGAAGTATAAAATTATATGGAACGTGTAACTATGTGTAGTATCAAGGGACAATTGTAATTTATAGACGAGTTTCCTCATGTGGCTAACGAGACCCCAATTATAGTTCAGGACAACCAAAGGTTAACATATTTGAAGCCGACGAAATTTTTTTAAAGGTGGAGACTTTAAATAGAAGTAATTATTTTAGGTAATGTTTGATATTAAAAAGTGGTGATGGAACAGTAGTGAAGGGTATAGTAATCTTGGAATGATAGACGCACTTCTCTGATTTTTTTGCATATTGTTTTTGCTCAGGTGTTGATTCACTTTCAAATATTTTTTGACCCATTCTGCTTGCTGGTAGGTGAGGCTATATTTGGATTGTCTTTGGTCTTTATGAACTCGATCAAAGTATTGGGAACTGAGGACAGTTATCTTGATACACAGGTAACCGTTCTTCAGACATTTTTTTTAATGAGTAAATGCTTATTAAGGATAACGTGTGCATAGTAGCCCAAAAAAATGTTTCCTTTTCACTATAATTTGTCTGAGATATATATTGCAGTGCCACAGCAACCGGTGTTGGAGGCATGCTTGGAAGATTTCTTGTAGGAACCGCAATGGGTTTTAGCCCTCCTGTTGTAGCTCTGTACATTACAGAGGTACGAAGTTTGATTCAACTTTTTCATTTTTTTGCTCGCATACTTTATTAGTTTCGCATTCCAGATTATCCTTTCCCTGACCTGTAATTATCAAAAGTTATGTTTCACCAGATTTTGTGCGAGGAACATATGGGAGCTTCACTCAGATTGCAAAATGTCTTGGACTTATATATTCTTTCTTCATTGGGATACCAGCAAAGGATGTTTCTCGCTGGTAGGGAACATGATATGTAATTGCTAATTTCTTATACAATCACTTTGGATTTGGAATAATCTTTTCGTGATTATTGGATTAGGTGGCGTGTGTGCTTTCGGGTATCTACTGTTCCAGAAGCTTTGCTTGCTCTTCTGATTGAGTTCCGCGCAGAAAGCAATCGCGCACTGCTAAATTTGTGCCGTTCATCCGCAAATAATAGTCGGGCACACGGCAGTCAACAAGGTTATTCGATAACTCATTTTTTCCTTCAAAGGTTCGTCGGTGTGTTGGATATCTAATACTAACTTAACCATACCTGTTACTATGCAACTATGAGCTAGCAGTCACGGGTAAATTTCTGCGGTCCACATGCAAATAACATTTCTTTTATGTTTTGCGTAACGTTGTTTAACCGCATCTATTCAACACCATTTACTTCTGCTTTTTATACTCATGTAACCATTTTTTCCTTTTTTTCATCTGTACAGGCTCTCCAGTTTTTTTTCTCATCTGCACACGCCTTCGAGTGAAATATATGTAGCAACTAACTGTGACCAGCTTTGTCAGCATTGGTCGCCGGGATTTACTCTTAGTCTGTGGAAACTCTCAAGGTTTGAATACAACTTTGTTGTGCATCGTTCTTCTGGGAGGGCCCTCCCTTGATTATAAGTTTGAATTTCAAAAAAGTTATGTATATAATACCAATGTGATCAGTGTTTATTACCACTATTAGGTGGTTGTTTGGAAAAAGTTAGATTTGCTAATGTATTGTCTGCGCATATGTTGTCGAATTGATTTGATAGTCTAAACTGTTGTCTTTTATCTCAGTGGTCATCTAAATAAATTAAGATTGGTTCGTGGTTTAATTCAAAATGGATTCGGGTGGAATGGCTCCTTCGCCAAGTTACGAGATGCAATTCAGGTCATACCTGCACATTGGAAGTTTTTTGTTGTATATGTTAATGTATTTTTTCAGTTTATTTTAAAAGATGAAGAAACTTTTACCAGCTAAAGATGGTTATTTTGTTTGCATTATTGCTTCAGATTAAGAAAATTATGTGAACTACGCGTACTTTGACTTCATTTTTGATGTTATAGACTGAGCTCGCAACTCAAAATTGTTTGGAAGCTAAAGTAGCGTCTGAAATGGGTGTCGGTTGTCCAAACTTAGTGCAACGCATCTAAGGTCCTCAAAAAATTCTAATACAAGTCCGCCGCAACGCGGCGGGGGATTTCCACCTCGTTGGATATAAAAGGAGAAAGTGATGTTGCGCTAAATTTACTCTAATCAATGCGTTCTCCTAATATTGTTCGGTACTGTTACGAATAAAATAATGTAGTGCGTAGTACCGTTGCATGAAAAGTGATAAAAAGGACAGAATGTTTACCTGTTAGATATTTGTAAAATTTTTACTAGGATTCCAAGATTTATGGGAATTACTAAATTTACACCATATTTCCTGATGAACTCTTTAAATTTAACCAAAACCGGCCATTTTTATGTTGGCGTGATATGACTTTGTCACTTTTGAGTCTTTGACTATCTCAAATTTTATTTTATGCGTTTGGCCTTTTCCAGAAAAGATATTGAGAGTATTTGATTATTTATGACGACAATATTTATAGTATACATTTCTAGCTATAAAAAAATCCTTCAAACGATATGCTTTAGAGTTTACTAGATATAATGCCCGCGCACGCGCGGGGTTTTTTCTAATTTTTTGAATAATGTATTTTTTCTATTATAAATCTATTTTTTTTGTTTGGTTTTTTTGTTAATTATTGTTTGTAATTTTTAAGTATTGTCTATTGTTGGGAGAACATCCCCTCTTTGTTTCATATTCATCAAATGAATGTTAGTCATCGCAAGGCATGGGTAATAGCCGTGGCCAGATCGTTGTATATGTCGATTAAGATCCATGTTGATAAAAAGGTTTAAAAGAGGGCGTAATACGCGTGTTTTCATGGTTTGTGAGTGGCTTTTGGTTAAATCATGTTTTTTGCATTGGTAATTTAGTAACATAGTTAAAAAGCAATGTAGGAGTACCTTGGTGCGGGACTATATTTGACCAATTGGATAAATGGTAAGATGATTGGTAGTACGTGGTCATGTTTTTTTGTATTGTTGTTGAACCCAGCTATGTTTGTTTGAAGACATAAATGTTTTTTTGGGGCTGTTATAACGTATTTAAATAAAATATAAGCATTCGCTCAAACAAAACATAATATTGTTTAAATAAAAAATAAGCATAAAACAACTGATATTAAAATATCTCAATTACTGTCTTGAGCAAGTACATTTTTCCGGAATGCATTGGCATGTCCCTTGACACACGGGGCATTAACAATCATCATCTTCATAATAATCTACGAAGTCACAATCTGCGAAATATCAATCATTTAGGTATTCACTTTCTTTCGTACTATGGGGTATCTTTGCATTTGTTTTTTGCTTTTTGGTCTTTGGCTTCAAATCTTTAACATTAACGACTTCATCATCAACTACATCAGTTATTTGTCTTTTTTTTTGTAGCAACAACTTTTATTGCGTTGTTTGATGTGTCCTTTCTATTCTTCAAAGGGTGGTTGTCATCGTCAGAAATCTGTTTGAAGATGTATACATAAAATGGTATGTCTAAATGGTTTTGTTGAAACAATGTGTGCTACTAAAAAGATTTTTTTAGTTACTTATTATATCATTATAGAATCAATTAAATTTATGAATAAAGTATGTGAATTATGTTACGGTTGTTTGTTTGATTACCTTTTCGTCTTCTGAATCTTCGATTAGTATTATATCGTTTGCATTATGACCGTGTGATTTTGGAAGGTCTCTTTCACTACTACACAAAAGGGTAGATAGATCACTTCACATAGAGCGGTTTAGTGAAAAACCGATCTAACAAAGAAAAAAAGCGGGGAAATGTAATACATAGATCGGTTGTTTGTATAATAATTGATTTATTAAATTTTGAAACTAGTTAGATCGGTTGTTTATTAATAACCGATCTATTTATTGCTCAAATTCTTATGACACCCCGTGACACGATTAGCTGGAATCACGTTTCATATTATATAGATCGGTTTTGAAAGAAACCGATCTATTCTCTGCCCAAACAACCACCTACCAACAGTGGACCACCACGTGATTGTAACGATGTTGTTTCAGAAAGTAATGTCAATAATAACGATGATATTTGTGGTAGTAGCAATCAAAATATCAATGACATGCTACATGATGCGGAGCAGAATGATGAACTCGATATCGAGAAATTACAACAAATGTTTGTCGAATCAGAAAAACCATTGTATACGGGTTGTACGAATTTTACCAAACTATCGGCCGTGTTGCGGTTGTTAACCTTAAAAGCAGAATATGGTTTGAGTGATGTCGGTTTCAATAAAATATTAGAGTTGGTAAATAAAATGTTACCTAAAGATAATGAGTTGCCCACTTCTACGTATCAAGCAAAAAATTGATGTGTCCTTTGGGATTGGAAGTCACAATAATAGATGCATGTCCGAGAGATTGTATATTGTATAGAAACGGGTATAAAGACCTACACAAATGTCCTGTATGTAAGGTTTCTAGGTATAAGGATACAAATCGGGGAATTTGATGATGACGTGACAAAGAATGGTCCTGCTGCTAAAGTATTGTGGTATTTACCCATCAAACCAAGACTTAAGCAATTATTTTCAAATCCCAAGAATGCAAAATTGTTGAGGTGGCATGCAGAAGATCGCAAAATCGACGGAAAAATGAGACATGTGGCTGATTCCCCTCAATGGAAGCATATCGATAGTCGTTATGAAGAATTTGGAGCTGAGATTAGGAATATACGGTTTGGGCTTAGTTCAGATGGAATTAATCCATTTGGAAATATGAGCGATCGTCCACGCACTTGGCGGTTCTTTTATGCATATACAATCTTCCACCTTGGCTATGCATGAAACGTAAATACATCATGATGTCATTGTTAATTCAGGGTCCAAAACAACCCGGAAATGATATTGATGTGTATTTGGAGCCGTTAATTGATGACATGGAAAAACTTTGGTCTGAAGGCGTCGAAGTATATGATGCGTACAAGAAAGAGAGTTTCACATTATTTGCCATGATTTTTTGTACCATAAGTGATTTTCCGGCGTACGGTAACTTGATTGGCTTATTGTTAAACATCAAAGGAAAAACAAAAGACGGGGTTAATGTTCGAAAGGACATGGTAGAGATGGGGGTTAGAGATGAGCTTGCTCCACAAGAGATTGGTAATAAAAGAATGTATTTGCCGGCCGCTTGTTATACCTTGTCGAAGGCTGAAAAAATTAAATTTTGTCAATGCTTGCATGATGTTAAAGTTCCATCCGGTTATTCTGCTAACATTAAGAAGTTGGTGTCAATGAAAGACTTAAAGTTGATTGGTATGAAGTCCCACGATTGTCATGTTTTAATAACACAAATGATTCCAATAGCAATTCGTGGAATATTGCCAACTCGAGTCCGACACACAATCACAAAGCTTTGTTTGTTTTTTAACATGATTCATTCGAAAGTTATTGACCCTCAAAAGTTGGATGAATGGCAACGTGATATTATTTTTACTCTTTGTCAGCTAGAGATGTACTTTCCACCTTTATTTTTTGATGTCATGGTTCATCTCGTATCTCATATTGTAGGAGAAATAAAGGCTTGTGGTCCCGTATTTCTACGTTACATGTATCCATTTGAGAGATATATGGGTTTCTTAAAAGGGTATGTAAGGAACCGATCTCGGCCGGAAGGAAGTATTGTTGAAGGGTATGTTTCGGAGGAGGTTGTTAGCTTTTGTACAAGTTATATCGATGGCATCCCAGATATCGGCGTTCCTGAATCTCGACACGAGGGTAGACTTGAAGGGAAAGGGACGATTGGGCGCAAAGATGTCACACCAAACAACCATGATTTGGAGCAAGCACACTTTACAGTTTTGCAGAATATGACATCTATTGCACCTTATATACACGAGCACATGTCATTTTTAAAAAGAAATAATAGTCGTCAAGGCCTACAATGGTTAGAAATTGAGCACAAACGAACATTTTCAGAGTGGTTGAGAGATCTTTGTAAAAACAAGATACCCAGATGTTGAAGCTGAAGTTATGCAATTGGCGTACCGTCCGCGACGTGTTTTCCATTATCAAGGATACGAAATTAACGGATATACGTTTTACACCAAAGAACAAGATGAAAAGAGTACCGTTCAAAATAGTGGAGTGACGTTAGTTGCAACAACAACCGATAATTCAGTTGTCGGTTGCCAAAGAGTCGTATTATGGTGTCATTGAAGAAATTTGGGAATTGGATTACAATACGTTCTTCATGCCTCTTTTCAAGTGTAAATGGGTCGATAACTTAAGAGGTGTTAAAGTTGACAAGGATGGTATCACATGTGTTAATCTTTCTACAAATAGCTATTCGTCCGATCCATTTATTCTAGCCAAACAAGCTACCCAAATATTCTATGTTGAGGACTCAAACGATACGAGATGGAACATTGTCATGAATAGCAAACGGCGTATAGTTGGTGTTGAGAATGTCGTGGACGAGGACGAGTACAATCAGTTTGACGAGCTACCTCCATTCTCTATTGGTATTCAATCTGTAGATGAAGTTCTAAATGATACCATTTACCTGAGATCCGACCACCAAGAAGGATATGAGGCTGAAGATTGACAGACTTCACACATCCCTCAGGTAACAAAACATTATTTGTAACATTAATTTATACAATTTATAATTTCAGAATATAAGTTTATGAACATTTTTTTTTTTACTTTTGCAGGAAGAACATGCAAACTTGAATAAAAAGCCGAAGACATACGAGACTTTAATCATTTTGTATTAGCTATTTGATTTGTTCGGTTCAAAGTGTGGTAAAACTTTTGTCGTATGGATAATTGTATTCATTTTGTTAATTGGTTCGTAACAACTTCTCTAGTAATTATAACGACAAATTCACAAGTTCTTAACTCTTATATTTTTTTGGCAATGACTTCCAATTAAACTCGCGCAATGACTTCCAATTAAACTCGTAAGTGGCCACGCCAACATTCTGAAAAATTCGGAAATCATGGTAAAAAAAAAAAAAAAAAGAAAAAGAAAAAGAAAACTAAATAAATCGGGTATTAATAAATAAACCGATTTATTTCACCCCAATAATTTTAGCGGGCTACAATTTTTCGTTTGCCGCTTCACCAAAATTCACCAAAATTTAGACACACAACTCAAAGTTTCCCCAAAATCATATGCCACTCTCACCTAAAAAAAAACCCTAGACATTTCCCCAAAGTTTCACCGCCACTGATTCAACAAGGTAAATTTAGACTCTCGCTCAAAGTCTTTGTGAATTAAACAGTATTTGTGTTTTCATTGTGTTTCATTGTGAATTTGTAACAGTGTAGAATGTGGTTTTTGATAATTGATGTTCCATGACTTCAAGTGTTTTCATTGTGTTTCATTGTGAATTAGTAACAGTATAGAATGGGGTTTTTGATAATTGATGTTCCATGACTTCAATTCGTGGCCATGGCGCATACCATGACTTACAGGCCCCAAATTATTAAAAAACCATGCCAAACTTCTGAGACTGCTGTAAGTCATGGGGTTTTTTTTAATAACTGCTTATTTTGGTTCATATGTTGTCAAGTTTGATGCTTTTATTAGGTGGTGTTTGGTTTAGCTTATTTTTGGGTTTTTTTGTGAAATTGGGAATGAAAATAAGCTTAATTTTAGGGCTTATGAGCTTTTCAACTTGAGGGTTTTTTATTTAAGTTCATAGGCTGAGCTAATTGCAAGTTGGATAAGCTTAACTTTTTTGGGCTTGTCAACTTGAGTTTATAGCTTATGTAAGTTCATAAGCTCATGTTGGTTAGCTCATAAGCTAAAAAAAAGTTGATTAAAGGAGGTACCTTTGATCTAATTACTTATGCATAAGTCAATTTGGGTTATGTTTAAGGACATACATATGGGTAAACTAACGATATTAGTTAAAAATAGAGTTGGTCAAATGGGTGAACATGTGAAAGTCTTTCAAAATCAATTGGACTGGGCATTTTTTATGCATTGACAATCCGTCGATTGCTAAGTGTTGTACATATATTGAGCTTAAAATTAATCATTACATGATATAAACTACTAGCCAATACCTTCAGGTCCATGAACTAGTTTGAAAGATCATATGTTGCTTTTATAAGGAATTAGTTTTTCCGAATTCAAGTTAATGGTATGATATGTTTCTTTTATTTCAAATCCAAATGATTGTGTATATCTGTTCATTAATCATTGTAGCTAACTATATATTTCTAAAATTGTCGGGCTCTAATTATATGTGTGGGTGTTTAATCTTGACAGCTCATCATGGAAAAACCACGGAAAAAGAGAGGGATAAACAAAGTAGAAGATCTTCCCATTGGTGAATCTGTAAGGTTCAATGCCAATGGCGCAACTGTAGGTAAACACCGACGTAAATTTGTAAAGTACGTTGGAAATGCTGTTAGGAAGAATATATCTATCCTCGAAGGGAATTGGCATAAAATAGACCCCAATGAAAAGGAGTTGTTATGGTTGGATATCAAGGTATACTATCTAAGACTCTTAGCTGCGTTTTCTTTTGATTAGTATAAATATTTACTTTTAACAAGGTTCATGTCAACTTAAATAGGGAAAAATGAGACTTGAAGATGATGAAACAATTAAAAGTTTCACGCTTAAGTCGTGCGGCACAAAGTGGAGGGCTTTCAAGACCACATTAAGGTCTCAGTACATGCTTAAGAATATTTGTCCACGTGGGACTTATACATTCCTCGACCCAAAATATGGAAAGAGTTCTGTCGCATTGAACATTATACAGCAGATAAACTGGTTCATTTCACTTCCTCCTATACTTTTATAATATATTATTATCTTATTGATTTTTTTTTTAATTTGTTCATGACTCCCATGTGTAGAGATTGCGCATAGAAGCGAGAGCACGAGCAAGTAAACAAACTAATCGACCTCGGGTAGGAGCAAAAGGGTTTCTTTGGTTTTGAGGAGCAGTGGGAAGAGGAGAGGAATGACCCAAATAGAGCAACAGATCTTCACAAGATACCAGGTCGTGGGAGTAGTTTTTGTTTGGGAGGAGGCGTCACGATAAAGATGGAAACTTAGTTCCGACTCCAGAGACGGCCGAGTTAGCAAAAAAATTGGTAATTTTATTACATGTTTTGCAATAATAGTGTTATAATTACTCATTTTTATAGATTGGGGTTTATGAGTAAGCTGTTTTCGTTAATACACGACTTGCATTAAACAGGTAGAAGCGAGCGAGCAGTTGTCTGAAGGGACGATTGAATCTCAACCTGGAGCAGATCCTTTGATCGTTGTGTATGGACCTGAGCATGGGGGTCGCACTAGGGGAGTTAGCTCTATTGTTGGATTTAAAAAAGGCTTAAAAGGATATGGGAGGAAAAAAAGGAGCTACAAAGAGTCACTAGATTTTGAAGAGTTGACGCACGAAATGGGAGAAAAGATAATGTCTGGTAAGATATGGGATCAGATGAAGGAGAAATTTTTGGAAGAAATAAGGAAGGAACCGGGCTTTGGAACGAGTAATGTTGACTCGACAACTAGCACGATCAAGATAGATTGCATAAAGGTAAACGTATATCTGTTATGTTAGTAGACAATTGATACGTAACATACTTTATATACACGTACCTAATATACACATTTTATACACTGTTTGTTTTCTAGGAACCCACCACATGCTCTTTGTTCAGTCCTGAATCCATTTTAACCGGGGAGAAGATCTTGTGCGCCCACGCGACACTATATCCAGTTGGGGACGGCTTGATACATGGAAGCAAGTTACGAAAGGGTCACATGAAGGTCTCGGTTCTCAAAGTACTTAATTGGCAAGAAGATTTGGAGCTTCCTGTGCCAGATGAAGATATTCCGAATTTGGGAGGCACAGAAGGGGCCTTTATTCAATGGCCAATTGGTGCCATTGCTCAATTTTCGGTATTACTTGTATATACATTTTTCAGTATTACTTGTATATACGTTTTTCAGTTTGTGTTGTATATATTAGTATGCTTTAATCAGATATCTAAAATACAAATATGTAGGGTTTGCCAAACACCCCTACAACAAGTGCCGCTGCCAAGAGTACGCTACCTAAAAATGTACAAGAACCTTCAACTGAATGTTCAGCATTAACAATTATTCCTACCAGCTCTCAGGTAAATCCTAAAGCTATCTTGCTTTGGTAGGCTTCAATATAGAACTCGGAAATGATTCATATGTATTGATGTATGTATAGGCGAGCAAGAAAAGAAAAAAGACATTAAAAGCACCCGTAAGGCAGTCTAAAGCCGAGAAGGAAAAAGCCGACATCAGAAAACAGTTACATTCTTTGAAAGAGGATATAGATGGGAGATCAGAGGCTGTGAAGAAAGGCTATTACCGTTGGATGGCCCATGAGGATTGTGTCATGCCGCAATTTGTTTATTTTAAAAAGGAGATATTTCGTGATGCTGATGATTTTACACTACCAATCAACCCAAGAGACATCATTGAACTTCTGATAGGCGAGCAACTAGGAACCAACATTCTCACTCTTTTCTCAAGGTATGTGAAATAATTGTTACATGTACAGTTTAAGTAGCCAAACAACCCTTTTATTTCTTTTCAAGCCTATTGGTCTTGTTACAGTTTTTAAATGACTATGTGGTGAACCGTGTATGTAGTCATTATGAGGTCATATTTGGTTAAATGTTGAGTGGTTTAAGAGCCGAGTCTAGGATTTGTGACTCATTCATTGAGTGGTTAAATGTTGAGTGGTTTAAGAACCGTGTATGTAGTCATTACCATGGATAAATTATAGATACTAACATTTTACGGGCTGTAGTTTTTGGGTTAGTTATAACTAATAAATTTAGACCCTATGGTTATCTAGTCCTTTTTGAGCAACAACTATTAACTATGTTTGGATGTTCAATCATGTTGCTAAGTTAAGGTGGGCAATATGATGAATTCATTAACATGTGTGCTTGTGTGTGGGTACACTGTAAATTGCCAATGAAATGTGTTAAGCTGTGAACAGTTACCACTAATGGGTACCTTGTAAATTGCCACTGAAATGTGTTAACTGCTGAACCTTTTAATATTTACATTCATCTAATGGTTTATAAACCATGTTTAATCAGGTCACTATACCTTCTCAAGGCAAACTCACCAAATCAAAGTAACAAGACTGGTTTCTTGAACCCGGAAGTGATCACGGCAGATGCACACATGGACACGGACATTGATGTTGTAATTTATTTAACAGATGCATTAAATTGTGAGATTTCGGGTTATGATTTTTTTGTGGCACCGTATCTACAGAGGTAAGATGGTACCATCTTCATCTTTATATTGTTTTTAAGTTACTTGCTTTATACAGTAACAAATTGTTTGCACATGTACAGTCATCATTATGTTCTTCTCATTATTTGGCCAAAGCATGGAAAGGGATTCATTTTGGATTCTTATAAGTGGGAAAAAAAGAGAACCAAGAAAGACTATTATCTCGTTAAACATGTGGAACGGTAATAATATTCTTAAGTTGATTTTGAATTCACTTATGTTTTTATAATATTTAATACAAATTGTTGTTTCTTTTGTCTTTTTCTTAGCGTTGTTGGTCATTTGAGTTAGGAGTTTCCTGTCGTAAATAAGCAAGAGGACACTTGGGAGTGTGGATTCTATGTCATGAAGTGGGTGCTTGACTTCGTCTTTGAAACATCAACATGACGACTTCGAATACGATGTAAGTACTTGCTAAATGTCTTTGAATATTATTTTTTACACCGAATGCTAATTTGTAATATAACAATTTTTATTTGTTTATTATGGTACATATAGCTCCCTTGGGGTGAAGAGAGGTCGTTAAGTATGAGTGAGATAGATCTTTGTTGTCAATGCATGGTTTTCATTGTGGCGCGATGGGTGAGGTATGTTACTACCCAATCTAAATTATTTTTGTAAATGAAAATCGATACGCTTCTTAATGCCATGATTAAGTTTGTTTGTAACCATAATGATGTGATATTGATTATAGTAGTTGTTAAGGAATTTGAAAGTTAGATTCTATTTGGGGTCATTGAATTCATTATTGTTTGGACTATACTATGCCAATAGTCATAGATCATGGATCTGTTAGTGGCAAATGGGTTGGTTTGGGTCATGGGTCAAGTGGGTTATTGGTCGAGTGAGTCATGGATCAAACAAGTCAAAATTGCTTATGGAATCTGTTAAATAAACAAAGGAGCTATGTTAAATAAACAAAGGAGCTATGATGACCCATTTTGAGACCCATTTGACCCATTCTTGATTTCAAACAAAGAATCAGATGACCCATTTGGACCCACCACTCCAGTTTTACCTCACCCAATCTGACCTCTAAGGTGGTGAAAATTTACCCAACATGACCAGTTTTTGTTAAAATGGGTTGGAATTGTCATGTCTAGAATCTATTAACTCGATGCATAAATGAAGAATACCAGACTAAATGCATGTCCAATTCCTTATCATTGATTATTTGTTGTTGTGTTGACAGCGCGTAACAACGACAGCAACTACGACAACACCGTAAGGATATGGTTCCAAAGGTCATCAAGCTTTACTCTTTTGGCATTCTTGATTGCTTTTCTTATTTTGAGGTAGGAGTGAACTCTTTAGTCACAATAACATTCTACCTGTATATTTGCAACAGAGCATCAGCTTGGCCTTTTGGATAGTCGTTAGTAGGACTTATGAACTCTTATTTTGTGGGTGTTGTATTATGTTGCAATTGTTGTTTTTCAGTTGAAGTTGTTTTGTAACTTAAAATGTTAATCTTTATCTAAGTTATTTGTACTAGAATATTATTGTGTATGGGGTAATGAATTGCAATTGTGGAAACACCTGCAGTTTTGTGTATGATTAAATTCTGGAAAATCCAATTTTTATGTATTATTTTTTTTAAATCATAGCAGTTAACTAGATCGGTTTAAAACCGATCTAACTACATCTCAAACAAAAAACCAATTGTTAAATAAATCAGTTATTTGTTATTAACTGATCTTTATATAATCTTAAAAAGATCGGTTTTTGAACCGATCTATATAGAATCTGCTCATAAAGATCACCTCTAGATAGAGCGGTTGGTTACCGATCTATATAAGGCTTTCTAACCGATCTAATTAGCTTTTTTTGTAGTAGTGTTTTGTTCTTCATCTGAAGAGATTGTAGAACGTAATAATTAATTATATGATGCGAATGGTTTTTTACAAAATGAATGTAAGTTTTTCCTATTTGGCCTAACAAACCTTGTCGGTCATCGTTAATACCTTATCTTTTGATTTAGAATTGAAGGTAGTGGTTAGGCTTAGGTGAGGTTCGTCGCATGTGTCGTTCGATATGTTCTTTGATAATATGCCATAAAACAATAAATGGTTATCATAGTGTGTAATTATTTATTTATTTTTCTTTTTATAATAATCATCTTACATTTCTTTTTATAATAAGGGGGAATTGCATATATGTCCTTCCAAAGCCTTAAAATTGCATATATATCCAACCAAAAATTATAATTGCATATATATCTTTTCAAAGCCTTAAAATTGTCATATATATCCAACCAAAACTCATAATTGCATATATATCCTTCTAAAGTCTTAAAATTGTCATATATATCAAAATGATTATTTTCATAGAAAATGTCTAATAATTATAATTGATATGTAAAATGACGATTTTTTTTTTTTTTTTTTTTTTTTTTTTTTTTTTTTTACAATTACAAAATATATTTTTATCGGTTTGATTTTTGTTATGTCATTTGATCTATATATATAGGAGTTTACGTTTAGATACGATGGATGGTACAGTTGATATTTTTATTCAAGATTCGTCGATAACGAACACGGTTGAGTCGCCGAACATGGTTGCTCTTTCTTTTCTTAAAAAATGGTTTAAGGATATTTTGTAATTGTTAAAAAAACAATAATAAATAAATAAAATAATAATTTAATAAGTATAAGGGTATAATCGTTATTTTATATATCAAAAATATATTTTGTAATTGTAAAAAAAATTATAATCGTCATTTTATATATCAGTTATAATTATTAGACATTTTTTTCTATTAAAATAATTATTTGGATATATATGACAATATTAATGTTTTGGAAGGATATATATGCAATTATGAGTTTTTGTTGGATATATATGATAATTTTAAGGCTTTGAAAGGATATATAAGCAATTATGAGTTTTGATTGGATATATATGAAATTATGAAGATTTGAAGGGATATATATGCAATTCCCCCTTATAATAATGTTCTTACATTTCTTTTTTTATTTTTTTTTTATTTTTTTTTCTTTGTATTGGCTGTTTTTACATTTCGTTGCGGCGGGGGTTTTGGGTGTAGGTTTGCACTACAGTTTTGGACTCCAAATCCACACTTTATTCATGAGTCTCACATAATTTCTAGATCCATTTCCCAAGAATTTATTACGGAATATTCAAACATCCCCATGTGAATTACAGTTTCACACACATTTCGCACCGCCAACCAAAACATCTACATTTGCAGCGTCTTGGCTAATCTATGTAACCATACTTGCCCTCGGTGCAATCATCCCTTTGAAATTCAAACGCCATCACTGCCGTTTAGACTTCGCTATCAACTATGTCACTACGTAGCTAAACACAACTCCATCTTGACATTCTGGTAAACACAACTCCATCTTGACATTACTGGTTGGCATTGGTGTTGGATTAAATAACCCCTGACTGAAAGTCCAACAAAACCGTTTTCTTAATCAATATATCTTCGACACACCCGCAGTGAATAATAAAGTAAGTAATCACAAAGGCCACTAAAGTATCTATAAATTTCAAGGAACGTAACGTTTTCTTAATCAATTAACATGTTCCCACTGTAATTCATATATACAAATATCAGTACAAAATCACCTCAACTAAACTTGTTCCTAAATTATTCTAGTTTTCATATCCATCACAAACATTGTCGAGGTAGTTTCCAATATTATATTACTTTATGCCCAAATGATCAATATATTGTGTTCATTTACTAAGGTCAAAACATAATTATTTGTTTATACTATAAACTAATGTTGTTGAACAAAAAAAAGCACTCCGAAGCTTTTACTTGCATATTGCAACTGTGCAAGTCATGACTTATATCTAGTCATGACTTATATATATGATATATCTAGTTCAAGACTATTATGTTTGCATATCATAAATAGAATCACATAGCAAGTAAAAATAGAATCAGATATATATGATATATCTAGTTCAAGACTATTATGTTTGCATATCATAAATAGAATCACATAGCAAGTAAAAATAGAATCAGATATATATGATATATCTAGTCATGACTTATATATATATATATGATATATCTAGTTCAAGACTATTATGTAAGTTAGTCATATTGTTAAAGTAAAGAAACTTCCCGAAATTCTATTTGTGTGCAAAACAAAGGTCCCCTCTTGTTGCACTCCGGACCTGTTAACTGCAACTCATGGCAAGTGAGTAAAATATTGTCAAAAACATAACAAAGGTAGATCTAATTTATATCTAAAAATTTTAAACTGAAGGAAAATAATCTTGGTAACTATACAGTATACACTTACGCCGACCAAGATGCTTACTTAGAACCGTATTCCAACATGACCCCCATCAGGCACCTCTTTCGGTTCAGTTTCTTTCCTTTTTCACTTTTGATCTCACCTCACGACCATTACATTAAGTGCAGTCAGGTTAATCTAAACACTTCTTAGCATCACAAAATATTGTATGTTGGTTTATACTACTGACCCCCATTCTTTATGTAAAACAAATGAGCAATAACAACATAATACAAAACATATAGCAAGTTCTGGTTTGTTATATTCTTACATGTCTCTGAAAGCTTTTATATGCGGATTATCTTCATTAATAAGCAACTTGGACCCAGCAAAACAGTTAGAAACTTGTGTTACACCTGTATATAAAATTGCATATTCAATTTTTAAAAACTTTAATATATATCCAAGGTTATCAAATCTTTTAACAAAAAGATACTTACGATTCCATATACTTTGTCGTGCCATTTTGATAAGAACAATGATTGGTTCTGCTGAGCTTTCATGATTCTTGATATATTGATGGAGTTTTTTCGCAAGGTCATTCCATAAAATACATGGAATTGTTGCTCCCTTTGTATACATAAACAATATATACATATACTTAATACATATTATATTAATCTATATTGATTATACTAATAGATACTTACGTTACATCTTGTAGTTGAAATTCAAGTAAGTGCTTAGGTGCATTATTTGGATTCAAAATGGTGATGTCTTTATTTTGTATCAAACGCCCAATAACATCTGCATTATAATACAAAAGGGAATATTAGCATATAATGTAGGAAAATAATGGCTATTTGTATATGTTTAAATAAACATTTAATAAAATAACTTACGAAACGAATAACTTTGATCAATCTTTGCATCCAAGAAGTCTTTAAACGATATCAATTCTAGTACATCATCATTGCAATTGAATTGAGCAATTACATAAATTTGTTTTCTTATAAAAGTGGATTTTGAAATCATGTTTTGATAATTTGGTAGAATCAACATTCCTTTTAACATTAAAATTAGATATTATGTGATAATTTTTTTCTTTTAAAAGAGTATCAAAATCATTGGCTCTGAAGCTGTTTATTGTAGCATGAATCTTGGTTCCCTAAGATTAAAAACATATAAAATATTATTATAAAGCAATACACATATAATATTTAGTAAGCGGTAAAAGTAGTTTCAAAGCTGCTAAAATTAATTAAATTTAATTAAAGTACACTGCTCATCCATAAGGATCATGTCAATGCACGCTACTTTTGATGGATTGTAGTTATATCTGATTCCAAAGTGCCACGATCTTAACTTTGATATTCACTTTACCTTTGTCGGGGGTGATTTCTTGAAGAGGTGTAATTTTCATTGTCATTCCTACAAACAAAAGTAGATTAGATGTTCTTTACTAACGGCGAGATGAAAAAGATTATGAATAAATTTAAATCTGTTTTGACAAAGATTCAAAAAGAAATCCTGATGAATAAGATCTTTGTTACATATAAACGTTTTATATGTTTTACCACAGATGAAAAGAAAAAACCTGGCGATTTGTTGTTTTTGTTGAATAGTCTGCAAAGCGTTTGATTAAAATTGGTTGGAATGAAAAACACGGTTAATCAATTGAGTTTATATAATGTTTCAGTCAAGTCCTTATTAGTTTACAATTACAATTGTAATACAATTAAAATTGGTTACGTATTAAGAAGTGTATTTTTAATGAATTACAATTTAGTCCACTAATTTCTAAAAAGTTTTAAAGTACAAAAACTTATTAAAAAAAAATTTTAGTCCACAGAAGTCTGTATTTTTAATGAATTACAGTTTAGTTCACTAATTTCTAAAAAAGTTTTTAACGTACTGAAACTTATTAAAATAAAATGCAAATGTAATTAAATAAATTAAAGTCAAATCCAAAATTAATTTAGTGTTAAGAAATTACCTTCAAGCATCCGTAATCAATGAGGGCAGTATCGCAAGTCAGAATTGCATCGGCTTTTCCTTTGAGAATGAGTTTTACATATAAAGTACCTAAAAAAAGTCGGAATAGAGATCACTAATGCTTGTTCTCTTTTGCAGTTTTCTCTTCCTTCCCAACACAGAAAGAAACTTACAAAGCATCATACAACACAGAAAGATACGGTTGTAAAAGAACCATAAACCTAATAATAGTTTCTTTGCAGCTATATAACTTTTTTCGTTAGTTTAACCATCGACATATGCTCAATCAAATCCACAACTATCAAGTTTTAGAGATTGGTCAATTAAGTGTCTTTGTAGAGTGTAGATTGAACCATATGCTAGGGGCTCATGACTTATCAACTTGAGCATATGGAGTTTTGGACCACACACTCGCAGCTTCTTGAACCTCTCCTTCTCTGTCTTCTTACCTTTCTTGCTTTTTGTAGAACAACTGTCATAAAGTTCCCCACAGCTTTATACTTTCTTCAACACTTTTCATAAAGCTTGCCATCAAACATCTTTCATAAATCTTTCTCACTAAGTTCAGCGGCGGCATGCGGTGTAGTCCCAAACCCATGGTTCTTGATCGACTGCTGCATTCGACTAAGCGCACGGACCCATCAAATACTTCCGTCTTAAAAGCTGATCGGGTGAATAGTAGAGTCCAAAATCCATGTACATCTCGGCATATGTAGTGTCACCACACTGCCTTTATTTGCTCTAACCTTGGTTCGGATACACCATGGTCTTTGTGGACAAACGAATGGGATACACTGTTTAGACATTAACACACATGTAATTGCAACTTCCCAAAAAATATATTGTTTTATTTCTCATGATTACATCATTTAAATGTGAAAGCGATACCTCCATTTCACGATCACGGGCAAACCAAACTTGGATCCACAGAAACACAATTTTGAGCTTCTTCATCTTTGTTGGTTACACTCTCCTCCATAACCACAACATCAACCTCCTCGAGAACCGAGGATTCATTATGGTCAATGGCTCACGAAATCTTTGAGGTATCTAGCGCTTCATTTTCTTTTCAATATTTTCATTTACCACCGTCTCCATCGGTTACTTCTTGATCACATACCATAGGTTGTTCCATGACTTCCGGCTTTTCTATCAAAGCGCTTTCCCTCAGAGACGAGGGTTTGAGGTATCAACTCAACAACTTCATTTCCTTGAGCATCATCTTTTAAAACTTCACTCGTCCACATCGACCTTGACCATGTCGGTTGCAAAACTTTGATTATTAGCACAAACTATACTCGGATCCATAAAAATAACATCATCTTTTCAAAACTCTCTTCCACAACTACCATCTCCACTTCCTTTGAACCAAGATCGGTTTTGTAGCGATGTCTCTGCAATCTTTCCGCCGAGACCCCAAAGTCCCCAGCGTCCGGAGACAAAGTCACGGCGGTTAAGCCACCCGAGCTTTATCAATTTTGCGGTCATTCCAAAGCGGTTTGGCAATAGCGCAGTGCGTGTGAATCGTGTTCACACCTCTTGAAACATCTTCACTCTTACTGTCTTAGTGGTCTTGGAACCATGTCAATGTTAGCGACCAATAAAATCCCGGCTTTGTTTGGGCATTCTGTAAAGCTTTAAGCCATTAAAATCTCGGCTTCTCTTTTGGATCCATGTCTAGCCTCTGTTCGAATTGCGGCCGGCCACAATTGGGGTTCTGCGGGTTCCTTTTCCTAGTTGTGGTAAGCCGCACTCGAACCTTACTCACCGCTCATTCTCTCCTCAAGATTTGCAAGTGAGAGCCAAGCGGAGTTGAATTGAACCTTGTTTCAAACCCAACTAAATGCGCCTCTTTTGCTTGCGGTGCGCCCCAACCTTTCCTCAAGTGACCAAGCATCAACCATAACGAAAAGCAGAGAACAATTTTAACCCTTCATTAAGCGGTTTCCTTTCCTCTTGGTGTTCGAGTTCTCTCTCAACGATTGCAGACTTCATCCACACTTTTTCTCCTCCCTTCACGGGCTTTAGCATACAAATTTCAAGTCTCATACCTAGGCTATGTCTTGTAGATTTTCAATTCTGCTACTCAATGTGGGGAAAACACAAAACTTACCAACTATGATGGCTTTTTCTTTAAACTTCGGTTTTGATATGCATCTCGGTATCGTGTGCCCTTTCTAATTTCCACCGCAACATCGAACCAATTGTTATATACTTCAATAAAGTTTTATAAGAAGTAGAAAATGACAGACTGGCCGATGTATGTGGCCCCTTTGGTACAAATATACTATGGCCTCTTGTGGTAGATTCTTTTCTTAGATCGATGTTGTGGAGGTGTTTCGGGTGGATAACAGTTTTTGCAGTCTTGCTATGTTTAGTAAGCTGCAGGGCTAACAAAATTTCCTCAGTATTTATTTTTGGTGATTCAATAGCGGATGTTGGTAACAACTACATCCCAACACTCTCCAGGGCTAATTTTAAGCCATGCGGTATAGATTTTGGCAAGCCAGCGGGGCGATTTACAAATTGAAAACGACTTTTGACATTATTGGCAAGTCATTTATTTATCTCACTAAATTGTTTATCGTTGTTTAAAATCTATTTGATTTTAGTAGTAATCACAAATTTCTACAGGACAAACTTTGGGTCTCAAAAACTTTATTCCACCATATCGGCTCCAACCCTTTGTTGGTTCGGTAATCCTTTTCCAAAAAGCCTAGTGAAATCTTATTTTAACCATTCATTCAACAAAACCACCACATGGTAACCATTTACATATCTATATCAACATATATCATGTTAAAAACGAATGAATAATGTATTTTTTCTATTCATGGTTACCCTATTGTTACAATTAAGCTTAATTTAAATTAAACTTATATAATAACATAATCAAGTTCAAACAAATAAACTATAAACTTATGCAAAACATAACAATTAACCTTAATTAATCTAAAGTTATATAATAACACAATCAAGTTGAAACCAATAAACTATAAACTTACAATAACAATTAACCTTGAACTCTTCCTCTTCAAATTCTGGCGAGCTACTACATCTACCATAAGTTGTAGCAACAGGTTATTGTTGTTATTAGTTAATAAGATTATTAGGTTATTAGGTGGATCAATCAAGGATTGAATTAAAGAAAAGGATTGATAAAGGTTATTAGGTTATTAGTGGGTACTCCGGTTTCTAGTGGATATGTCAGAATGGATATGTGGGAGTGTTTCTGGTGGGTACTCCGGTTTGGAAAGAACAATTTACATTTTAGGCCAGAAAGTATCTAAGAATAACAATGAAACCCATGTGTATTTTTACCCAATTTTAATGTCTAAGCATAAAAACGATTTTTAAACAATTATTTGACAAATATAGAAATATTTAAGTTTTTTTAATAATTAAAAACATTTTTAAAAATTCAAATTAAAAAAATTATTACTAAATAAGGTATGGTTTGATTTTTTTGAAATGAAAAATTCCCACTAAAGGTTTTGTTTTATTATATAAAATAATATTGACGACAATATTTACTACGTATAATATACAATATATGTCATGATGTAAATAGATTATATTGTTGGATGAGGATGATCAGTCAATTTAATTTGATGATTTTGACTTTTGAGGTTGTCTTCTACTATAATATAGGGAATGAATTTACTAAGAAGAAAAATAAAAATAAGAAAAATGAGAAATGTTTTTAGCCACATATTTTAAATGAAGAAGGAATTTTAAATGAAGAAGGAAAATTTCATGAAAAATGCATATTTTTTTATAGGTGCATCTGAAATGTGCGGCTCTGATTATTTCTCATACTTCTCATTGTTGGTTAGTTGGGTTGATCTGGTAGCAATACGGTAGTGGACAATCGGATACAAGCCTGATTAGTGCGGTCCATGAATTGGAGCCCATCATACCACCTCTCAAAGCCGAGTTAATATACCCAAGATGAAAGAGTTCTTCATACTAGAGATGTATACAGGTATAATCAGAGGTTGAGTTCGAGGTGATGATGGTTTATATAAATCGAGTAGAGGCGGGCTACCTCTCAGCCTCGCCTGACGGGCAAGTTGAGAGGTCTCACTAATTAAATGTCGTCACTAGAAATTGTTTAAAATTAAAGGAAGAATGTGTTGTATTCCTACATGTGACCCAACATGGATGCCTTATCAAATCAAATCCAACAAAAAGAGAAGTAGCGGTATCTTTCTTTCCATCACGAAAGACACCCTAGTCCATACGTAATAAGCTAGCAGTCTAGCACAAGCTGGCTTCGGTTGAGATTAAGGTTCATTTTTTTGTTGTGTTAGGTCCACGAGCTTAGTTCATAGCGGAATGTATATCTGATGGCGAGACTTGACGTCTTGTTAGAGGGCCAAAATTTACAAGAGAAAAATGTACAGTAATATAAACAAAGATAAGAAATAAACATGAAAACTAGTAATAATAAACTAGTAACATGATTACAGTTACACAAAAGTGCCAAGTGACAACCATTTTTTGAGCTCTTGAAAGCTTAATACATTCATGTCTACTGAATTATTATAAATGAAATTAGTTTCTACTGGGATCAAAACATCAAATGAGAAGAGAAAGCGATTAAGTCTTTGCAAGTTCTTTTTTGTTTTTAAAATTGACTTGTACTCACGTCTTGTTACCAGTTAGTTACCACAATTTTAAGAGTCCACTGCATAAAATTTGATACTTAAACCCCTATTTCCATAAAATTAGCTAACTGCAACCAAAATTTTAGGGGGGGCCGGCCAGCACCCTTCCAGCCCTATATATCCTCAGCCAATGTGTATTTATGTGGGTTTTCGAGTTCTAATGCTTTCCATATGTGTTGCGGCATATCATAGGATCACGAATATGGTATTGTTTAAGCAGAAAGGATCATGGTAGTAGGTGGGTGTCTAGTCGCATAAATTTGACATGGTAAATCATGTATCTATCATTAGATCGGTAGAATAGTTTTTGTAAAGGCTAGGACCGCCATTGATGATCGTCATCATGAGAAAACATATACATCACCTTGTTACTATAATATAAGAAAACGAACCACTTAATTTCATCGCATTGGCCGTAGGATTTTACTACCCTCTTACCTTTCTATAATTACCCGGTGAAGTGTTATTCTGATGTCCTAAATTTGTTGTTTAACAGGACCTCAACTATTGTTTATTTTTCTCGTTATATGTATATGTATATCTCAACTAACTACCTAAGTCTCTTCGCAACTAACGAAATAATGTTCTCTTGATGATCCACATGTATTTCTACTAATTTGTCCCCAATACATTGTATGTGATTGCCGTATGCTTCTTGTTCTTCATTGCTAACTACAAGAAAACTAGAAAAAGGGTCATGTTATTACCAATTCTCGATCACTCAATTTTTCATTGTCCTACCTTGTGTACATATATAAAAGTAATTTGCAGTACAATGAAAGTGAATTGTCTTTAATTGGATGGAATCACTTACCTAAGAAAACCTTGTTACAATAACATTGATGTTTTATTTAATTCCGTTGCATATATTGTTAACCTTTGTTATTGTTATTCCTAGATGAGAGATCTAACAAATCTCGAGTTCTAAACAATTCCACAAAACCATATATCAAAATTCTAAACTTGGGCTAACCTCGAATAACTATTTTTTTATACTAATTGTATCGTAAAAGACGAAATTCTTCAAGTCTTGTCGATAAAAGGGACACCATAACTATTTTCAATTACTCACTACATTATTAGCAAGTCAACCCAGAGTGAAAAAGAAAAAAATCAGAAGAAAAGAAAAAGATAGTCTTAAACGAAAAATGAAATTCGAAACACAATATATATCCAAAGCAACACCACAAATGCTAATTATACAAACCATAGCACTAAAACATGCAAAGATGAAAACAAAGCCAAAACGATTTGGTGTTTAATGTAGAAAAGTTATATTTTTCATACTTATTTTTAACCGCTAAATTAAACATACAAACTTACATGACAGTTCTTCAACCTTATCTATGAAATCGGGTAATTATATTGTAACGTAATCTCCATGAAATGGAAAATGACTTGTAAAGCTTTATAGATATTGATGACGTATAGTCTGGCGTCGGGTCATAAACCCGACTACTGATCCTACTTGCCAAGCCCGTGCAGGCGGGCCCGATGTCCATCTGCGTTTGGGCTCAAACCTCTATCTATTTATGGAATAGATATATGATATCTTCTAAAACAAGAAGATAATCATTCCCAACCGATTTAGGCGGGATACGCGAAGGTTGGGGACCGGAACCAACAAGGATTCCGATGCGTATATAAAGAATTAGATTCCTCGTCTAAGGTACGATCTCGCATAACCTAAAACTCCTTAAACCCTAAACCGATTACTCACTCTCACCGGAGGATAATCGTGGAACAATCCGCGGTAAGCTAGCGGTGTTTCTTATCTCTTAGTGCGCAGGTCTCCAGCGGCAATTCTCAATTGATGCAGCCGGAGCTCCAAATTAGAGCGTCCAACTTTTGTATCAACGGCTCGGGCCGCTTGCCTGCACGCAAGCTATCTAGTTGTGCGGGGTACGCGGTTGCGCCTCGGCAAATTGTTTGGTCCTTTTGGGAATCTTGGTTTCTCCATGGATACTTTCGGTCTTTCGGCTTCACAATGCGAAGCGATGAAGCGGAGACGAACCAATTCTTCGACTAATTGCTCCGGGGCACATTTGCATCGGTGGTCTTCTTATCACGTCTCTGCTGGCTCGAGAATCTTGCGGCGTGTCGGACAGCCTTAGGGGTGACTCTATAACTGCTCCATCTGCGCATGATCATCGGCGCAATATTAGAAACTACATCTAGCACATTCACCAGCGAAGAAAATTATTCATATGCGACTTTACTTTACGTGGCTCCGCATCATCGAGTGCGGCGGCCTTCATCGATAGAGGATAACTCCGCGATGCGTGACCGGGGCGTTTCTTCCTTGAAGGGCCGCACCATCATCTCTTCGAGTCCTTTTCGCGACTAAGCGGCTTCTTCTTCCTCTTCCTCTTGGGTTGAGCCACGGCTACTGGCGGTGGCTGCGCCACCGGCGAAGTTACCGGGATTGGGGCGGCTCTGCGAGGCGTTGCCTCCACTGGCCCGAGGCGGTCCCTGTATCTGACATTGGCTCTATGGCAGCCTGCGATAACGGCTAAAATAGGCTCCTCATCATCCTTCAAGGTCTTACTCCTGTCCTTCTTGCCGGGGCTTCGCTAGGCTGTACAGCGGTGAGCGAGATCCATCTCTGCCGAGGACAAGGCAGATATAAAAGCAGGTTATATAATGCAGCGACATATCGGAAGATTGTTCTTACAATATTTACATCTAGGATGTGCGGAGGAATAAGTACCGCCACGGCCATTGGCGTCTAAGAAGATAGGGATCTCATCTTGGGCCAAAATAATTACGGTGATTCCCATTGCACCAAAAATCCCTCGGATATGCACTAATGGGGATCGGTTAGCATTTATCAGTTCCGCATCCTCGACATTATAAGACCGGCGGTGGGCGCTCATCCTATAAGGTTCCCGGTATAAAATCATAATCGGGGAAAACATGTATCATCTACCCGAGAGAAATACTCCCTCCAATTCCTAAGTGCATCTAATTTATCCGTATAACACTGCGATCTACCGGTAGCTTTGCAAAAGATACCCACCCATGCCCATGTGGTGTGATAGAAAGCGGAATAGGTGGATGGTGGGGTTAATCCCGACAAGCGGCAATTTACTTCAAAATTTGTAATCTTAGCGGCGCCAATACGGTCGCGTGATATGTGTGAATTATAATAATTTAACACATCGCCAGGCGTGGCAGGAGACGCGTTGATTAACAAAATTGAATAACCGTGTATATACACCACTTTCCTGCGGGAAATCGCTATTCGTAACTGCGCATCGGAACTCTTGGATGCATCACGGGTATAAAGTAATGTCGAGGTGAATTCCATCGGATCGATCCGCGATGGTCGGAGGTGAAGTCGGACATTGTTTCACCATTGGGATATTCTTTTTGATATACTTGTAGCGGTTACCTTTGTGGTTGGTTACTTTTGGATCACAACTCTTAGAACACTTTAGCAATGGTGGATGGAGGTTTTACTATGAGGAATCCGGTGAAAATGAATCTCATAATTATATATCTTTTCTCCTCCACCACGATTAGCGACCGTGGATCCCAGTCCTCATTGTGTGGTGAGATAACTTGATGGGACAACGGCGTAACTTTCCTCGAATAGCGAGGCATTCAAAATTCACTTGGATGTCTCGATACATTACACTGGTAGGTGTATGGTTTCTTTCATACGTTTTATAAGTTATTTATTTTTGATTACGGTCTTTAGTCTAGCACCCGCGATTACATTGCTTCTAGCCTACTAGCTGGGGGACATGATGGCGTATAGATGCATGGTCATAAGCCGACTACTGATCCACTACTTAAGCCCGATGCGAAGCGGGCCAATGTCCCTCTGGCGTTTGGGCTCACGAAGCCAAACCTCTATCTATTTATGGAATAGATGCTCGATATCTTCTAAAACAAGAAGATAATCATTCCCAACCGATTTAGGCGGGATCGCGAAGGTTGGGGACCGAGAACCAACAAGGATTCGTGCGTATATAAAGGAATTAGATTCCTGTCTAAAGGTACGATCTCATAACCTAAAACTCCTTAAACCTAAACCGATTACTCACTCTCGCTGGGAGGATAATGGTGGGAGACAATCCACGGTAAGCCCTACGGTGTTTCTTATCTCTTAGTCGCGGGTCTCAGCGGCAATTCTCAATTAGTGCGAGCGGGAGCTCCAAATCAGGAACGTCCAACTTTTGTATCAACAGATATACCTAATAACAAGTCTAAAAATGTAATGATAACATAGGATAAAGTGTCATTTTTTTAAATGAGAATTGTACATCAAGCATTACCAAAATGAACCATCGAATTTCGTTTTACAAAAATCGACGAAGCGAGCAAATTGGCTTTGCTCGCCAGTTCATTTGCCCACCCTCCTAAATGATAAAACACAGCAATGCTCGGTAATATACCTACCAACATTCATTTAAAAACGGCGAGCAAACATGGGGTCCGAGAAAGCATTTACTCGTCATGTTCGTCGTTTAGCGAACAAACTTTTGTCTTCTTTTGAAAACGGCGAGCAAATTGTTTGCTCGCCGACGAGAAAACGAAAGTGGCGAGCAAGAATCAAATGCTCGATGTGTCGATTTTGGTAAGACCCTTTGAAAATGTTTTTTTAATCACATGTGAAGAATGTTTGTAACTGATTTTATGACAAATTGAATAAAATTGATGGAGAGCAAGGAAATGTGTATGTCAAATACTCGAAGGTATTTGAAGTTCTGGTATTTTAAAAATAAGACACATGCACATAAAGAGAAAAGTTTACATGTTAAAAAGAAAAAGAAAATGCAAAATATAGCCCTAAGCGTGGTGGCAGTCATGATCTCATGTCTCACTCATGTCTCATCACCCACAAATAATATCATTCCACCTCATTCATGCCTCTCTCATGTCTCACCATACTTTTTTAGTGGCAACCATGATCTCATGGCTCACATAATTTTATTTTTTCATTGTTTATATTCATAATTATATTAAACAATTTAATACAAACATAATATTTCATTAATAATTAAAAGAAAATTACATAAAACTTAGAAAATAACTAGTCATCGAGGTATGCTAAATCTTGAGCCGCTACGTGCTCTGTAAGATCATAACGGAGACGATTGTGGATATCTTCATCGAGTAACTCACGTAGTACAATTAGTCATAAGGCTGGTGCGACCGGCTAATCCATTATATGAACGGTGATATTGCCATCTAGTCGTCTTTAAAATCATATTGTGAAATATAATACCGTATAAGCGAGTTGTCGAATCTTTTCGACCGACATAGCCCGGAGAGGACGGAGAGAATCATCCATTCCCTTAAGGCGCCCAAAAGCTGTTCGACATCCTTTCTTCAGAGACTCTTGTAGCTTCTTGAATCTCTTTTCCTTGGTCGATGGGATACTTATATGCTTTAACAAGCGTTGAATCGTGAGGATAGATTCCATCGGTAAGATAATATCGCGTTTCTAAAGCCGTCCATTTAGAAAGTGAAGCTGTTTGGCGCCGTTCCATTGCTCAAGTAAGATACAATGGAAGTGATTCAAAACATTGATATCGTTGTTTGCAGGGGTAGGGGTGTAAGCGAGGCGGTCGAGTCAGTCGCGCCGTTAGAGCTCATTTCGAATACTAAACTTCGAGCTCGAAACTTCGATTCGAGCTCGTTCGAGCTTCGAGCTCGAGCTTTCGACTTCGAGATATAAAACTCAAGCTCGAAACTCGACTCGAGCTCGATTATTTCTACATTCATGCTCAAACTCGATAAATACTCGGTATATCAAGCTCAGCTCGACTCGATTTCTATGAAAATTAAGTAAATGTATTTATATAAAAGGGTAAATGTGTAATTTAATCAAAGCTCGATAAGGCTCATGACTTCCACGAGCAGTATTTTGAAGCTCGAACTTCGACTTCGAAAATGCTGAGTAGCTTCAACTTCGAGCTCGACTGTTCGTTTAAATCAAGTCGATTCGGTAGTTTACGGTCGTCTCGAATAACTCACGAGTTGTCTCATCTCGTTTACACCCCTAACCAGGAGGACCAAAAAACGAATGTCAAATCCACAAATCATTTGAAGCGATGGCTTCAAGCATAATAGTCGGGTATTGGTGATCTCCTCTCCTATATTGGCCTTTCAAATGTCTAGGACAATTTAGCCAAGCGAAATGTGTACAATCAATGGTACCAAGCATTCCGGGAATGTGATGTTTTCTTCATGTGCCTCGAATAGCAGAACGCGTCATGGGGTACGGCCTACGTAAGAACTCTCAACCATATAATTCAATTATCGCATGGCAAAAATGATCAAGGCATTCTCCTACAAAATATTTGATAGTAAAATAAAACGAAAACTTTATAAAAAAGCGAATTAAAAAATAAATATGAAGGTTAACTGGCGTTCTTACGTCTTAGATGTTTAAATAGTCATCAAATCTATCAGGAGGTTCACCCGTTCTTGAGTTGCGAATGACCCGATGTGCATTTTGTAGCGCAGGTGAAGCGTTTCTTCCCTCGTCTTGGCCCTCTTGAAACCATTGAATCTCGCTTCAACATCACCAACAATTCTTAAAACAAGCTTTTATTCATCACGAAATCTATCCACGAAAAACATGGCGGGAAACTTTGGTCATTCGGCCGAAATAGTCATTCATTAGAGTTTGTAAAGCTTTTCCGCAGCGGGTGGCAGACTCGGGTTTGGTAGTGCTTGAGCTTGCGTGTCTTCAATGGAATGTTCCGCGGCTAAATAGGTTGATAGG
The DNA here is from genome assembly GCA_910596185.1 of Chrysanthemum makinoi. NCBI lineage: Eukaryota > Viridiplantae > Streptophyta > Magnoliopsida > Asterales > Asteraceae > Chrysanthemum > Chrysanthemum makinoi. Next base: position 159,333,072 of record OU343219.1, read on the forward strand.
GTACTACGGATAACAATAGTTGGAAGACTCGTCGGGGAAAAACTAACCGATCCTCGGATGAAGAAGAGGAGGATGAAGACATTTTGTTCAGAGTGTTGTAGTTGATTTGTTTGTGTAAAAAGAATGAGAGTTGGAATAAAATGTGAATTGAAATTGGTTATTATGTGTATATTCATAAAGGGATTTTTTTTTTTTTTTTTAGTGAGTAACGGCTACAATTATAGCCATGTAACGGCTATTTCTTCCACACGCTCCTCCAAACCGATTCGGTAAAACATCCCGAAATCCTCCCATGCCGCCACTGTAGCGGCGGTGTTGCCGCTCGGCATCCCCCAAAACCGAATGCAAACCGCACCCATTGCCATCCTCCTAAAGGTTACATTTAACTTGTTAGAACATGCATAATTTTGTTATATTGTAAAAAATAACCGTCCACTTTCTACAAAAAACTACCTTCGCCTCAACCAACTGAATATACGACTAATAATGCATGTATTTTCTCTTAACTTTAGCCCTTAAGATTACACAAATCTCAAAAGAAAAACAAGTTGTTTGATAACAAAAGCCAAACTAAAAAAGAACAAACATCCTCTTTATTCTTTACCTAAACGGCTAAAAGAGGAGAAATAAATGAAATTCAAAGGCTTTGAAACCAAGGTATACCTAAACCAACCCGATTCATATAGCAATATTAAATGCTTGGAAGGTCCGACCCAAATTGAATTACGAAATTTTTTTCACGTGAAGTCTCACATCTCTAATCTTCCCTCCAACATAATCCAAACTAGGGGTGAGCAAAACCGAGATAGACCCGAACCGAAACCGACAACCCGACAAAACCGAGCCGAAACCGAACCGATTTAAAGAAGTCGGTTCGAACTCGGTTTGGGTTTTTTTTTTAATATCGGTTCTGGTCGGGTCGGTCCCGGTAGCTCTAAAAACCGATTAAAACCGACTACACTCGACACCGAAACCAAAACCGATAAAACCGAGATAGTTTCGGTTTCGGTTTAGTTTTTTAGCTAAATTCGGTTTCGGGTTTGTCGGTTTCGGGTCGGGTTAACCCGATTGATCACCCCTAATCCAAACAGCTTAGGTTATCTTTTCATTGTAACGGTTGTCAAACTTGTGTATAAAAAAGATCATAAGGTGGAGTCTTAGACATTCACAAACAATTTTACTCCTCCAAAAACAACTAAGTCTCCTGACCTTAACTCAGTTGGTTAGCATAGTTGTACTTAAGTTTAGCTTGAGTTTAGAGATGAGATTACACCATACTTGTAATTTCAATCTCAAATGTTGTTTCATAAACACTTGGGTATAAATTCTTTGATTGTAAAGAGAAAAAAGTTAATATGACCCTGAGATAATGGTAATGAATACGATTTTGAGGTCTTCTTATTCCCGGCCTAAGTTGATAGTGAAATTGGTTGTCACGGAGAAAAATTGTCGTTCTTATTGAGAGGTCGTGGTAATCAATGCGTTCTTCATCTAGCCTAATTGTTGATCTTATGAGAATAAAATAATGTAGTCCGTTAGTCTTAGTTGCATGAAAAGTGATAAAAAGGACAGAATGTTTTTACCCGTTAGATATTTGTAAAAGTTTTACTAGGATCCCAATATTTATGGGAATTACTAAATTTACACCATATTTTCTGATGAACTCTTTAAATTTAACCAAAACTGGCCATTTTTATGTTGGCGTGATATGGGGGGAAGAAAGCGGCCCCCTTTTTTCGGCGGAGTGGGCAGCATCGCTTTCTGTCGTGTAGCCATGATGCCATTTAGAAAGAAGAGACCAAGAAGAAGGAAAAGAAAAAGCGATATTTGAAGCGGATTCTTGACATCAACTGGAAAAGAAGTTGACTGTAGGCATCAAGGTAAGGGACGAGATTATATCTTTGCTTGAAGCGGAATCGAAAGGCTTGGTTGAAAGGTAAGGATAAGCGTGATTGGCCGATTGGTTTGGAAGGTATGCATAGCATGATTGTTGGTTGCGTCGATCATGGACACAGCTACTTGGGTAGAAAGAGACCGGTGAACATCATTTGAGAGGCCAGAGGCTATAATATGGGCTTAGAGCCTTTTGATGGCGTCATTTTACAGCTATTTATATAGATTCAGATCCTTTTCATGATTTCATATGAGGAGCCGCCTTGACAAAAGCATCGATGAAAGCCTTATAGATCGAAGTATGCAAAGGGTCTAAGGGTTGAGGTTATTACTAATTTGATTCCCTCTAACTTCGTGTCACTGGATAACAAGAAATCTTGATAGGGAGTTTCGTTTTTCGGCAAGCTTCGAAAGTCAAAAAGAAAATTCATGCAAAGCAAAGAAGTGTTTGCTTCTCTCATAGGTTCAGAGTCCTATAAGTATCCCTTAGTCTGAGCAGCTTGTAAGATATTGGATTTCACAAACACACAAAACCACAATCACAAGAGGCGTACAAGGAGGTTTTAGAGAGAGAAAGTTAGAGGTTTAGGGAACTTAGTGAGAGAAAGAAAAATCTTATTATGAGCTCCAACTCTCTACCTTGGAAGGTAGAGAGTATTTATAGTCTTACAATAAAACGCCACACAACGGGCTGTGGATCAGGCATACAGTGGGTAAAGACCCGTCCGTCCTCCACGGTGTTACTAAACTAAATACTACTTAACATAAAAGTACTATGACTACGAGCTTTCTAACGATTACATATACTTGAGGTGACCGACTCTTTAATACCTGGAATTTCTAATTCCTAACAATCTCCCCCTAAGGGAGGTCACCTCAAACATATACTAAAATGACATTGAATACAATCAGATATTACATTAACAATTGATCTTGCATTCTTGATGTAGTACTTTGCTCCGAAGCTCGTAGTCATTGATTCCACTCATTGCATGTTTGGTTAATCCAAGTGGAGGTCTTTTACTGATCCACGTGATAATAATGTTGAGCCAGCTTTTGAGATCATCAGCTAATAGAAAATCTCTGATACATCCATTGTGGTGTTGGTATTATGTGATGTTGTGACTTTCGGACCGACATGCTCACATTCTGGATCATGATATCTTCTCATCAGAGTAGCGGAAGCTTTCGTTGATTCATGATATTGGCAGCAGCGTAGCAGAAGCATGGAGTTAGAATATCAGAGTCATTGATGCACCAATCATGATTTCTTTCGATATGAATGTGTTGTGTGAGCATGCGGCTATGGATTGACCGCTCCATTCTGATCAGCTGCAAACGTCGGGGTGTACCTGCATAAGACAGTTAGCAATAAAGCGCACGAAAGTGTCTTTGATCACTTTCGATGAATTGAGGTACACGGCCCACGGTTCCCCGTTGATCAGTACAAGTACTGCCTGTGATCAGGTATAATTCCGAAGAATTTCCTTGACAGGGTTTCGCAGCTGCTCTAGCTGTTCTCAAACCGGAACGTCTCAAAGAAGACAACACGGAGTGAGTGAACCAGCGAATTTAAGTCCACTGATTGATGAAAAGAGATTTGAAAAACAATCGTGTATTGCTCAATAGAAATTGTTTTTGCAATATAACGAAGGTTTTAATGAAAATCAATTATCAATCATAAAACACCTTTTGATTTGAAAAATTAGTACACGGTCGACGTGCTAATGAAAAGAGTTTTAAAGCACAAAGACCGGTTTTTCAAAGGTATCCGTCAATCCATAACCTGAACCAGGATTGATTCAAAAGATTGAATCGCCCCATTGTTTCTGTTCAGTTGTCACATGGTTGATCTATTTGATAGATCTCACATGCCACCTACCAGGAGCTTGTTTGATGTTGGCTCCAGAAGGCTTTCCATCTTCATTGTGAGTATGTTAGCATATCACTCAGATGTTCTGGCAATACCACAAGGATAATGCGTAGGACTCAAGATAAAATCTCTCTTTCCACATTGTGTGAAACAGAGAGTCTTCAATGAAAGTGTCCTAATGAGATTTATTGATGATCTCGTGGCTCTAGACTCAATTTGTGCATATTTGGATCCTATGCCGGAGACTAGGGAGAGGGTCTCCTTCTTCAATATCAACAATCTCTAAGAGAAAGTCGATAGATAATGTCGGTTCCCCGTGAGAATGAAACAAGCCCTTTTAAGAGGAACTTGAGTGGTTTGGGAAGTTGTAGTGCAGAGCGTCACTGGGTCCATGACGTCTTGTCTTCAATACCGATGTTACCATCAGTAGCATATGAATTGAACCCGGTTTCTGCCCTAAGGTTGAATAAATGGAGGGCTATTTCTTTTCACCCTTTTCTCATTCAATTCTTTTTCATTCTTCAACCCCTTCAGTGCTTACCGAGACTTCATAGCTAGAACCTTGTTGGGTTTATTCCAGTACTAGCTCTGTCTCAGTCCGCACTCTTCCCATATCTCATTTTTCTCCTTTTATCATCATACCTAAGAACTCTACACTAACTAGTGGATAGTCCCTGGGTAGATCCCTCCGGTTCTGGCGGATCATGGGAACAAATACCTAACCTTATCATCCTTATATCACCATACATAAAGTAAAGTTGGTCGGTCTATTTGGTATTGTTCATCTGCCATTGGAACCAATTGAAAACCATTTGAAAATCAATCCAGATACTTGTGATATATTATCAAAGCATTTTGTACCTGAATTGTTTTTGATATTTTTAGAATAAGAGCTCCCCCTCAACATGTGCATCAAGTGTTTGAAATCGTTTTGCACACGGAGGCAAGAGAAAGAATTAACTTCTTTGATTTCCATTTTCTAAAAGATATCAACATCACTTCCCTGATCAAATCAAGTAGATAAAGCATTTTGGGGAAGGATGAGGTTTTCACAAGTTTGCTCCCCCTCAATATGTGCCTCGAGGTTTGAAAAGAGTTTTGCACATACTAGAGGGAACCTGCACATTGAGATAAATGATCACGTTTCAAATCATTGTGGTTTAAGATAGATGCTCCCCCTCAACATGTGCATGGAAAATTTGAAATCGTTTGTCACATGTGGGAAGGAGAGCTTGTACATCCTTATAAAACCATTTACCGAATTATCAGTTTAAATCCAATTTAAATCACACATTCTCCCCCGATCACAATTATCAAATCATTTGAGATTTGTGATCTCTTATAGATTTAAATTGATTTTGAAAGCTTTTAAGGAGAATTGTGACTTGATTATGAAAGCGTTTTAACTGATAAGGATCGGATTTTAAGACTTTAAACTCCATTGATAAAACATGCATGAATATCTTTTGAAAACAATTGAATGCCAAATAACTTTTTAATTTAATTGAAATCATTCTCCCCCTCAATCAATGACATAGGTTGTTGATTGAGAGATAGATATTTTGACAAATAAGTCCAGATGATTATCAAAAATAGAGTCCGAGTTATTTTTCAAAGCAGTTAGTTTTCAGCAGATAAATGTTTAAAGAATCAGAGCATGGAATTTTGAAAACATGATAAATTATGGCTCTGTTCTTTCTTTGAAAAGCGGGTTACTGCCTGAAATGACAATAAACCATTGTTTCTCTTTCTCCCAATTTTTTTTTTTTTTTTTTTTTTTTTTTTTTTTAAATTCGAACAACATCTAAAGTCCCGTGTCATTCTTTGAATGACAGCACAAAGACCGTAGATATAATCGAACCGAGAAAAACATGACAAATTGACAATATTTTTTGAAGATTTTCGAATTTTTCAGATTTTTATGGATTTTGAAAGTTTTATAATTTTGTATTTTGTTTTTCGAATAAATATTTACAAGAGATAGATGAAGGAAACCTTTACTCCTCGTCTTCCTCCTGAAGACGTTTGAGTGTTTCTGGTTGAAGGCTTTTCAAGCCTAGTCGTGGAAGTATGAACTCAAAACGTTCTCTTGGAAGAGCTTTGGTGAAGATGTCTGCTAACTGATATTCAGACCTCACAAAATAGAGTTCCACCACACCTTTTTCCACTTGTTCCCTGATGAAATGATGTCGAATGTCGATATGCTTTGCTCTTGAGTGTTGAACGTTGTTGCATGAGAGAGCAATAGCACTTTTATTATCACAGTACAGAGGGATTTTGTTGAATTCAAAGCCATAGTCAGATAATTGAGATCTCATCCATAAGATTTGAGCACAACATGATGACATGGCTATGTATTCAGCCTCTGTAGAGGAAATAGAAGTACTCATTTGCTTCTTTGAAGACCAGCTCACAAGCTTATCACCCAAAAACTGAGCACCTCCAGACGTACTTCGACGAGTATCTTGACATCCTGCATGATCAGCATCTGCATAGGCTGTTAGTGACATACCGGTGTCCTTCGGGTACCAAAGTCCCATATTGATGGTTCCTTGGAGATACCGAAAGACCCGTTTAACCGCTTCAAGGTGCTTTTTAGTAGGCTTAGCCTGGTATCTAGCACACATGCAAACAGCGAACAAGATGTCTGGTCTACTAGCAGTGAGGTACATCAGGGATCCAATCATACTACGATATTTCGTTTGGTCAATCATGATCCCTGAGTGGTCCTCATCTAGTTTGGTTCGATCAATCATGGGAGTGTCAACAGGGTCACTTGAATCAAATCCAAATTTCTTTAAGATCTCAGTTGCATATTTAGATTGATTTATGAAAATGCCTCCGGGACTTTGTGAAATTTGTAATCCCAAGAAAAATGACATTTGTCCCATCATTGACATTTGAAATTTTGAACTCATTTCATTTGAAAAACGGTCACACTCATTGGGGTCAGTCGAGGCAAAAATGATATCATCAACATAAATTTGAACATGAATTAAATGTTTGCCTGACTTCCTGGTGAACAATGTTGGATCAACTGCTCCTTTGCTAAATCCGGTAGATAGAAGAAACTTTGATAGTGTATCATACCATGCCCTTGGAGCTTGCTTTAAACCGTAAAGAGCCTTCTTCAAACGATAAACGTGAGTAGGATGCTCTTGATTCACAAATCCTTCAGGTTGGCTGACGTAGACGACTTCTTTAAGATCTCCGTTCAGAAATGCCGTCTTTACATCCATCTGATAGACTACCATGTTCTTACTAGCAGCATTAGCCAAAAAGATTCTGATTGCCTCGATTCGAGCAAGAGGAGCAAAAGATTCTTCAAAGTCTATACCCTCCTCTTGACGGTATCCTTTAGCAACTAATCGAGCCTTGTTCTTCAACACATCACCATGCTCATCAAGTTTCACTTTGAAGATACATTTTAGAGCAATAATCATAGCACACTCTGGAGCAGGTACTAACTCCCATACATCAAGTCGATCAAACTCATGAATTTCATCTTGCATGGCATTGAACCAGCTATCTTCATTCATGGCGGTTTTAACATCTTTTGGTTCGATCTTAGAGAGTACGGAGTTGAAGAAGCACCATAAGGCATCGGTTGCAAGTTGTTTCCGTGTGGATACTGGACGAGAAGGATTTCCAATGATGTTGTCTAATGGATGATCGTGAGTCCATTTTCTGAGGTGTTCATGTGGTAGTTGTTGAGGGACTGAAGTAGCAGAGTCGATGTCTCCTGAAGAAGATGGTTCTGATGAAGATTCAGGAGCAAATATGTTTTCAAACGGAGCATCTTCAGGAGTAGCAAAGGGATTAACTTCATCATTGATGCCAGAAACAGTTCCATGATGTACATTTGAAGAATGATGATTTGTTGATGAGACTGAAGGATCAGCAGCAGGCGCTTCTTGACTTAATGATATTGAGACTGAGGGATTGACTTCATTCACAGGAATATGAACAGCCTCTGTTGTAGGAATTGACACCTCATTAGTACTTGGATCATAAAGTTCATCAAACATAGGATCAAACAATTTCTTTAAATCATCTTCAGATGGAGGTACATATGGAGTTTCTTGAGAAAAGTTTGGAACAAGGGATGAACCAATGGGACTGTTTTGAAGTGCGGGTTCTGAACTGGATTGTCCAGGAGCCATTTGACCGGTCAGCTCATCAAACGTAACGTGAATTGTTTCCATGATATTTCGGGTTCTTTTGTTGTAGATTCGGTATCCCTTTTTGTTTGGTGCATACCCTACAAATACTCCAATGTCTGCTTTAGCTCTAAGTTTGCCTAAGTCTTGTCCCTCATTAGTTGGATAACACAATGCACCAAACACACGAAGGAAAGAGAGATTAGGTTTTCTGTTGTGGACAAGTTCATATGGAGTTTTTCCATGAACAGTGTGAATCAGGGAACGATTTTGTGTGTAGCATGCAGTGGCAATAGCTTCAGCCCAGAGAAACATTGGAACCTTTGAGTAAATCAGCATTGTTCTAGCGGCTTCTACAAGAGTTCGATTTCGTCTTTCAACTACACCGTTCTGTTGAGGAGTTCGTGGAACACTTCTTTGATGGCTGATTCCAATGCTTTCATAAAATTCACTAAGTTGTTTGTTAACAATTCTGACGGTTTAGTTAAGTCGAACCTGCAGCTGTTTGATGAGTTTGATGATGATATCAGGAGTTTCATCCTTTGTCCTTAAGAACTTGACCCAGGTGAATCTAGAGTAATCATCAACCACAACTAACACATATTTCTTCCCAAAGATATTCTGCACTCTCATTGGTCCACATAAATCCATATGAATTGTATGAAGAACTTCTGTGACAGAGTTAGTAGGTTTGGGTTTATGGGCATACTTCTTGCTTTTTCCCAATTGACATGCTGAACAAAGATGATCCTTTTCATACTTTAGTCTAGGTAAACCTACAACTAAGTCCTTTCTGGAGAGATCATTGATGGTGCCGAAGTTCAAGTGATTGAGACGACGATGCCATAACCATGACTTTGTTTTCGAAGCCTTTGACAACAAGCAAATTGGAGAAGACTTCATCATATCTTCGATAGAGATGGTGTATAGATTTGAACCACGTGTTCCTCTTAAAAGTTCCTTACCATCAAGTTCTCTAACGAAACAAGTATGTTTTCTGAAGGCTACTTCTAGATCAGAATCACAGAATTGACCAACAGAGAACAGATTATGACCAAGACCTTCCACATAGTATACTCTGGAGATAACACTATCACCAACAACATAATCTCCATAACCCATAATTGCACCGAAATGATCATTCCCGAATCTAACTGTCCCGATGAATTTGCTCACGAAGTTCATGAGCCGCGACCGGTCTCCAGTCATATGCTTGGAACAGCCTGAGTCCAGGTACCACAGAACGATTTGAACGATCTGCAGTTGAACACAGACAAGAATGGATAACTGGATAATTGGGATCCCCATGCAAGAATGGGTTCCACTTGGTTAGTAACAGTAATTGGAACACCCACATCAGAAATAGAAACATCCATATCAGAAGTAGAAGCAATGGAATCATTGGGAATAGATGCAATGCTGGTGTCTGTATTTGACCTATTCAAAGTATGTTCACTTCTTAAGGGAATAGTTCTACCAGTAGGCATCCATTTTCTAGTGGGCATAGTCTTAGCAGTTTGAGAGTAAAACTGATTATTCTTATGGCCAAAAGGTATCCAATAATAACCTATCTTTATAAATGTTCTTCCTGTGGGTTTCCACTGTTTTCTAACAATCTTTCGTTTTTGCCTTTTTGCCTTCTTTGCACGATTATTAGCCTTAACAATTTTAACTGGGCATTTGACAGCATTAGACAAAGCATTCACACCACATTCATGATTAGCAACAGAATTCAAGCAAACATCATTACAAGGTTTGCAAATAGTATCAGAATTCGAATTAATTACAGTACGCTTAAGGCTAATACTAGAATCAACACGATTCGTTTTATTCAACACAAGCTTAAAGTTCCTAGATTGGTCTTCTACTCTCTTCCAATGCACATTCTTAGCTTGCAAGGTCCTATCATTCCTTGTATTGTCTTGAGACTTTGACCTGCTCGCTTTAAAGTCACTGATTACTCCTGTAGAGGGAATGGGAACATTAGTTGGTTGATCTAATTTTTGCATTCCTGAACTTGATGTGCAAGGATCTGAACTACTAGAAGGCACATTAGTGTATACTTTCTTAAGACTGTGATTTGAGCTATTTGCAGGCACACTAAAGTTCACTTTCTTAGCACTAACATATCTGGAATCTGAACTACTTGAAGGCACATTAGTGTTTACTTTCTTAAGACTGGGCATAGAACGGATTTCCTGCTTGGCACTAGGCATAGAACAAGGCTTCACAGCTTTGCCTTTTTCACCTAAGGATTTTGGACATGTTGCAATTACACATTCAAGCAGCTCTTGAGATCGTTTGGCCTGGAGGCAAGCAAACCTAATTTCACTATCAAGAGGTTTGTTAATGAAATCCTCTTCGACAATCTCACGGAGACATTCTAGACTATCCTTAAGGTGAGCACAGTAGTCATGAAAAGCATGTTCATTATTCCTAAGATGAGGAGGAATATATTTAACTGTCACAGTGTATTTGCAATCTAAGGGTGACTTTGAGACAACATTCTTATTGAAAACAAGTGGTAGTTTCCCATTTCCTGACTTCTCAGATTCTCAATTTCCTTTTGTAAAGACGTTATTTTTTCGTTGTTTTGGTCACGGGTGACTTTTATTGAATCATATAACTCTTTAAAATGTCGTTTAACTTTTTCATTTTCTTCTAGAAAACTCTCGTTTTCCTTTTGTAAGGCATTAACTAAGTTTTGAAGATGAAAAGTTTGAGAATTCTGAGAATCTAAAGGAGGAGGCATTTGGGAGCTGTCATATTGTTCTTTTGACCCTTTAATTGAGAGATTTGGGCTTTCAACTTTCTGATCGTGTTGCAATGAGCTTGAATCTGTTCATCACGTTTGTTAATTTGAAAAACTGCATCAAACTCTGGAGCATCTGAGGATGTCTTGATATTTGAAGTTTTGACATTTTCTTTAAGATGTTGATATTTTAGTTGTAAATTAAAATGCTCAACTTCTAGTTTAGAAAAATGTTTAACCAAATTGTCGTGATCATCCAGTTCAATTTTCTCAGTTAGTTTAGAATTAGTTTTTTCAAGCTCAATGACACGATCATGGGAGACTTTCAGGGCAACAGATAATTCATGAAATTGGGAAGCATTAATGGAACAATTTGTAGCAGTGAAAAACACATCTTGAGCAATACATTCAGAAATCATATTCTCATTCAGTGTATGCAAGTTCTTCCTTTCAATCTCATTATATTTTAATGCTCGCTCATAGTCACTAACCTCAACTATCATTGCATCAAATTCCTTTTCCATTTCTTTAATGTCTGAATTCATTCCCTTTTTAAGACTCTCAAAGTGATCTTTTAGTTGTTTAAAGAAAGGCATGACTTCAGTTAAATAACATTCTTTAGTTTGCTCAAAACCTCTTTCTCCTTCAGTTATACCAGTGGGTGTGATCCTTTTCTTGCAAGTTTTCTCAAAATCAACAAATAGTTGAAAGATAACATATTGACTGATTAAGGTCTTGCTTTTAGTGGCAATTGTTCTAGGAACTAGATGCATTGGTGTATTTGGAGGATACACAGTCGCTCTAGGCATTTTCCAAAGGGGGGTTGGTTTCAACAATATTTTCAGCTTTCTGCTTATCTAAATCCATTTTCCAGAACACTTGTTCGGGAGTTAACAATGTCTGAGGCTTAAACTTGTTTAAGGCAATCCAATTTTCCTTTTTGTAATCATGGGGTGTGATGATTACTTTCTTTTCTTTACATTTTGGATCATCTAGTTTCTTGTTTAACTTTTCCCTAGTGATTTCATCTGATTTCTTATCTTCCTCTGTGCACTCAACGCAACTAGGTTTCTGTCTAGGTTTAAGGATTTCATTGCCATCATAAAGAACCTTATGAGCATTTCTAGCCTTTTTAATGACCTATGGATTTGGTTCCTCAACAAGGGGAATGCTATGCTTATCGCTTAAGACTCTATGCTTAGTGATCATGTGAGCAGTCTGAATGGTGTTCCCTTGTATGTACAACTTATTTTCAAGCTTTTTTTTCAAGGTTTTTAGATTAGAAAAATCATTCAAAAGTTTTGATTCCTTAGCACTGAATTCTTGCTTAAGCATTTTAACATTTTCTTGAAGTTCTTGTTTTTGCTTAGCAGTTTTTGAAAGTTTTTCTTGTAAGGAGTTTAACTCTTGTTTTAATACTTCTTCTCTAAACCTACTTTTTCTAATAGTTGTACGCATTTGGTCATCCATTTCCTGCTCACGGGTGGTCAACTCAAATTTTGCACGTTGTTCATAAATAGCAACACGTTCTTTATAGGCATTTAGTTCAGAAACTACAGAATCATCAGAGGCACATGCAGTGTATTCATCAAAAACATAGTCATTGTTGACTGCAGAAGATGCATCACTTGGTACAACTTCACTTTCACTTTGTTTCACATATTGATCATATGGGACAACATTGATATTACCCATATTTTCAATATTTGATTCAATAGTTTCAGTTGATTGTACTTTGTCATGCATCTTTTGCACATCAGCATCATCGTATAGTTTTAATACCTCTGAGATGAGTTTGTCTTTGGATGGGCCAGCTTGTGGTGAAGAAGAGACCTTGGGAGAAACCATTGGAGAAATGCTAGCCATAAAAATTGTGTGTGCAGTAGGTCCATCATCCACATCAGAGTCGTATGCATCACAATCAGCGACTTGAAAGGCATTCTGATGATTGTGACCTATCTCCTGAATTGGCTGCTCATCCACATCTGCATCATAGGTCTTGGCATTGCCCTCAGCAAGAAACAACAACTCCTCTTCATCCAAAGCAGCACCATTATCCTGAGCTTGTACAAGCAGCATCTTATCTCTGAAGTAATCAGCATTCTGTGGACGTTTTGGAGATGTGCAGTTCCTTGCAATGTGTCCCTCACCACCACAGTTATAACATTTGATCGGCTTAGCTTGACCTTGATTTCCATTCCTTCCTCGATTCTGATTACCAACATAACCTCTACCAGCTCCACCTCTTCCTTGTTCGTACTGTCTTTCTTGAACTGGCTGCACCATAACCTTCCCATCTCTGACAGTGGCTTGATTGTGTGGATTGGATGCTGTTCTGAGATTGTTGTTGGTGTGTGGAAGAGAGTTCATGTTTTGACTAATCAGAAGAGCCAGTTGATTAATGAAGTTTCCCACGTGTGCATCAGCATCAGCTTGTTTGAACATAGGATCAGGAATGAGTTTGTGATTACCATTACCCATGGGTATGACTTGTGAGGCTTTGGTTGTGATTCCGATGTTTGAGTAGAAGGCAGTTGAATCATTTGATGAGCTTGTTTCTCCCTGGTTGGTTTTGAACTGATTAAGAATCATTTTTTCAAACATAGCATGTCTCTCATTCTGAAGAAGGAAGGCATAGAGTTGCTCATAGTTTGTATTCTTCAATCCTTTAGTGAGCTTCACAGAGGTGACAAACTTGTGCCATTCGGGATTCATGTTGTTCACAAATTTTGAGTTCAGCTGAATGTTAGGCATAGTCATTCTGATGTTCCTCATGTCATTCACAAGCTTATGGAATCTCACATAGTACTCATAGACACTCTCATCTGGTTTCATCTTGAAGTGTTCAAATTCATCATAGAGTTGTGATTCTCTGTCTTCCATAGTTAATTCAGAACCTGAGAGAAGCATCTTGACATTATCCCATACTGCCTTTGCTTCGGTGTTGTGATTGATCAGCTTGTAGATGTCTTTTGGAAGACCTTGAAGTACGATGTTAGAAGCCCTGATATCAGCATCGAATCTCTTTTTCTCCTTATCATCAAGCTCATCATACATCTTTGGTCTGTCAATTCCATAGATCATTGTTCCATCTTCAGCTGTATCAATTAAGTCTCTAGTTGTCTCAACCCGATATGGTCCTTCATCAATGGATTTGAGAATGTTGACTCCATTTTCCTTTCCAAGACAGTACAATCTGATTCGTTGAGCCCAAGAGTCGTAGTCAGTTCTGTCAAGCATGGGTGGACGAGTATCTGAACCAGCTGCTTGAACATCCTCGGCAACAGTGGAGATGATTGTAGAAACGTTGGTAGACATGATGACAAATTAAACGGGATTTTATAACTCTATGATTAAACCGGGAAATAGATTCTTTCACGGGATTTTACTAAATCAAGAGAAAACCGTAAAAAATCACCCAAGTCGCTAGAAAATTATGCACCAAGTCGCTAACTACTAATTCGCTATTCCACCAAGTCGCTAAAGTCCCAAGTCGCTAAACAAAAGACAAGTCGCTAAATAGCAACTCGCTAAGCCTCTAGTCGCTAGCAAAATTTTGGCAGCAATTCGCTAAGATACAAGTCGCTAAAGAATCAAGTCGCTAAATAGCAACTCGCTACTTACCAAGTCGCTAACACCAAGTCGCTACCCGTAGTGGAGAATCCACTACTTGTACTGTTAGTCGCTAAGTCTAAGTCGCTAACTCCACAAACTGCAACTCGCTACAAAAATGTAAAGCAAGTCGCTAGCAAGAAAAGTAATACGTAGGTCAAGTCGCTAGCAAGAAAACTTCACAAACATCACTTTTCAATCCAAAAACAACCCAACCAAGATGATTCAAGCTTACCAAATGAAAACCTAAACACTTGTGATGATTCTAAACAAAAAAGTACTAACAAAATCCAAGCTTTAACACAAGAAATCAACCAAATGATGCACAAACCACTAAACTTTTTCAAACTCAAAAACCACCTAAAAACCACTAGAAATCCAAAGATGTGCAAGATATGATCTAACCATGGCTCTTGATACCAATTGTAAGATATTGGATTTCACAAACACACTAAACCATAATCACAAGAGGCGTACAAGGAGGTTTTAGAGAGAGAAAGTTAGAGGTTTAGGGAACTTAGTGAGAGAAAGAAAAATCTTATTATGAGCTCCAACTCTCTACCTTGGAAGGTAGAGAGTATTTATAGTCTTACAATAAAACGCCACACAACGGGCTGTGGATCAGGCATACAGTGGGTAAAGACCCGTCCGTCCTCCACGGTGTTACTAAACTAAATACTACTTAACATAAAAGTACTATGACTACGAGCTTTCTAACGATTACATATACTTGAGGTGACCGACTCTTTAATACCTGGAATTTCTAATTCCTAACACAGCTTGTTCCTTTGGAACGTTAGCATCATATCTTTGGATTTAAGTCAAACAAGGGATATATTAGACTCCATCTTGTTTATGAGTTCAGGATAGGAATGAGAGAAAATAGGATAATAGCATAGCCTGAATACTAGAATTATCAACATGATTTGTTAGCTAGCCAAAATTGAGTCAATGGAATCTACATTACATGATGAGGAGAATTCCACCCTCAATGAGAATATGAGGAGCTAGTACTGGTGAAGGATCGGAAAAATCTGTATGTTCTGAGAAAGTCTTTTATTATTTATTAAAAGAATTAAAGATTCTGCTCCGTCTGATTTTCCGCAAGTCTTTTGGAAGATTATATGCTTCTCGAAAGATGATTGGACGGTCTTGCCCGTTGGCCTGTAGACTTGACGTGGGGGAGCTTTTCCTCGTTGACCTTGTGAAGATTTTTTCCTATAGGCGTTAGAGTTAGGAGCTGACGGCTGCTGCTTGGACTTCTCTTTGTTGGCTGCATCAGTTGTACTTGACTTTTTCGAACGAAGTTTGAAGTTTGACTTTGAATAACCTTGTTTGGAACAAGACGTGCAATATCGTTCCGTGGGGTCTTTCTCATAGACGATTTTATGCCATCTTCCTTCGTTTTTCCCATGCCTAACCAGACCCTATTAGGTTAGGCTTTTTCTTGAGAAGATCCACCTCAACGCATACCCTTGCGACACCGGGTCGAGATGGGGGTCGGACCATCCGATTAATAGCACTTTGCCTACTACGTTAGCAATAGTAGTAGTCTTGAAAAAAACAGATCGGAGGATTCGGAAACGGAATCCACATATTAACGAATCTGAAGAGATAATCTTTGATGTACGTTGCATCTTTCAACCAAAGCTTAATGGTTTCTTCTGGAAATGTTGGAATAGATCTCAGAGTAAAAAATATGTACATTTTAGTAATGCAAACAATCCTTTTTTTGGAGCTGACGCTCTTTTTTTTGTTGGTTCATAGTCCACACGGGGTTCTGGTCTTGTTACTTTATGTTCCGGATAAAATTGATCCCTCGATCAAGTCCTAACTAGAAATCTCTTAAGAAAAGACGAGAAATCGTTTGGATTCGAGGCGAAAGCCTTCCCCGCCGTTACGGGGTTATTCTGCTCTAATCTCCGAAATCGAAGGACTTCATACGGGCTGAGGACTTAGTATTGATTCATGCAAAGATGCTCCTCTAAAGCTGGAATAAGGGATTGTCCACTTCACCGCCCCGAAGAGCAGTGGCTCTGTTGTTTTGCACGCCTACGGGGAGAGACTCAAAAAGTACCGACGCTCAATCGAAAGAAAGAGAAATCCACTATATGCTTAACTCATGCCCCAGGAATCCCTAGACACAGGGGGTACGAACTCATTTTTTACTGGAGGGAAGGCTGGGGAAAAGCATAGAGCGTGCGGGCTCAGCTCTCGCACTCCTCCCATCCGCGAAGCTGAGGCGGGAGAAAAAGCATAACTCCCCGGTCTCATAGGTTACCTTTCGATCTTCCTCCCCCGTGACGCTCCCAAATCGATCGCTATCCTTTTCTTGCTTTCTTGTTGTCTTGAATTGTTATAGAGCGGCTTTATATTAGGTATAGTTGGTAGGATGAAGTGGGATGAAGCCTTAGTGGATATAGCAAGTGTGACGGGGAGGCGGCTCGGGCGTAGTGGGTCTGGACGCCTAGCACGAAAGAGCCTTCTCTGGTAGCGGCACTATACCTTAGTCTCTCTCTAGCTTCCAGTCTATATAACACATAGTTAGCAGAGGTCAGTCTGTCTGGCGTTCCCTCGCGTCAAGGGCGACTTTTGCATCGGCTCTCTCTCGTTCTCGTTAGGGAATTACCGAGGCGAAAGCAGCTCTCTCGGAAGTAAGTTTCCCCGCTGGGACTAGTCTAAGAAACTTTCACTTGAATTGCCAAGCCTCTTGTGGTAACGCCCTTGACGAATTGCGTTCAACGTCCCTTTATGACTTTCCCGATCGGCGCCTCGGGTCGGTAGCCGGGCTCCGGGACATTACTACCACGGCGACTATCGACCCGAGCCCAAAGAAGGAAAAAAACGAACGGACTAAAGCGAGGAGTTCATTGGCCATACATAGTTAAGGAGGATGGGGGCCAACCTCTTTCATGACCCATGTCCCCAGTGTGTCACTTGGTTAGCATTTCTAGAAAAAATGGAGACGGAGAGTCTGGCTAGTTTTTCGATAGGGAAAGAGACAGGGGAGTTGGCTGTAATGGAGACAATTCGGATGGACGATATGGATTTCTTCGAGATGGTTAACCACTTTTTTAACCGTGAGAGGGAGGTCATTCAGAACCCGCTGGCTCCAGAACGGGGGGCGGCTCCAGAGGCGCTGCCGCAGGCGCCAGCACCGACGGAAGTTGCCCACCCCGCTCCCGATCAAAAAGAGCGTGCGGGACTTCGAAGGGCCATTCAAACTTGAATTCATGAGCAACTGCGCGAACATTGTGAAAAGGGGAAAGGGCGGATGTCCGTGCACTTTCCGGAAATGACGGAAATCTAGTCCAGTGCCGCGAAGGCTGATCGCTCCCGAACCGTCAAGTTTTATCACACAAGCTAACCACTTGTGAATGGTCAATCGTAATAAACTTCAAACAGCTCAGGAACAATGCAATGAAGATCAGAGGAGTATAGTGTTTCCCCGGGTCGTTAAGTCCCAACGAGCTGTGCGACTGAATAATCAAAAGAATAGTGATCGGGTGATAATGAACGGGAAAAGGTTATGATTTTGAATAATTATACCTAAAGAAAAAGTTTGTAAATTACAGGAGCTTAAATGCAAATTAAAGAGAATTAAAAAGATAAATTATATTAAATAAACGCTATCACTATTTTTAAATTTGATGTTTTTGATTTTTTTTCTTTTATAAATTTAAATTAAAAACTACGTAACGTACAAAAGAAAATGTGAAATTGAAACAGTATTAATCCTAAAAATATAAAAATGAAATTTTTACAAACTTAATGATAAGAGAAAATTTTGAGAAAAAGAAAATTATTTTTATGACTATTTATTTAATTATTATTAATTAAAAACTATTTTTACTTATTTAATAATACCTTAAAATACAAGAAAATATGAAATAAAGCTAGAAAAATGAAATTATGACTTAGAAAAATCTAAAATAACTAAAGAGAATTTTCAAAACTAATTTTGTATTTTTCTGATTATTTTTCTATTTTCTATGAATTAAAAACTATTTAAAAACAATTAAATTGCTAAAAATTACAAATTTAACTAAGAAAAATTTGGAAAAATTAATTTTTTGCTTTTTATATTTATCTTAACCTAGGAAAAATGAAAACTTATTTTTTTGAAGCTTTTCTGATTTATTTGCAATAAAAGCTAATTAAAAAGTCCTAAAAACTGTTGTAAATAAGGAAAAATAGCAAACAGTGCTGGAAAAATATGAAAAATTCAGGAAGAGTCTAAAATAATATTCTAAGTATATGAAAAATATAAAAACAGTAGCTTATGTGTGAGAATATGAGGCTGCAGTGAAGAGTACTTATAAATAAGCACTTGGAATAAGCTAATGAACACAAAAAGCTGCCAACCTATCACAGAAGCTATAATAAGCTAAAAGTACTCAAAAGCAACTAATATCAACTAGCTTTAACCTCTGAAATACAAACTGCACAGATTTGATGATTTGAAATCAATTGCTAAAAACAGTTTTTATGTCTACTTTGTGGCTTGAAAATAAGCCACTCAAATAAGCTGAAACTAAAAACCAGATATAGGATCCTACACTAGACCTGGCTAGCTACTTATAGACCAAGAACCAGACCAAGATAAGCTCTAATGAGCTTGCGACAAGCCCTGCAAATCACCTGTGCACACTCAGTATACACTGAGTCAGTGCACAGGGGATTTTAGACCATATTGACAAGCCATTTTGGAGCTTGTAAAAAATTACAAAAATTCAACAAAAAGCATATTAAGAAACTTGACCAGCTGAACTATAAAAACCCACAATTTCACTTGATTTGTCCCAAAATTGAATCCTTGAAAAATCACCCAAGTTGGGTGAAAAACAGATATTACCACTTTTGACTTTTGACAGATTTGAGAGCTTTGACTTTTGCGAGATTTGAACCCAATTTAAGGACTGAGATTGATGTTTTATGATGAAATAATCCTAATTCAAGCTATCTCTATGAATTCTAAACACAAAACAAGCTTTTGATCTAAGAAAATTTTAACAGATATGAAATTAGAACATGTTATTTATGATTTTACTTTGAATGTATCTGTTGAAATTTATTAGTAATAGGTACAATAGGTTTAATAAGCCTAAAACAACAAGTCTCGACCAATGAATGAACCTCGAACCGCAGTGTTGGCAATATAGTCAAACCTTGCTTTCCTGACTGTTTTGCTACTACTTACTAGCGATTATCTAGCCTACACTTAACCTTTGGCGAACCACTCTAACCTATGCGGTTAAATGAACATATCTAAAATAAAGCTATGATATATCAAGATAGATATAGATTATGCAAAAATACACTATTAATGAAAACAAGTAAAATACTCACATGCAGTCGACATTTATTAGCAACTCAAACCAGAACCATAACTATACTAATCGCGAAGCTATTCCAACCCAAATCAATCTCTGCAACACCCAATTCCATTTCCAAGACTGCTTGAACCAACATTCAACAAAGTTTGACTTTTGTTGACCGGATACCAAAATTATTTAAACTTGAGTTATAAGCTTACAAAAAGCTATAAATGGCTTAAATAAACTTATTTTATCTTAAAAATAAGCTATTAGAAGCTTGAGTACAAGAGCTTGAAACTGAAATTTTAAACAGTAAGCATAAAACTTGAAACTATACTAAAACTTTGAATTGAAACTTGAAAGTGCATTACAATGATTATCCAACTAAAGTTTAATACATAGGAACTGAGATTACAAGTTTTTTACTTAAACTAAAACATTTATATTAAAAACGATTTGCATAAAAATATAAAAACTAGTTACTACCCTCCTATGCCTTCTCCTCTCTCTCTCTCTCTCTCTTTATACAAAAGTGCTTCCACTTGACTTCAGAGCAAATCCCACTTGCATTTGGGACCATTGGATCACTTGAGGATATATTGGCCGTTTGATTCAGTTTTGGCGCCAAAATGGATTTAACAACTGTGGGGGGTTTGAGTGTTAGGTTGAAGAAGCAATAAATGCATCTTGGCTTGTTGGGTGAGGTGGAAGGATAAGGGTGTGGGAGATGAGCTGGGGGGATGGTTGTGTCTGGGTTTGCAGAGGCAGTGGGTGGGGAAGAAAGAAAAGAGAGGGAAAGGGTGACATGTTTGACCGGTTATTTGACTTGGGGCGTTGATATATGAAAGGGGGGTCAAAAAACATGGGGTCAATGGGTTTTAGGGTCACAGTCACAAAGGGTCAAAGCTTGTATTAAATAACAAGGACTTGTTTTGCAATTTCTGAAAGACCAATGACCAAGGCTGCCAATTTTGCAAAGTTGTTTCAAGGGTCACTTTTGCCAAGTTTCAATAGTACAAGGACCATAATAGACATTTTCAAATTTCCAAGGACTATTTTTGCCAATTTTGAAACTTGAAGGACCAAACTTGTAATTTCTCAAAACTTTTGACATTTTTCACCAAAGGACTAATTATGACAAGTTATGATTTCAAAAGGACCTTTGGTGATTTTTCTTTTAAAATAAGTGCTCAGGGACTATTTCTGACAACTTTTGAAACTCGGGGGACTGAAACTGCCAATTATGCAAACTTAGCTCATTTTTCATCTGATTTTAAACATTTTGCATCTGAAACATATAAAATGCAATTTTGAGATATTTTCAGTATTTTGATGCATTTCTGAGCATTTTAAGTGTTTTGCAGTTCAGATTTGACCCAAAAATGATGAGTATTTACACACTCATCAAAGGCGATAATGTCTTACGATCTGGAGATCTCCGCGGAGACGGATACGGAAACCCCCCGCAGATGGATAGAGAATATAAGGGGACCCTAATCTCCTAAAACCAGTCATTAGGGAATACCGACCAAATGAGTCGGTCTGCCGCTTGATTTCATAACAGAGCCGTTATTCCCGGCTGGCATAGAAGTCTCTCGCGCAGGCGAAGGAGATGCATTTCAGGTACTGGTGGTATTGGACAAGAAAAAAGGGAATAATTTCTTTCTTCTTTCTGCCTTTCTTTCCCATGACGACTAGGAACGGGCAAATCAAAAATTTCACTTCGAATTTCGGACCTCAACATCCTGCTGCTCATGGTGTTTCACGATCAGTATTGGAAATGAACGGAGAAGTGGTGGAACGTGCGGAACCACATATTGGATCACTCCAGTGCGGCACGAAGCCGCTGATGCCGAGTCGGCTCCTATCTGTACTAGCTATGCCCTGCTTGGTCCCCGGTGGAGGTTCCAGTAGCGCGTCATGAGAACCGGGCTAAGGGCGGTTGAGCAACTCAAGCGAACCGCCCTACCTTACTACAACATAAGGACGAAGGAGAAGGTTGTGAAGGTGGCCTCGTTATCCACACCTCCGGTCGGATGAATGGAGGACCGAAAACCCGGTTTTCACGAAGCGTTGGCGGGTTGCAGGTGCTGTCAAGGACGCTAGCGCATACCCAGGTGATCATCACCACCGCACCTCAAATCTCGACACAGATGGCGGTAACCCGCCTGCTGTTCCATTCAACTACATTTGTTCCTGTTAATCCATAGCTAACAGAACGCAGCCGAGGGACAACCGCCCATACAGACCGGGGAAGATGGCACTACTGCAAAGACCGTCTGGCGAAAATGCCGCCAGGCCTTGAAGCGTGATGGAAGGCCTGGCTTGTAGAGCACATAGGGAGGAAAGGGAGCCCGGACGGTGGAAGAAACCAGGGAGGCCGGGTCATTTGACGGAAATGGAAGGCTTTGGACTATGAACCTATTAAAGAAGGCCCTATGGAGTAAAGGGAAGTGCATGAATTCTTGGAAAAAGAGGGAGCGAGCCTATATAAAAATTGGAATCAAGCAAATTCAATGAATAGATAGAGTCAATGGTACGACGAGGAGCGCTAGCCGGAATTTGCTTCCGAAGTCGAGCAGTCTCAATTTCATTTCACTACAGGATTTTAGAATGAATGCTGGGCTGGGCCACCTCGAATGGCGTGAGCCGCATGCGGGGAGACCCGCACGTACGGTTTTTAGGGGGATCTGGTCGAAAAACCGGCCGGCGCCCACCCGACTAGAGGGACTGAGAAATTAATAGAGTACAAAACTTATCTTCAAGCTTTACCTTATTCTGATCATTCAGAGGGCGATCGCGGGGTCACTGAATGAAGTCCTCCGTTTCTTTCGGAGGTGCTGACCCGCAGTGAGGCAGAGATGAATAAGTGACATATGGAATATGGCGACGACAACAGCATGTCGTAGAAGGAGATAACAAGTGGAGCCAACGACCCACTAAGACTAACGTATCTACAACTACATCCCCGAGCGGCAGTCAAACGGGGGCGTGAATGCGAGATGCCAGCGGAATGATCGGCCGGACAGAGGCTAGGGCTCCTTCTTTCCCACCGCGTCCTTCCTTGTGTGTCGGAGATATAAAGCGAGTGCACCGGAAAATAATGGGAACTGGGTCGATCTATTCTATGTCGAAGCATCCGAAGCATAACTGCACACTCACACGATCTTTGCCGACAGATAGGAGCATTCGGTGGAACCGGTGAACTACACTTGCTTCTGGATAGATGTGTGGGACAGAGGGCTCGTGGTACCTGCTGCCCACCCTTCCTCCTCTGCTTTGAGAACCGTGTGAACGGAGAGTGGGCAGAAGGGAAGGAGGTCCTCATACGGAGTCGCACACTTACTTGAGCAGTGCGGGAGACTGGGGAATGGGTCGAGTAAAGCCCCCTGGGGCCGGAAAAATCACAGAGACGTACTGATACGATAGGGCTTTGATTGGTATTTCTTTTTCTTAGTGATTGTAAAGGAGGGCGCTTGGCTATGTTATAGAAAGGGAAGGCAGAGGCATTGAATGGCGAAGAGAGGCGGCTCGGCAGGGAAGGAATGGGAAATCGTCAAAGATGACTTCTTTGTTGTCGAAAGCGAAGGCTAAATAGCACCAGTGATTCTCTGAGCCGGTCTGATTTCCAACACCTGTGAAACCGGGTCGAGATAGATGACGCCTTTTCCCCTCTTTCCTTACGGGAGGGCAATCTTCTCTTATGGCCTTCCCTCCGCCGGGGCCGAAATAGAGAATCCAGCCCCCTTCTGATTCATTCTTTTCTGCAAGCAGGGAGGATCCAGAGCTAAGCCCCCTCCTATTCGAGGCCGGGTGGCCTTGCCCCACAAGCACCCAACCTTCTTTTTGCTCTTCCTTGGGGCTGCCTCCACGAACGCGCCACCTAGGAGCCCTACACATATTCCAAAGGCGCTACTGAATTAAAACAGGTACTCAACTATTGTTTCTTTTTCTTGTTATACATATATCTCAACTAAGTACCTAAGTCTCTTCGCAACCACTGTAATGAAATAATGTTTTCTTGATGATCCAAATGTATTTCTACTAATTCCTCCCCAATACATTATGTGTGATTGCCATATGCTTCTTGTTCTTCATTGCTAACTACAAAAAAACTAGAAAAGGGTCATGTTACTACCAATTCTCGATCACTCACTTTTTCATTGTTCTAGCTTGTGTACATATATAAAAGTAATTTACAGTACAAGTCAACACGGTTAAAATGATAGTGAATTGACTTTAATTGGATAGAATCACTTACCTAAGCATATGTTTGAGAGATATGTTGGGTAGCGTCAATCGTTTTCCAATATCTTACTCAGAATTACTTGCATTATTCCATGCTTAGCATGTCGTGTAGGTGTGCAGTTGGCCGTCCAAGGCTCGACTCAAGAGTGATATTAAGAAGCAAGATCCTACGAAGCCTAGCCACTTAGTCAAACACTTTATAATTATATATAAAAACGTAATTCAAAATATTGCTCTCATATATTCTATATTGGCTACAGGTCCGTCCGTTGAGCGGCTAGCTTCAAAAAATCTTCAAGATAAAAGTTAGTAGAATAGTTTTAAGATGTTATTAGACTGTAAAAAGAAATGACATGTTTGTAATTTATAAGTATAAAAAAAATGACATCAAATATTTCCGGTTAATTTTGTTCGCATGTGTTATTTATAAATGTACTATAGATAAACTATTCAAATGAACACGTGTGTGAGTATGCGCCTAATTATATTGGCATGTGTTATTTTAAATGTACTTAGGAATCTCATCAACGATTTAAGCTTAAAATCATTAGGTATCATGACAAAGTTTTGCTCTTTATTTGGATCCCACGAGATGCCACATTATCATAACATAACCACTTCAAAATATCCTCTCTATTATAACACGACACGACATCTTCATTTGAGTCCCACCACTTCTAATTTAATTTTCTTTTCAACGCTTATATGTTTTGTCGTACGCATTCCAACTTTTATATGTTTTGTCGTTTTTTGGTCGTCCGCACGGCGAGATTGGCACGACGAAAGGACGGCGAAGGACGATGATGTGGCATCGAGGGGTGGCGAGTGTGCTACGCATGCACGGCGAGCTCCTCTCGTCGTCATACTTGATGCTCTAAGGGCCTTCAGTGTGCGCCTAAAGTCTTTCGGTACCGTTCAAAAGAAAAAGTCTTTATGTACTCAATAACAAGGTAAATTGCAAATTTTGTCCAAAATGTCACTCGAAAAAGCAAGGATTACCCCGAGTCGAAATTTATTGCAAAACATCCACTAATTTTTCTGATTTTGCAAAACAGCGACGGAAAGGCACTGTTTGCTAGCGGTCGTTAGTTCTCCCGTTAGTCAAGGGAATAAGAAATGACTAATGTACCACTTCATCTTCAAACACAAACCGCATTGGCTCCGCTTCCCTAACTCGTTACCACATTATCTCGACCACCTATTCACATTACTCACAATCTCATTCCACTTTACGCTTTGACTTATAGTTCCGGTTATAGTACATCGATTGTCCTTGCATCTGCACAATACGGTAAGAACACAGTGCATTTTCCTGTTTATTTAAATTTTGTTCTTGGTTTTTATAAAAGGTACATTTTTTGTTAATGTTATGGGGTTATAATTGCAGGTGGTCCTATGAGAAATTTTAAAGAAGTAGAGGTGGATAATGAAACCGAAAAAGGGAGTTCTGACTTCTAAGAGTGACACACGTGGCACTGATTCAGATGATTTGGATAATAATCCAAAGAATGATGAAGTGTTTGATGATGATGAGCATATACTTGAAGACGTTCCTGTAAGTATGAATGATTTCAATCTAAATATAGACCCTAAATATGATTTGAGTATACTTACTTTAAAGGATTACTCAATGCTTAGAGAATATGCCCAAGAGTTGGTTAATCAAAATCCAGGCACAACTGTTAGAATTGATGTACAACTAGAACCAAATTCAGAGTCTTCAACAAGAAATTTAGAAAGGTGTATGTATGTTTGGGAGCTCTGAAATAAGGTTTCAAAGCTTGTGACAGAGAAATCTTAGGATTAGATAGATGCTTCATGTCAGGTCCTTTTTTTTGCAAAGCTTCTAACTGTAGTTGGGGTTGATGCAAACAATGGGATTTATCCAGTAGCGTATGCTGTAATTGAAGCAGAAAATAAGGTATTTTGGTGTTGGTTTTTGGAATTACTTGGAGAGGACCTTGGTATAGAAACTAACTTCAATTTCACTTTCATTTCTGATAAGAAAAAGGTACACATTTTCTTGTATAATTTGTCATGTATTTTATGTAAAATGAGAACAAGTATAGTTTTAATCCCATCCTGAACCTTAACTGTTCACATGGACTGATACAAGCCATTGCAACTGTGCTTCCCCAGTGCTGAACACAGGTTCTGTGTTAAGCATATTCATGAGAATAAGTAGTCACATTTTAAAGGAGGTGTTTACAAGGACATGATTTGGAATGCAGCTAGAGCCACTACTGTTGTTGAATTCAACAAAGAGATGGCTCATCTCAAGTCATACAATTCTGTTGCTTATGATTGGTTGATCAAGATTCCAGCTGAACAATGGAGCAGATCACATTTTTCAGGTAATTAACCAAGTAACAATGGACAAAAGCATACTAATAATTGGTCATATACTTATAATATAGAGTGTGATTTGTTTAACAAGCAAAACCCAATGTGATCTATTCTTAACCAACATATATGAGGTGTTCAATAGGCAGTTATTTGATGTCAGAGATCAACCCATCATTACTTGTCTTGAATATATCAGAGAGTACTTGATGAAGAGGAATGTAGTAGTTCAAAAAGTGATAGAAAATATTGTTGGACCACTTAGTCCTACTGTGACAGCCATGTTTGATTTTATCAAAAAATAAGCTAGTGATTACGTTGTTGATTGAAATGGAGGTTTTTTATATCAAGTAATTGTGCCTTACAAGGACCAGTGTGTTGTTAACATGGATAGAAGGGGGTGTTCTTGTATGAAGTGGGAGCTAACTCAAATACCATGTAAACAAGTCATGGCTGCAATATACAAGATGAATAAGAATGTAATGGGAGTTGGTATACCTGAAGAGTGTGTTCATGCTGCTTACAGACTAGAAACATGGACACATATATAATCAGTCAATATCAACTTATGTAGTGGCAGAGACTATTGGCCAGTAGTTGAGTTTAAAACAGTAATAATACCACCTATTTACAAACCCCAAGTTGACAGGCCACCAAAAAAGAGGAATAAGTCAATTAATGAGCTTGCAAGTCAAAGTTGTTCAGTTATTATGCAGTGATCTTTGAACAATAGAAATTCGATTAACTTGTATGTCTTTTGGAGTATAAGTACTAACTCTAGTAGATGCAAGACATTCTAACCATTCATAGTTTCATGTAATAATTGTATTGTTATTTAGTGTTTGGTAAATGTAATTTGTATATGTTTGTTTAATCATGTTATGTTTGTTGAGTATGATCTTCTAAAGTCAACTATCATGTAACGTATGTAAGGTGGGTAATTGGATGGAAATCATGCAAATGTTCATGGATACACTCACGCCAAACACCCCTTTTATCCAATGTAGTCAAAACTCTTGTTTAGTTTGTGTATTTGCAGACTATCTAAAATGCATCAGTGGAAATGTTAGACTCATTGGTATGCATATTGGTCTAGTATGTTGCATCAATTTTACTGATGTAAATGTTGATGTTAATATATGTTCACTTTAGCAATTTACAACCAAACATAGATCAGTAACATAAACAACCAAAATTTTATTGATCATAATAGTTGTTGACAACCATCACAAATTTCCCTGTCATCTAAACATACAGTTAGCTAGAACCACAACTTTCCCTATCATCCCATTCCTTCTTTTCCTTCATTTCCTTTAGATGTTTAAACACAGCTTCAAGATTTTTAATCCTCGTTTCAAAATCATCAACCTTTTATAACCCGGTATCTGCAGCCTCTTCTCCTTCGTAACACCCAAAAGCTTCATAGTAGTACTTTTGCTCCCTCATCCAATTCAGAATCTTTTCTCTCAAATCCTTAGGTATCATCCTATATGAACCATATTCAGCAATTGGTTCATCGCCAAATCCCTCAAGAACTAAATCAGAGAGAAAATATTTGTATAACACTTTTTCCCACTCATCTTCATAAGACTCAATGTACAAAGCCTTCCAATTATCATTTTGTGCCATCATTAGTGGTTTGGTTCATTGGGATTATGTGTGTTTTAGGGGAAAACAGGGTTGGAAATTTGGGATATGTGTGTGTATGGTTTGGTTCATTTAAATAAGCGGGATAGATACGAAAATGAATAGTCCCCAGGGAATCTCTTCGGTTGCCATGTGTTTTAGGTAGGAAAGGGATGAAACACAAAAAGATAGTTAAGACATTGCAAATTTTTTCCTTGAAAAGAGTCATCTAGACAATGGCAGGAAATGAGTGAAATGATGATAATACCCTCAGGGGTGGGGCCATGTAACGGGAGAACTAACGTTCGTTAGCAAACAGTGCCTTTCCGTTGCTGTTTTGCAAAAAACGAAAACATTAATGGCTGTTTTGCAACAAATTTTGTCTCGCGGTAATCCTTGCGTTTTTAGGAAATATTAGGGGCATAATTTGCAATTTACCCTCAATAAAATATCATCAACGATTTGAGCAAGCAATTCTAAAAACAAATGATGAAAATGAAGATTCACTTATTATTAACTGAGACTTTGTAACGTTTCTCATGTAGCTATGTAACTTGCAATAAAGAAATAAGGCATACATCTCTGACACATGTTGCAACTTGCAATTAAGAAATAGTTGGAACTAGGAAGAGGCGGAACTTAGTAGGAACCGGGAGGGGTCATGGCCCCCCAAATGTTTTTTAGCAACAAGTACATTTTTAATCCTTACTCTTTGTAGTAGTAGGCATTATTAGTAGAAATGTTAAATGAAAATGTAAATTAGCCATCCTAAAACAAATATGTTACATTTTGGCCCCTCTAATAATACTTTTCAAGTTCCGTCTATAGAACTAGGGGGTCTTCGGCTCTCGGGGTGTCACGGGACATTTTGTTTCTTAGTGCTAATGTTCGTAGAGAATTCCAAATTTCCGTAAGGGTCCAAAAAGTTGTGTTTCTAGTAATTGTTTGGTTAGTCGTGTGTTAATAAATGAAAAATAAACTAGATATTTATTAAACTTGGTGGTTTAAATGAAATCATTTTTTTTCATTTTTTCTCCTTAGGAAATGTTAATGGGCCGATTGACCCCCAACCAACTGAGCATTTCAATCAGTCACATCACATCATAACCTTTGCCAACCGAGTGTGACCCCAACCTTTTCAAAGTTATGCTTGGCCTGCCAACCGAAACTTTCAATTGTTTTGTGTGTGTATTTTTTTTTTGTGGGGTATGTTTTTGGTTGTGGTTGTGGTCGCCTTATTACCAAATTGTGGTTGGGGTGTAGTATTAGAGAGATAAAGTTGAGGTGACGCTGATGTGGCAGGGGGTGACCACAATAATTACAGTTTCCATTAGCATTGGTCTTATATTAAAAGAAAAACAATTATGCGCCCGGTCACATGTAGTCTTAGTTACGCTACAGAGTTACAGGATCATTGCTTCATTTCTTATCTCCAACACAGTACGTACACTTATCTTAACTACATATAATGTAAAAACCAAGTTTTCTTGAAAGTGAAAAAGTGAAAACTGGATCATTAAAATGAAAGGTTGGAATCATAAGTGAAAACTGGTTAAAATGGAAGGCTGGAATCATTAAAATGCAAAGTTGGACACATAATGCAATGGCTGATCAAAATAATGCACGGCCGGGCATATATCCAAGGAAAATATTGAATCAAAATAATGCAATGGCTGACGTGCACGGCTGGACATATACATATTCGTGGAAAGTTTTCAATCATTATAATCTTGAAAAGTATTCAGTCATACACGGCTGAAAACTTAAGAGTAGCCATAATGTGAATTTGAAACTTAAGAAACTATATATGGCAATAGTCTCTTCCATTGCCTATATAAACAACTATAACTTCTTAATTCATTTCATAAGTCAATTCGCATAGAAGAGATGAAAATGAAAAATGAAAAAAAATGTAAATGATGAGCTTGAGTTTTGTTTCTTTAAATTCGTATTTAGTTACACTGTCTACTAATATAGTTCGAATTATGATCAATGGTTGGTGTTTAGCAAAGAGTAAATGAACTTGTCTACCAATATAGTATTCAAAGGCTTCATCTCAGTTACTGATAACATCAAATAGTCCTGAATATTAAGTGTCAATTTCCCCCGATAATGCTTGTAATTTATATCATTTATATGGATTTACGCTTGTTTTCCATTTTTTTCCACTTTCAGGTAAATTACGATCATTGGAGCTAAAAAGACGCGGAATTGGAGAAATTATCAAAGATTTATCATAGTATGCTGACTTTGAAGAAGTTACGGCGTAACTCATCTCTCACATTACGCCGTAACTAAAGCGTGACTCAAAAAACCAACTCATTAGAAGATTACGGCGTAACTTTCCCCAAAGACTACGACGTAACTATATTAGGTCAAATGAGGTTCCACGCCGCTGATAACTACGCCGTAACTATTTCACCAACTACGGCGTAACCAAGTAATATTGAAGATACGGCGTAACTTCTCTTAAGGTTACGCCGTAACCAGCAGATCTAGTGCAAGTAATGAAGGAATTGAAGATTACAGCGTAACTCTTATTTTAGTTACGCCGTAACCTAGATCTGGCCTATAAATACCCCATGATTCTAGAGGAGCATACGGAGTTGTCTCCAAGGGAGAAATCACTCCCCTACGATAAGCATTAGCATTTTATCTTTTCTTTACTTTCGATTCATGTATTTCGTAACTTTGAATATTGAATTGATTTGTATGTTTAATATGAGCGGCCAAGCACCTCTTGGTGCTGGCCTAGTTATGATTCCTTAATTGTTTTGTTTACGTTTACATTACTTCCGTATAATTATTTCTAAGTGTATGCATGCATAGTTTATTGGTAGCTACCCTTGTTTCGGTAGTTTTGAATGGCGGTAGAGGCTAGTTGCTTAGGAGATATGACCAACTAACCCTAAGTGAGGTGAGGACGGAAGGGAAAGATATGACTAACTGACGACCCTTTCTACTTGTGCGATTTGACCAACTGATCACCTACCGTTTGGATGAACTTAAGAATTAGGGGGTGAGTGTTTAAGTTGCTAACGCCCGGGCACTCACTATTATAAATCTAGCATGTAGCGGTAGACACTTGTTGGATTGGTTTTGTTGGTCTTTTCAGGATGGTTCTACCAAGTCCAGACCTTTCTTTTGGTGAGTGAGGATTGAATAGTAATGGAGTAAGCTCAGAGCTAGGAGCAGCACCCTAAAGAGGTTTCAGGGGGGAAGCGTGCATTAGACCTTGACTCAGAGATGTGTTCAGATATACGGGCACACGTCGGAGTCCAAGCATGCTCTTAAGAGCTTGACTCTCAGGCTCTAGTATTTCTAGAATCGAAATTTGGAAGCTTACTCTCAGGATTAACCCATTCAATCCAATCACTAGGCTTGGGAATAGTCATCACATTGGTAATCATGCCACCAGACACAAATGGTTTGGGAGACTGATCTTTGTCGTGAGAATCAGGGAGATGATCTTCACCTATGACTCTCTTTTTGCTAATGGGGCTCCACGCGTCAAAGACCCTTGGATTCTTAGCAGTCCAACTAGCAATGATATCCTTTTCTTTCATAAGTTCATCTTAAAGAGCCTGATTTCTTTTAACTAGTTCAGTGTTTTGAATTTGAAAAGTGATAGCCATAAGCTTATTTTGTTTTAAAAGAAGCAATTCATCCCTACACTTGTTCAGTTCAAAACTTAGCTTGTTATATTTTGAAAAAAGATTTAATCGTTGCTCTTCTATAAACTTAAGGTCAACATTGATATAGTTCATATAAGACTGCCAATCAGAGTCATCATCCATAGAAAGTAAAATATTTACCTTCTTCATTGTGATGTTGACCCACTCTCAATTCCTGGCATGATTCTTCCCAACAGCTAGCTTGTCCTCTTCTGAGAGGGCCATCAGTGCACTGACATGCACCATTTCATCATCGATGAGACCGGCTCTTCATCCCGGTCGAAGGTTTCAAAGAACTAGGCCTTTGTTTTTACCCTGCACAGATTTAAAATTGTTTGTTGTTTCTGAGGTACTGGCCTCAAGCAATGCAAGCTTAGCTTTGAATTTCCTGTACTTAGCTTCAAAATCCACAGTTTTGTTTTGATCAGATTTGTTTTGAAAATTTTGATGAGACTGATAGATTTTTGGTTGAAATTTGCTAAATCCTGAGGACTGATTTGACCCTTGATGTTTGTAAGAGGATTCAGAAATCGTTTTTGAAAAACAGTCTTTGGCAAAATGACCATTTTTGTGAAACTTAAAGCATTCAGTGTCCTCATTTGCTTTAGCATTTGAAAAACCTTTGTTTCTTTTTATAAACCTCCGAGAGTTAGCAAGGAGTGCCATTTCCTGAAATTCAATGTTCAGGTCATTTAGGTACTCCTCACTTGATCTCTAATCAGGCTCATCATCTGAATTTTTCTGAAAATCTTGAACTACACATTAGAATAAAAAAAAGGTTGATATTGGTGTTGAAGTGGTGGTGGGGACTTCTTGACTTCCTGAGACTTCTTTAAGTCAGAGTATCGTCTGTTGATGAGGTTTTCCTCATAGACAAATTTCCCATAAATTTCGGGAAGTTCAAGATTCTGGATATGATTAGCATTCCTAAGTCCCTGAGAGAAATTCAGCCACTTCTCAGGAAGACTATTGACAAAACCAACATTGATTTCATGTTTGGACAACTTTACACCATCATTAGACAGTTCATTTAAGAGAGTTTTGTACCGGGTGTAAGTTTGAGACAGAGTTTCTGAGTCCTTAGCCCTGAAGGTGTTATACTCAAGTTTCAGGTCCATTATCCTGTTTTCCTTGGTATCAGAAGGGCCTTCATGACTGTGGACCAGGTCATCCCAGGTTTGTTTAGCTGTACTACGAGCTAATCATGAATCCATAATATCATCAGGAAGACATGATATGATGATACTTTTGAGTCTTTGGTCCTGGTTGACCACTCTCCTCTCATCCTGAGTCCACTGAGCTTCAGGTTTAGGCAAACCTTCAGCATTCTTTGGGATAAATGGACCTTCATTAATACACTTGATATAATAAGGTTCCATCCCAATCAAATAGCAAAGCATACGCTTTTTCCATTTGTTAAATTTACCAACTTCAAGTCTAGGGGCAACAGCTGAATAAGCTCCACCCTTTTTGTCGACTAGTTGGGGTACATCAATTTCAGCCATTAGGATCCTGATTTAAAAATGTTTTAGAGCGGCTTTAAAAGGTTTTATAATCGGCCTTGCTCTGATACCACTTGTTGTTCCCTATTCACTATCGTATAAAACAGTTAAGTATTTTAAAAAGAAACTAATAGTGAATCAATGACTGAAATGACATAAGTAAAAACACACTGATAAATTTTCAACATAATATTCTTTATTAGAAATGAATAACAAAGAATACATTACCCAAGTACTTCCGGAATAGTACTTGGGATTGAAATGACAAAGGGTTGGTACTCCTCACTAAGCTCAGGCTAAGTCTGAGCACAACTACTATGGAACCACTGAGCTATCTCAGGGACTGAGTTGTATTTGGAGGAGTGAAAGATGGCTAGTGTGTGTATGTTTTACAATTCACAAGCTTTTTAATCTTTCACTTCATCTCTTATGCTATTTATACAAGTGTGAGTATTAAATTTATCCTAAGTGATAAACTGACATTTACGAGAGACAAAATACTGAAGTATTTTGTCTCTGTTTACAATGACTATATTAAGTAAGAGACAAGGCTGCTTTCCATAATTCAGTGATGACACTGAGCCTGATAGTTTGCCATTTAGGGAAAGTTGACTTTGGTTGATAAGGACTTCGTCTTATCTGATTCAAACTTATCCCGCCTTGTCCCGCTCATTCTTCAGTCTTCATTGCCTTCAGTCTTCTACTTCAGTTTGTCTTCAGTGTAAGTAGTTGGTGAGGAGTTTAGGATTCAGTGAGTTATTGTCATCACTCACTGAATCCACCATCTTTTTCTTGACTCAGTCTTCACCCCTTAAGTTCCGCCTTACTGAGTGGAGAGACTTCTTCTTCGCCTCTTACTGAGTATCCTAAAGATGGCTCACTTAGAGACTATGCACTCAATGACCTGTTAGTGTTTAACGAACTAAACACTTAGGGTATTTTCTATTCAAATCCTAGATTAAGGGGTTTGGGTATTTACTGAACCCAACACCTCGTATAGTCCTTTTCAAGAATATGAAAGAAAGACGAATGAATGGATATACCCTCACAAGGGTGAAAGACATGATATTGAATTAGCATTTAAAGATTGGTACAAAATAAGATTTGGGAACTCAAAAATCAATAAGGGATTGGTTAAGCAGTACAAGTACAATCATCTTATTGACACAATAAATAACGATGAAAGATCAAGCATAAGTATAACAAGTAGTCTTATTGCTGAAGATGATGACCGGGGAAAATCATGTGATGAATGGCTTTCACAGAAATTTAGAACAGGTGGCATCAGTAATACTGCAAGAAAAAAGGGATTTAACAAATGGATGAATGAGTGCCAACGAGTGGTGGAAGTCGGCCAAGTACAAAGGCCCCCATGAAGCCCCGCGGCTCTGAGTCTAACTTAAAGACTCGTAAATAAATAAAGGTGCTCTTTCGGGAGACAACCCGAATTATCCCTTTCTTTTGTTTTATTTCTATTTCTGTAGGGTTTTGTGTTTTTAACCATTTTTGCAGGAAACAAGGAAATGATTGATGCTGCATTTTGCTGATCTGACCATAGTTACGGCGTAACTCATCTACGTGATTACGCCATAACCAACCTTTTGCAGCAGAATTTTAGACGTATTACCAATTACGGCGTAATACCATCTCAGTGGTTACCGCCTTAGCCAATCGCTTTGCAGCTTATATAAGATTTTTCCACTTACGGAGTAACTCCATCAAAGAGTTACGACGTAACCTTCCTCTGCTTTACTTCTTTCATTTTAAAACACAATAGCCTTGTATTAGTATTTTAAATGAACTTTGTGGGTGTGTTCCCTGTAAACCCTTACGAGACTTCACTCATCCACTTGGGACACCAAGTGGTTTAAAAGGCTTGTTGCATATTCTAAATGCAACCGTGATTCCTACGAAAGTGAGTTAGGTTTGTTTTTCATTTTTCATTTTTTCTTTTTTAGAATTATGCTTGTCGGTAGTGTGATTTCAGGGATTGAAGTTTGCTCATGGATGCTTACACGAAGGCACGTCTCTTTTTTGTGGGCCTTCTTTCTTTTTGGAGCAAATTTCAGGGAAGTTCTCGCTTTAGTTCTACTTTTCTCTTCACCTTTATTTAACGCTTAGTACAAAAGGGACTTTGTACAATTCAAGTGGAGGGACGGGAGTAGAATTATCTCTTGAACATTATTTTGCCCTCGTTTTTCTAGTTTATTTTGAAAAAATTATGCCATT
Organism: Chrysanthemum makinoi; assembly: GCA_910596185.1. Taxonomy (NCBI): domain Eukaryota; kingdom Viridiplantae; phylum Streptophyta; class Magnoliopsida; order Asterales; family Asteraceae; genus Chrysanthemum; species Chrysanthemum makinoi. Next base: position 159,368,302 of record OU343219.1, read on the forward strand.
TTTAAAATTTTGACATGTTTTTCTTAAACTACTAGATTAGACCTTAGCCGAGTACATACAACCCTTGATATTATATGGTGAGATTAGCCTTATCCGTTTCCAATATTTTACCCCAAATCCACCAAATTATGAGTGTGCTGGTAGCTTGTAAACTTTAGAACTTGGCCTTTGCATCATTTCGAGACCATAGACGAGGTATGTTGAGTTAGCTCGATGTATTTGGACTTTTCAGTTTTAGAAGGCAATATTATAGGATTATCACCCAAATAGCCTACCATTGTGTGTCTATCGATTAGTCACCTCGACTTCTCGACCCCCATGTGAAAACCTTTTGTTGCACTCACCTTTAGTGCAAGATACCCCTAGATACACCCATCTGAGCCATTTATTTCATTTTGTTAACCCAATATATTGTTTCGATACACCTATACACCTTAGCCTACCCTGTAGTCTTTATTTGTGATTGGGAAGTCATCATTTGCCTAAGTTCAAGGTTCAAGTGGAAAGGTTCGGAAATCACACTTTCGTCAACGACATATTCCTGAAGATCATTGAAGACCCCCCGAATTCCCATAGTTCATCTCAAGTGGGGGGATAATATGTGTAGTTATTATTGTTATGTTGAAAAAAAATAAAAAATAAATAAAAAACAGTGATTCGAAAAGAAAAAAAAATTGTTATGTTATTTAGTAATTGTAAAGTGTGATGTTATAAGCACTATGTTATGAGCTTTATAGATTAGTATCGAGGAGGCCACCTCGGTCACATTCGAAGATTGGAGTTGGTAAATTTGCCAACTGTTGGAGAAAATGTAATGTGCCCATCATGACGTCCTCTAATGACACATCTACCTAGTATTTCATGATCCGGTTTCTTGACTTCAAAGCTTGAACTTTGGGAGGACGGTAAGTGGTGATGACTTGGTTATAGGTTTAGACTACTTGCTTGATTTTTATTTTACACAATTTATATATCCCACGTCTTACCCTACCCTTTAGTCATGAAGCGTGTCTAGGTGATGCAGCGAGCAATCTATGGTGTCTTGGGCATGGATTTGGTCATGTATCATTGATTTTTTCCACTTCGCCGTGACATGTTAGTAATGACGAGTCACCCCTTAACCTTTGTCGTGTCTACCCATATTGCCTTCGAGAATTGTTTAGCCCTTAACTCTAGTGGTGGAGATTTGTGTAACCGCCTAGCTTATGATAGAATACATGCTATGACTGTGCGATTGAGTGATCACCCCGAAATTGATACTTAGAATAGTTTAGAGATTTGAGTGTTTCATTCCCATTTCGTGAGGTGTTCGGCTTTGTTTTATTCTAGCATAAGGGATTTGTAAACTTATATTTTCCAGGTTTTGGGAGATATCTTTTTAGGAATCTTTCTAATAAGGTCTACGTGAGGGCAAGTAGAGTTCAAGTGGGGGGATATTTGATAACATAAAATAGTCATGAATATTAAGTGTCAATTTCCCCCGATAATGCTTGTAATTTATATCATTTATATGGATTTACGCTTGTTTTCCATTGTTTTCCACTTTCAGGTAAATTACATGCATTGGAGCTAAAGAGATGCGGAATTGGAGAAATTATCAAAGATTTATCATAGTATGCTGACTTTGAAGAAGTTACGGCGTAACTCATCTCTCACATTACGCCGTAACTAAAGCGTGACTCAGAAAACCAACTCATTAAAAGATTACGGCGTAACTCTCCCCAAAGACTACGACGTAACTATATTAGGTCAAATGAGGTTCCACGCCCCTGATAACTACGCCGTAAATATTTCACCAACTACGGTGTAACCAAGTAATATTGAAGATACGGCGTAACCACTCTTAAGGTTACGCCGTAACCAGCAGATTTAGTGCAAATAACGAAGGAATTGAAGATTACGGCGTAACTCTTATTTTAGTTACGCCGTAACCCAGATCTGGCCTATAAATACCCCACGATTTCCGGCATTTCAAAGCATCCCATTCCACACACCACAACCAAAAAACGTGGGAAGAAGCCAAAGGCAGGTCTAGAGGAGCATACTGAGTCGTCTCCAAGGAGAAATCACTCCCCTACGATAAGCATTAGCATTTTATCTTTTCTTTACTTTCGATTCATGTATTTCGTAACTTTGAATATTGAATTGATTTGTATGGTTAATATGAGCGGCTAAGCACCTTTTGGTGTTAGCCTAGTTATGATTCCTTAATTGTTTTGTTTGCATTTACATTACTTCCGTATAATTATTTCTAAGTGTATGCATGCATAGTTTATTGGTAGCTACCCTTGTTTCGGTAGTTTTGAATGGCGGTAGAGGCTAGTTGCTTAGGAGATATGACCAAATGACCCTAAGTGAGTAGACTGAGACGGGAAGGGTAAGATATGACCAACTGACGACCCTTTCTACTTGTGCGATTTGACCAACTGATCACCTACCGTTTGGATGAACTTAAGAATTAGGGGGTGAGTGTTTAAGTTGCTAACGCCCGGGTACACACTATTATAAATCTAGCATGTAGCAGTACTTAATGACTTGGCTTAGGGGACCAGGAACAACTGGACTTATGAAGGGACACCTGACTTCTCCAGTGGTGGCATCTTTACGGATAGGTTAGGGCGAATTGACCAAATGTTGTCCTCTCGAATTTGACCCCACTTGAAGTAATTGGAAGTAAGTAGACGTAGACATTACTAGCTAGGAGGATTCACTAGGTTAGCAGCACTCTCCTCTATTGATTAAACCTTTGCCTTTTATATGCTTTAGTAGTTAGTTAATTAATTCCTTATCGAAATCATTATTAATCTGTGACACCTAGACTTAGTAATAATCCAACACACATAGCTCTTGGGACGACCTCGGTTTTATCGAATACTACACTACACATGACCGGGTACACTGCCCGTTAGTGCATTAGGGTAGACCATAGGTATAACAAGACTTTATAAATATTAAAACCTGGTCAGTAAAACCTGCATCAGTTACCCAGTACGATCAAGTTTGCAAAGTTGTAAAGAAAGAACTTAGTGGGACCCCTGAAGAGGTAGTTTAACATTTAATATACTGTTTTCCATGATTTTTTTTTAATCTTAGTATTTATGTATAATACTCAGATATTTGACGAGTTTGATCAAGTTCCAGTTGCAAGTGCTTTTTTTGAACAGGTGCATGTTGCTCATACTCATGGGACAAAAAGTTGTTGTGAAGGTTCAAATTTGGAAGTTATTGCGTGGTATTTTTAGTTATGAGCACAACATAATCTACTTCATGTTTAAAAGTTTATCATTAGACCTGCAATGTCAACCCATGACGCAAATGTTCCTGACAATCAAGATATCAACATTCTTGACCAAATTGCAACAAATGTCATGGTGAATTTGTTATTAATCCTGTTAATGTTCTTGATTCGTTGAGTCTATAGGAATTCATTACACGTTCTTTGGTTTAGGGTTTATATTGATTCGTTGTTTAGGATTTCGTTTTTGGATATGAATGCTTTTAGCTTTTATGGTCTTTTTAGGGTTAGAAATAATTTTGTTTGTTATTCATATGAAAAAGATTGTGAACCATTATTAGACCATATGTGATTATGCGTATATTTGATCTATAAAATGGTTGCGATTTATGGTCAAATTACGGTCATTTGCTAACCATAATATGATTATTTATTAGTTTCTTTTCCATTCATGAGTAACAAACAATTAGAGTATCTGGATGACTGCCCATATTGTTATTAGTTCACAACCCAATTCAAACGTGGCTCCCCATGTCTCCAAACTATTTTGTGATATATATTAGACAACTAGAAATCATATTATACATACTTCCAAAAATTATAATAAAGTATTACCTTGTGTATCCTTGTCTCATTGCCATTTAAATGGCAACTATAAAATGACTTGTGTATCCTTGCCTTTCCATTTGACGTTGGAAGAAAAAAAAATTCCTCATAGTAATAATGTTAGCAACGTATGGGCTTACAAGCTTTTTTTAACCTTATAGTTATTTATAGTTATGTGATTAGGAGAGCACCCCTTCTCCCGAAGTTACGGGGTCATTTTGCCGAGTTCCTTCGACATCTTCGTCTTTCTTGCAATGTAAGTAAGTTAGTTCAATAGAAGCCGGATTTCTAGGTGAAAGCTTGATGATTTGAAACTTTCCATATATAAAAAAGAAATAGAAAGAGCACCTTAGACTTTTATACTTTTAAGAGAACAATAATTAAGTCTTAAATAATCCAAAGTATTAAACAAAGCCAACCAAGATGTCTCTACTTTATTTCTTCTTGACACAAAAATGGCTACATTGGAGCAGTTGACTTTGAAAATTGAGAATTGATGATTTTTTTATTATAAATGTTTATGAGCCAATGTTTGAAACATGGCACATTAATGCATTTCCTAAAATACGAGTTGACAAAGAGTTAATGATTTGAAAAACATTCATATATTTACACTATGACAATTTTACTACAAATCATTTCCATATATAAATCTAAAGAATGACAACTTTATTACAAATCAATTCCAAATAATTTCCATATATAAATCTTAAGAATGACAACTTTACTACAAATCGTTTCCAAAAGGTTTTGTTATGACAACTTTTCAAATCGTTTTAAGTTTTCAGTTTTAAGGTTTCATGTGAAATTTATATTTACAAACATAAATGTGTGTGTCTATCAATAATGCTCAGGGCTAAACAATTCCAAATATGGGTGTCTATTTTCCCGACTCTGTTTTCTCGCATGACCAGCTTTATGTTGCGTTTTCTAGAGGGATATTACGTAGAGCTACAAAGGTATTAGTGAAATCAATCAAAGAGTTCGGTCAAGGAGGAGTCTACACCTAAAATCTCATGTACCAAGAAGTTTTACGCGATGAATAACGTGAATTGTTAGTTATTATCTCATAATTGATATAATTTTTTATTTTTTGTTTCACTAAATGTTTTTTATGTTCTTTGATATATGTTAAGAATCTTTTCTTGAATTGAATTGTTGTATGTTACAACCTTTTGCAATTGCGTTTTGATCTTTTCACGTTCTATTTTGAACGTTACACAAAATACTTACCACAATATTGCATATCGTTAATTGTCTATCCTTAGTAATTTTCGTTGTTATGCACAGATACTCACCTAGTATTTCATATTATTGTATTAAAAAAATTAACATACAAGGTGAAAACTACATTTAAACCGTCATCTAGAATAAAACTTTTACACAAGTAGAATCCACGCAAAAGTAAATGCTAAAAATGAAGTTGGGGAATTTTTTAAATTGCATATATAATAGCTTAAGCTAATTATGATAAGCACATAATCAGCTTATTGGAACCAACTTATTCTATATGCATAAGCACCTTTCTAAAACATCAAGAAAAATAAAATTCTATGATGGAATAAAAATAAAGAACGAATTTGATTGATTGCACATAACTTCGGTTACTTACCCTGCAGACGACAACTAGTGCCGGATGTGTCAAGGATGATTGTGATATTTGGCGGGGAACAGTGAGGGAGGTCGAACGTTTGCCCTTGATATGAGAACTTCAGAAACTGGAGGCGGGAATATAATACTCAGCCATCCCGCCGTCACATTGTGGGTTTTGATTCCTGGATTGAGTTGTTTATATTTTATGAATTTTATTTTATTTAATTTTCACTTAAAGGAAAAACGCAAAAATCGCTATGGTTTTGGAAACACATACTCAATCCTTATTGAAAAATTTGAAGTGCGATTATATGTTGGGATATAAAAGACAAAGCACTGAAGAAAGTCAAAGTGCTGAAGAAAGTCAAAGTACTGCTAAAAAAGAAAGTCAAAGTACTGCTCAACATCAAAGTACTGCAAAGCTAAAGAACTACTATATCGTTTATGGAAAGCTTTGTTATTCTAGAATATTCTTAGTTTAGTTTTAGTATTACTTGTCGTACAAGAGTTATAATTGTAAACCGACTAGGGTATTCCTTATGCCTATAAAAGGACCCCTAGATTGGCATTAGATATACGACTTTTAGAGAGAATATTAGAGTTTATCAAGTTCAATATTAGAGTTATTAGAGTTGTTAGTAAATTTGTGTATCAAGCAGGTTCAAAGTATTAATAAAATCGTTGAAGTTAAAGTTATTCTTCTTAGCTTTATTAAAGTAGTTTCCGCATACTTAATAGAGTAAATTCAGTGTTTCATTGTTAGTGACTTAGGATTTATCCGAGGTTGCTAAGCCCTTACAAGCTATATAGTTAGTTTGATCAAAAGTATATCGATCCAACAAGTGGTATCAGAGCTTGTGTGGAAACTCTGATTAAGAAAAAACCCTTAAAACCGATTTAACTACAAACCCTAAAGATGTCGACTGAAGCTGCACCACCCCCATCCATCACCTCACTCAGAATTCCTATCATCAAAAAGGGAGAATATGATCTCTGGAGCATGAAGATGAGGCAGTACATTGCTATTACAGACCATGCACTGTGGAATGTAATTGTCAATGGTAATGAAGTTATTGAAGATCTTGTAGAAGTTCCTAGACAACCTAAACCACCTAAGGCCGTCTTTCCAGCAGCTACAATAAGAAATCAAGAAAAGGCTCTCAACATACTGTTGTCTGCTATTCCTGATGGTCACCTACTCAAGTTCCATGATGCTAAGGATGCAAAACAACTATGGGCTGCTCTCAAGAAAAGATTTGGAGGTAATGATGCTTCCAAAAAGATGCATAGAAATCTGTTGAAACAACAGTTTGAAACATTCACTGTTGGTGAAAGAGAAGGTCTTGATGCTGCCTATGACAGATTCCAAAATCTTCTTAGTATGCTTGAGTTATACAAAGCAGAGGTATCTGTTGAAGATTCAAACCTGAAGTTCTTAAGAAGTTTGCCATCGGTATGGCATGTGATTGCTACTATGATCAGAGGACAACCTGGTTTAGATACTATGGACTTTGATGATCTCTACAATCATTTGAAGGTAGATGAGCATGAGATGAATGGCCAAACAAGTTCGAAATCTCATAGTATTGCTTTTGTGTCTTCTGAAAAGAGAGGCAGTACTTCCACTAAAAGTACTGCTTATCCTACTCAAAGTACTGTTGCTCAAAGTACTGTTGCTTATCCTACTCCTACATCATCACCTACAAACATCATCCACTCTGATGAAGTTGTATGTTCTTTCTTCGCTCAACAAGCCACATTACCTGTTACTTATGAAGAAGATTTGTCACAAATTGAAGAGGATGCTCTTGAAGAAATTGATATAAGGTGGCAAGTTGCTAGGATCAAGAAGTTCATGAAGAAAACAGGCAGAGACATTGACTTCAAACCCAAACAGGGTATAACGTTTGACAAGTCCAAGATTGAATGCTTTAATTGTCAAAGAACTGGACACTTTGCTAGAGAATGCAAGTTTGCTAAATATCAGGCAAATAGAATGATTGAGAAACCCAAGCTTGAACTAAAGGAAATTCCTATCACTGAAACAAAAGCTTTGGTTGCTCAAGAAAATCTATCAGAGGTTGACTGGAGTGCTGAATTTGATGATGAACCAGTAACCTACTCTATGGTCGCTGTGGAAGAATTTGATTGGAGCACAGCTTTTGATGAGGAACCAGGATTTGTTGCTTTGAGATCAAGAGATGGTCTTGGAAGCTTTGATTGGAGCATGGAAAGTGAAGAAGAACCTGTTCTGCTTGCTATGGTAGCTACTTCACCAAGTTCACCCCCTATCTCTGAGGTATGCTCTAAGTGTCATGATTTTTATCAAAAAGTGCTTAAAGATTATGTAACTGAAAGAGATAATTGTAGAAGGGCTAGGTCTGAAGTAGCTGGTTATCAAATAACTTTAGAGTCAATGGAAGCCAAAGTAATAACTCATGAAAATAATGAAATGGCTTGGGCAGAAAAATATGAGCAACAGGATTATCAATTAAAATTGAGTGAATGGAAGTTAGGATGTAAGATTTCTGAAATTGAAAAGCTGACTAAAGAAAGGGATGAATTGTTAGAAAAGTTTGCTAGTTGGGAAGAATCTGGCCTTTCACATGTTAGTTTTGTTGAAAAACAGAAAAGAGCACACATTAAAACAGGCCTAGGTTTTGGTATGGAATTTAGTAGCACAGAAGAAAACCCACCTAGTGATAAGGAACAAATTGATTCAGAGGATATATTAACTAGTGATGATGAACTCATTAGCTCAGAAGAGAACACATCTAGTAATGAGGAATCAATTAGTCAAACACCTCCTGAATTTAAGAAAGACAAAGGTTATCATGCAGTTCCTCATCCCACTGGTAGTTTTCAACCACTTAGGACAGATTGTTTCTCGTTTTGGAGTAGACAATTTAGAGTTAAGGAAAAAGCTAACTGGTCAATCTAATTCAGGTCCATCTAGTTCTGAAACCCCAAAAGAAACAGTTGAAAACCCTAAGGATGATAATGTTAAGAGTCAAGCAGTACCTTCAACTCAAAGTATTGCTAAACATTCAGCAGTACCTTCAAGAAAATCTTTTCAAAATACTGCTAAACCTTTTTGGGATAATTTTGGTCAAAATAATTTTCATAATTCACCAAAAAGTCAAGTTAGGTTTGGTCATAGAACTAAAGGAAGAAATTTTAGGAGTATGGGTCAAAAATTGTGTTTTGTTTGTTATAGTCCTAATCATTTGATTAAGGACTGTGACTTTCACTCAAAATATCTAAGCAAATTCCCAAAGACCAGTCCTACCAACCATAAGCCAAGGGAGAATAAACCAGTTTGGAATAATTCACATAGGGTTAACCACAAAAATTTCTCAAAAGACTATAGGTACCCTCACCAGAGAAAATCATTTTCAAAACCACCAATACCCTCAAACATTTTTCAAGGAACTGTTAAGTCAAAAGTTTCTCAAGCAGTACCTTCTCAAAGTACTGCTAAGTTCTCACCCAATCTAGAAGGCGTTACACCACAAAAAGTGTATCTGGATCAAAGAAATCTACTCAAAAAGTTAAAACCAGCTGGGTTAAGAAAGAAAGTACTAATGGGGAACAAACAGTACTTTCAGCAAGTAAGAGTGAAACAGATGATTTTGTTGAAAATAATAAAGAGAATTTTGATGAAAAAGAGATTTTTGTTGAAAAACCAACACAAGTTTTGGAACAACCAAAGATAATTGATCATGTGCTTAAAAACAGTGGAGATTACATACTTAAAGAATTTAAGTTTGTCACTCCACAAGGGGAACACAAGTCAGTAGTGGCTTGGGTTCCTAAAATTAACTAACTCTTTTATCTTTGTGCAGGGCAACCCAGAAGAGGAGCTTAAAGATCATTTAATTGTGGATAGTGGTTGCTCTGGAAGTATGACAGGAGACAAAGAGATTGTGTCAGATTTTAGATCTTATTTTGGAGGAAGAGTTGCATTTGAGAATGATCCTAGTGGAGGAAGAATTACTGGCAAAGGAACCATCAAGGCAGGAAGCATAGATTTTGAGAATGTTCGTTATGTGAAGGAGCTCAAGTTCAACCTTTTTTCAGTCTCTCAGATATGTGACAAGAAGCACCCTGTGTTATTCACTGACACAGAATGTCTTATTCTTTCCCCTGAGTTCAAGCTTGTTGATAATAACTTGGTAACACTGAGAGTACCAAGAACCAATGATGTGTACAGTCTGGATATGAAGAGTCTTAACTCTTCTGAAAGAGCAACTTATTTAGTAGCAAAGGCAACACTTGAAGAAGTACATCAATGGCATAGAAGATTAGGTCATGTGAATTTCAAGAATATCAACAAGTTGGTTAAAGGAAATTTAGTTAGAGGTTTACCTTCCAAAACATACAAGAATGATCACTCATGTTTGGCATGCAAGAAGGGTAAACAACACAAAGCTTCATGCAAGAAAATTGAGGAAAGAACAATTAGAGATCCTTTAGAGTTGCTGCATATAGATCTGTTTGGACCTGTTTCTGTTGCAATTCTAAATAAGAAGAAGTACTGCTTAGTTGTAATAGATGATTGTAGTAGATTTAGTTGGGTATTTTTCTTGGGATTTTAAGATGAAACCTTTGATTCTATTCATGATCTTATAATAGCCCTTGAAAATCAATTGAGACTCAAAGTAAGAGGTATTAGATGTGATAATGGGACTGAATTCAAGAACAAGTTTATGGATGAATTTTGTGCCAAGAAAGGAATCAAGAGGGAGTTTAGCATTGCTAGAACTCCACAGCAGAATGGTGTTGCAGAAAGAAAGAACAGAACCTTGATAGAAACAGCCAGAACAATGCTTGCAGATTCTCAATTACCTATTCAATTTTGGGCTGAAGATGTAAGTACTGCTTGCTATGTGTTGAATAGAGTATGAGTTACTAAACCTCAGATGAAGACACCTTATGAGTTGCTTATGGGAAACAAACCTAACATACGTTTTATGAAACCTTTTGGATGTCCTCTAACTATTCTCAATACTATTGATGCTTTGGGAAAATTTGATGGGAAGTCAGATGAACGATACTTATTGGGATATTGTACAAATAGTAAAGGATTTAAAGTGTACAACAAGGTCACCAAAAAGGTTCAAGACTGTCTTCATGTTGAATTTTTAGAAGATCAAGAAAATCAAAAGGGTAAAGGTCCTGATTGGATGTTTGATCTTGATGTTTTGACTCCTTCCATGAATTATGTTCCTGTTAGAGAAGAAAATCAAGTTGTTCACACAGAAGAAGATTTACAGTACATTGTTCATGGAGTTAATATTAGACATGATGTTGTTCCTGATGAAGAACCTATAACTGTTGAGAAGAGGAAAAGTACTGATGAACCAAAATCCACTTTGTCTGCTGAGGATCAAGCTGTTCAAGATGAACTTAATAGGATGCTTTTTCAAGAAACAATAGCACAATCTTATGAGGATGAACAAAGAAGAGTTTATGAAGAAACAAAGAAAAAGGGTAAGTCTACTGATTATCCTCACAGCACTTTGGATCACAGTACTTTGGGTCAAAGTACTGCTGCACCAATTGACAATACTTCTGATGATTTGTATGATCCTAACATGCCTGGTTTAGAAGACACTGATGATGAATTAGATGATGAAGGTATTTTCTCAAATTCCAATGAAGGATCTGATTTCACAAATTTGGATGATGATCTTGAAGTTCCACAGACTCCTACATTAAGAGTTCATAAAGATCATCCTACTGGTCAAATCATTGGACCTTCTACTTCTGGAGTGCTCACAAGAACCAAGGCTAAAGGCTTCTCTAAGCCACATAATGCTTTACTTAGCTTTGTGTATAAACAAAACAGGATGAATCATAAGGATCAACAAACGTGTTTATTCACTTGTTTTATCTCTCAAGAAGAACCCAAGAATGTAGCTCAAGCATTAACTAAAGAGAGTTGGGTTGAAGCCATGCAAGAAGAACTTCTTCAATTCAAACTTCAAGAAGTTTGGGTACTATGTGATCTACCAGATGGAAAGAAAGTCATTGGTACAAGATGGGTTTTCAGAGTTAAGAGAGATGAAAGAGGGAATGTCATCAAGAACAAAGCAAGATTAGTTGCACAAGGATATAGACAAGAAGAAAGAGTGGACTATGATGAAGTGTTTGCTCCTGTAGCAAGGATTGAAGCCATTAGAATTTTCCTTGCTTTTGCATCTTATATGGGCTTTCCTGTTTATCAAATGGATGTCAAGAGTGCCTTTATTTATGGCAAGATTACAGAGGAGGTCTATGTCAAACAACCTCCTGGTTTTGAGGATCCCGCACATCCAAACAAAGTCTACAAAGTTGTTAAGGCTCAGATGGCCTTCATCAAGCACATAGAGCTTGGTATGAAAGACTCTCCACTTTCTTATTGCAACATGGTTACAGGAGAGGAGCAATTGATAAGACTTTGTTTATCAAGAGAGACAAGAAGGATATCATGCTTGTTCAAGTCTATGTAGATGATATCATCTTTGGAGCTACAAAACAGTCTATGGTGAAAGAATTTGAGAGGCTTATGCAACAAGAATTTCAAATAAGTTCCATGGGTGAATTAACTTTCTTTTTGGGGCTTCAAGTTAATCAATCAAAGGCTGGAATTTTTATTAGTCAAGACAAGTATGTCACTGACATTCTTAAGAAGTTTAACTTTGATGCTATGAGGCCAGTCACCACACCCATTAAAGCTATCAACTCATTAGTCAAGGATGAAGATGGACAAGCTGTAGAAGTCAAGCTTTACAGATCAATGATTGGCTGTCTTATGTACTTAACTGCATCTAGACCTGATATTATGTTTGCTGTCTGTTTATGTGCAAGATATCAAGTCTCACCTAAGGTCTCTCATATGAATGCAGTCAAGAGGATTTTTAGTTATTTGAAACAACAACCTAAGTTAGGGTTGTGGTATCCAAAGGATTCACTTTTTCACTTGGAAGCCTTTTCAGATAGTGATTATGCAGGTGATAACTATGATAGAAGATCAACCACTGGAGGATGCCAATATCTTGGAAGGAGATTAGTTTCATGGCAATGTAAGAAACAAACCATTGCAACAACATCATCCACTGAAGCAGAATATGTTGCTGCTGCAAGCTGTTGTGGACAAGTCTTATGGATGCAGAATCAACTCTTGGATTATGGATTCAATTTCAAGAATACTCCTATCTACATTGATAATGAGAGTACAATCTACATTGTGAATAATCCTGTTTACCATTCCAAGACCAAGCATATAAAGATTAGGCATCATTTTATTCGAGATTGTTATGAGCATAGGCTCATTAATGTTGTCAAGGTCCACACAGATGACAATGTAGCTGATCTACTCACAAAAGGATTTGATGTTTCAAGATTTAATCATCTAGTGGTGAGTATTGGTATGATTAACTATTAAGCTACAATTAATGGGAGGACTTATTAGTTAGTTAGTCAATAGTCCTATGCATTGTTTAAGGGGAGGCAAAACAAATCTTTTTGATGTTTTCGCCATTGTGAAGAAGAGGCTGGAAAAGTACTGCTTATTGTTTATCTGAAAGTACTGCTGTGAAAGTACTGCTTACGTGGAAAGTACTGCTAGTCTTATCAACGTACTGTTCCAACGGTCAAAAGATGGGGTAAAATTAAAATAACGGTAACTGTATTTATTGGGCAGTGATTTTTTTTAAATCTTACCTATAAATAACTACCCTCCAATTTTCCCTCTCATCTTTATACTTATCAATCTTTTCCATATCTCTCTTATCTTATTAACATTCACTATTCATCGCACCATTTTCTTATAACAACATCACAATGGCGAATCGAAACACAGTTAGTAAGCATAATATGGTGGCTAACTTGGACAAAACACCGTCCCGTGTTCTTTTTCATGACATAATTGATTTCCTCGCTGGATCAACCATCAATTATGCCCTTTTGGTTGAACCTGGCATTATTGAGCCATGGATTCAACAATTTTGGGAGACTGCTAGAACTCATATGGAAGATGATGAATCCTACATTCAGGCTAAGGTTGCTGGGAAGATCGTTAGAGTTAGTGAAGCATCGATTCGAGAAGATTTATTGTTTGATGATGCTGAAGGGGCTATTCGTTTTGATAAGCAAGTTCTTTGGGATACATTAAGGGATATTGGGTATGAAAGGTCTTTAACTGAAACAACTATTAGGAAACCCTTGTTTAGTCCTCAATGGAAGTATCTTGTTCATGTATTACTTCATTGCATAAGTTCCAAGAGTACTTCATGGGAACAATTTGGATCTAATATTGCATCTGTTTAGTGGGATTAGCTACTAATCGTCGCTTTAACTTTTCAAGATTAATTTTAGATGGAATGCTATCTCATATCTCCAATGGTTCACCATGGTTAATGTACCCACGGTTTATTCAAGTTTTCTTGAACAAACAACTTCAGGATGTACCCAAACCTTCGAGCTTGTTACCTGTTGTTGTGCAACCACCAAAGGTATTCACTTTCATGGCTAGGAAGAGTGACAAATTCTTTGGGAGGAATATACCCTTGACTACTCATATGATGGAAGTTGTGCAAGCTGTTAGAGCTGAAGCTGCTGCAAGTGAGGAACATGAGCTTTCAGCATCAAGAGAAGGTACTGCTTCTTCACAAGGTACTGCTTCACAGGAAGGTACTGAAGCTCAACCTACTGCATCTCCACAAGATATTGCTCATGGTGATTCAGAACCAGAGGTAAACCCACCATCCTCTCCCAATGATTATACTTCCACATATGGGTCTCAAACATCTGGAGGAGATGAGGGAGATATGGCTTCTGAGGGTCTAGTTCTGGATAACTATGCATTAACAAGGGAGCTTTTGAGATTAAAGAAACATTATAAAGCTCAAGTTGCTCAACTGATGAAGTTGAACAACAAGTTTAGAAGATTGAAGAACTTTGTATGGCCATTAGTTCAACATCACAGATTGTGGGTTAAGTCTCAGAAGAAGAAAAGAAAGAATTTTAAGAAGGCTTCTAAAGGCAAGAAGATTCACAAGCATTCTTCATTCCAATTAGGGAGGAATTTGGAGCAAGTAAATTTGAATAAAGATGCTGAACATTTTGAAGAACAAGAAGCTAAGGATCTTGATAAAGAAGAAGCTGAGAAAATTAAAGATACTGAGCCTCAGGGTACTGAGCCTCAAGGTACTGGACTTCAAAGTACTGGTGTACAAAGTACTGATGATCAAGGTGTTGCTGCTCTTCAAGGAACATATAGACAAGAGCTAATTACACCAAGGACCCTAAATTTTGAAGAAGAAGTTGGTCCTTCAACAGTCTTACAAGAAGAGGAAGCTGATACACCTAAAGTAGAGCGTACTGCTAGTGATGATGAGACTGTTGCTCAAATATTGCAAAACCTATCAAGACCAAGAGGTGTTAGTATTCCAGGAGTTGTTGAATAACAACCTCAAGCTTCTCAACCTGCTTTAGATCCAAAGGATAAAGGAAAAGGTAAATTGGTTGAAACAAAGAAGAAAAAGAAGCTGACTTTGGCAGAACTAAGAGCTATTGAAGTGGCTAAGAATGAAGAAGTTGCTAGGAAGATACAAGCTGAATTGGATGCTGAAGTTGCTATACCAGAAAAACCAGCAGTTATACCACAAAGACCACCTAGTATTGCTAAGGAAAGAAATGCCATGATGGCATATCTGAAAGGTCAGGGATATACTGGATTACAGAAACTGAAATATTTAGAGATGAAAGATTTGTATGATGCTGTTAGAGAAGCATATCAAAAGCAAGTTGAAAGTATTATTTCTTTTAAGGATGATGAAAAATAGAATGAGGATGCAAGAAAAAGGAGCTTAAAGAGAAAAAGAACAACTGGTGATGAACAGCCATCAAAGAAGGTAGAATTGAGATCAGATACAGTTGATGAGCTGAGGAATTATCTAAGAGTTGTAGATTTTGAGCATCCTAAGTCCAAAGATGTTGCAGCAAAGAAGTCTAAGATGTCTACATTTGAAGTTGTAGAATCAAAGGATGGAGACTATATGATGTTCCATAGAGAAGATGAAAGCTTTATAGTATTTAATTTTCTATGGGATATATTGCACATGATAGATAGAGAGGATCTGTTTCACTTGTATCAACTAGTGCAAGATTATTTTGAGCATATTCCTTCAAAAGGAGTTGGTTTAGTCTTGATAGGAGATCTGATAACTATCTGGGAGACAGAAGAAACAAGCACTGGTGAAATCTGGAACAATCAAGAAGTTTGGGAGATTACTAGCTGGAGATTCTTTGAAGAATCAGGAGTGCATGTTTTGGAGTTAGAAGATGGGACCACGATTCATATGTTAGCAGAAAGAAGATATCCTCTTACAACAGATCTTATGAGAAGAATGCTAGATCATAGTATGGAGGTTGAAGAGGAGAATGAAACAGCCCTTATGGTCATTGAATTATTTATCAAAAGGACAACTATGGCTGATGATGATGCATAAATACTGGTATGGTTCTTAAATATATAAATTTTTGAAAAATCAATACTATCTTCAAAGTACTGCTGAACAAACAGTACTTTCTCAAAAGTACTGCTTGCAGCTTAAAATCAGTAAAGATCTTTAATGAAAATAAATAAGCAATTTTTGTGAAGTGCAAAATAATTTTTGAAGCACATGTTATCAGCAACAAATGGTTTTTGAGATGGTTTTAATTGGAAAAAGTGCTTTGCACTAACATAACAAAAGGTTATCAGTCCACCATGGTTAACAAAAGGACTAGCTAATCCATGAGCAAACGGCTCTGGTAAAGATATCTCAAATCCGTTTATAGTTGACAACTTGCTAATAAGTTGTATGGTAATCAACTCACCATATCTGCTATAGTAAAGAGTTGACTAGCTCACAAGAAAATGGCTTGTGGTAAAGGTTGTGGAAAAACCATTTATATGGTAATTAGTTCACCATGGTAGTAAGAACTAACTAGTCCAAAAGGGTACGACTTTTGGTAAAGACAAAACAAATCCATTGATAGATGATGATTTGCTAAAAATCATATGGTTATCAATGTACCATGGTTTTACACACCTAAACATTGGCTACTCCAGAGTTAATGGCTTTGGTAAAGAGACATCAAAATCCATTCAATTTTCAATTATTCACCTCTCACAGGAGTTTACACACTTGGAAGTGATGAGAATAGACTGAAACTTATGATCTGATGTACAATTTGTCATATGTTGCTGAGTAGCTGAAAATATGAAGATTGCTGATAGTTGCTGAAAATGATTGCTTATAAAGACTACTTTGATGATGATAATACAAGCACAGAGAGTACAAAATAAATCTAAAGATAAAGACACAATCTTTCCTTGAAGACAAAGATGTTAAAAATACAAATACAAAGGAACTTGAAATCAAGCAAGTAGAATTCAAGTTAGGGGAGGATTGTTGGGATATAAAAGACAAAGTACTGAAGAAAGTCAAAGTGCTGAAGAAAGTCAAAGTACTGCTAAAGAAGAAAGTTAAAGTACTGCTCAACATCAAAGTACTGCAAAGCTAAAGAACTGCTATATCGTTTATGGAAAGCTTTGTTATTCTAGAATAATCTTAGTTTAGTTTTAGTATTACTTGTCGTACAAGAATTATAATTGTAAACCGACTAGGGTATTCCTTATGCCTATAAAAGGACCCCTAGATTGGCATTAGATATACGGCTTTTAGAGAGAATATTAGAGTTTATCAAGTTCAATATTAGAGTTATTAGAGTTGTTAGTGAATATGTGTATCAAGCAGGTTCAAAGTATTAATAAAATCGTTGAAGTTAAAGTTATTCTTCTTAGCTTTATTAAAGTAGTTTCCGCATACTTAATAGAGTAAATTCAGTGTTTCATTGTTAGTGACTTAGGATTTATCTGAGGTTGCTAAGCCCTTACAAGCTACATAGTTAGTTTGATCAAGAGTATATCGATCCAACATTATAGTCTCAAGCATGAGAGTGTGTGAACTTTGAATGCAACTTCGTGCAATGGATGATAAACACACAACAAAGTTTCACGTAAATACTTTGCTTAAAATTTCGAAGTTGTATGGACTACACATTGAATTTAGCCAAACTACAACAACGATTAAAGCGATTATATAAATGAAAATAGTTAATGACTAGCTAAATACCTTAAATTACAAATTAAACGGCAATTTAGATTAATAGAACTAAAATACTACAACAACCTTGTACAATTTAGAAAAGTTAGGGCAAATCTTTGAGTCTCTTTTATTCAAAACATACAAACATATAAACACTTAATGACAACCATGGGTGAAGCTAGATAGACTCTAGGGGTTCGGATGAACCCACTGAACAAGATTCTTTTTACGAGTATTATTTTTTTTTTATTGTTTTAATCCAAAATTACTAGATTTAGCATTAATATTCATTTAAAATCCACTAGTATCATACATAAACGAGACTAAATTTAATTTTGGAACCACTCGACAACAAGTCTCACTCCGCCCTTTATTGTCAACCATCGAATAGAAATGGGTGGCAACCCAACTATGCATTGACGACTCAGACCACCAGAAACCTGAAACTGATCATTGGCACCGCGCGACGTAAGGACATGTGGTGGGGAAAAAATACACAATATTCTAAGACAAATACATGCTGAAATGACCATGACTTTTGTTGAGACGACATTTGTCAACAAAAATAACTAAAAAGAACCCAAAAAGACAATGTTTAAACTAGGATAACAGGGAGTAAACCACTTATTTTGAACTAAACCACTATTTAAACCACTCTTAAGCCACATGCATATCTAAGCTCGAAATCGTGAATTAATGACTGAAACAATTGCCGCTACAAAACCATATATCGAATTCTAAACTTGCACTAACCTCAAATAACTTATTTTTTATACTAATTGTATCGTAAAAGAGAATTTTTCAAGTCTTGTCGATAAAAGGGACATCATAACTATTTTCAATTGCTCACTACTTTATTAGCAAGTTCAACCGAGACATAATCTTATCATTACCAAAATCCCACCCAAATTATAATATATATGAAAAGGAAAAAACAGAAGAAAAGAAAAAGATAGTCTTAATCGGAAAAAGAAATTCAAAACACAACATATATCTAAAGCAACACCACAAATGCTAATTGTACAAATCATAGCACCCCAAACATGCAAAGATGAAAACAAAGCCACAGGGTTTTGGTGTTTTAATGTAGAAAAGTTTGTTTCTCATACTTATTTTTTAACCGCTTAATTAAACATACAAACTTACATGTCAGTTCTTCTACCTTATCTCTGAAATGGGGTAATCATATTGTAACATAATCTCCATGAAATGGAAAATGACTTGTAATTTTTACAGATATACCTAATAACAAGTCTAAAAATGTAATGATCACATATGTCAAATTGAATAAATTTGATAGAGAGTAAGGAAATGTGTATGTCACAAACTCAAAGGTTTATTTGAAGTTTTGGTGTTTTAACAAAAGGGTGAAAACCAAGAATTAGTAACCAACTTTCAGTTTTGTTCTAATTTAGTAACTGTAACTTTTTTCTGATTATAAAATAATAATCAAGTTTGAAAAGTGTTTCATATTAGTCACTCAAAGTTTTAGTAGCGTTCTATTATTATGTAATTTTTATGTTTAAGTGACTAAAACGAAACACTTTTCAAACTTTGTTATTATTTTATGGCATATATCTTTTTTCGACTGTGCATAAGTTGGTTGTAATTAAGTTGGTTGTGGTTAGTGAAATTCAAGTGGTGAGTATTTATTCTTGCAGTACACAAAACAATGCACATATGAATATCCTAAAGTCTTTTTTTATTTTTATTTTTTTATTTTTTATTTATTTTTTAACAATTACACAATAATGAAATGGTATTGAAACTTTGATCGTTTTGTGGTTAATTTAAAGTTTGAGTAACTTAATTGAAACAATTATCAAACTTTATCACTATATGCAATATTTTCCTTTTAAAAATAAGACACATGCACATAAAGAGAAAAGTTTAAACGTTTAAAAAAAGGAAAATGTTAAATATAACCCTAAGGTTACATTTAACTTGTTAGAATATACGTAATTTTATTGTAATCGCACACTCCTTACAAATAACTACCCCTAACCAAGTGAATATACAACTAATAATGCATGTTTTTCTCTTAACTTTATCAAATCCAAAAGAAAAACAAGTTGATTACTTGTCTCAAAATTATTATTCACATTTTTTTAAGACGTTCTAAATTAATTGTGCACTATTAAAAAAGATACGAAAATTTAATCAAAATTACCACATTATCCTTACTTGAAATTATATTTACCAATTTTAAATAAAATAATTATTAATTAGTTAATGGTAAAACTGTCATTCTGCAAAAAAATGAAGAAAAAAAAAAAGCAGTAATAACTATGTTTATTTTAAACTGTGTATTTCTTGTCAAGTGACAATAATTTTGAACCGAATGGAAGTATGGTCCACGTGGGCGGGAAGGAGTAAATAGTTTATTTGTAGTTAAGTAAATGTGAAATTTGGTTTTGATTATTATGGCCTGTTAACTTTTCAAAACAAAATTAAATCAGTTGGTTAATAGTCATCATTTTAAACTTTTCAATTTACAAAATCTGTATTGTCATATGCCGTTTACCTTTTAACATGTCATGTCTATGTCTTTGGATTTCAGTTTCGAATTAAATATTGGCTAAATACGAGTAACAATTCTTTGTTAGCGGATGAGCAATCTTTTAATCTGTCTTCTGATAAATTTAAGTTTATGTAAACAAAATTTTGTTAGACTAATGTGAAATGATATTTGTTTTACTTTTGAATTCTTGTCGCAATTAAACTCCTATTCTATACTTCTAATTTTCTTAAAATACATTAATTGTTTGCTTTTATACATCTGAAAATAATTTTAACTTTTGGTAAGCAACAATATATTTGCGAAAATGTAGTTCATGATTTATCTTCTGGTCGGTAATGTGTGTTTATTAAATTAAAATAGACATGAGAATGAGCCGTATAGCATGACTAGGTTTCAAACTCATTTAAAATGATGTATCATTTATTTATAAAGGGCATTTTTATATCAACTCGCCCAGGCTATCCGAAATCTTAAGACCGGTCCTGCAAATGAGTTTTGATGTTTAATGTAGAAAAATTTGTTTTTCATTACTTATTTTTTATCCGCTTAATTAAACATACAAACTTACATGTCAGTTCTTCAACCTTATCTATGAAATCGGGTAATCATATTGTAACGTAATCTCCATGAAATGAAAAATGACTTGTAATCTTTATAGATATACCTAATAACAAGTCCAAAAATGTAATGATCACATATGCCAAATTGAATAAAATTGCTGGAGAGTAAGGAAATGCGTATGTCACATACTCAAAGGTTTATTTGAAGTTCTGGTGTTTTAAAAATAAAACATGCACATAAAGAGAAAAGTTTAAACATTAAAAAAAAGGAAAATGCAAAATATAGCTTTAAGAATTACATTGAACTTGTTAAGACATACATAATTTTATTATATTATTAAAAATAACCGCACACTCCTTACAAATAACTACCTCCAACCAACTGAATATACAACTAATAATACATATATTTTCTCTTAACTTTATGAAATCCAAAAAAAAACAAGTTGTTTAAGTAACAAAAGCCAAACTAAAAAAGAACAAGCAACCTCTTTATTCTTTACCTAAAAGTGGGGAAATAAATGAAATTCAAAGGGCTTTGAAAGGATACCTAAACCAACCCAATTCATAATAGTAGTATTTAATGCTTGGAAGGTCCGGCCCAAATTCAATTGTAGAAATTATTTCACGTGAAGTCTCACATCTGTTTATTTTCCCTCCAACATAATCCAAAAATATATACCATCAAACCCCACAAGGCCATAAATATTTAGAAAGCGACTTTTAGGTAATAGTGAAGCGCAAATTATTTTGCGTTCGAAATTGGTGTAAGGTGTTTGGATTACGAATCACCCATTTTCCCTACCCCAAAATACATCCTTACTTCTTTCAACTTTATTTATATTTTTTGATTTGGTCACTATTCTTTTTGCTTATTTAATAGAAATTTATACAATTGCCAATTCAACAAGTAATGGGATGATAATATGACAATTGACTTGCTCCAAGAACTTTACAAAAAGATAAATATATATATGCTTGATCTTTGATTACCAATTTATCGAGTAGCATCGTTTAAATGTTATTTCATAATTCGTGTCATGTTATTTGGAAGACAATACCGACCTCGTAATAATCTACATTTCTATACGTTATTTGTAAAGCGACGATAAATAATAACTTTGAACGGATATATTTTGCATCTCAAAAAGGATATGAAAAAGATGCCAAAAACACAATATAGAACTAGCTCATAATACAATTCTGTTTATGAAATTTATTTATTAGGTATGTCTTGTGACCTTACAAATATTTATAAGTTTTTTTGGGATAATAAGTTAAACTATATTGACCTAGCCAAATATTTGTTAGACTATTAGTATTAGGATTAATATTTGGCCCATTGTATATTAGGCCCATTATGTAGCTTATATAATTTTGATGTATCTCTCATTATTATTCAATCAATATACAGGTTTACACAATTTTACATGGTATCAAACCCTAACCGATCCCTTCTACTGCTTCCGCACGTTTTTCTTTGTTTTGTTTCTAGACCAAAATGTGTTGTCGAGTTGTGTTTGTCGACCAAGTGTGTCGTCGACCTTGTTTATTAATTGTTAGTCGATTCCTTAAACCTTCACCGACTCATTAAAACCTACACTACCTGTCGACTAGTTTATTATTCTTTACGTGGACTAGTTCTTTGTCGGCTACTTTCTTATCCAACTTTTAATTTGATCACTTTGTTCATATATATGATAAAAATAAAAATAAAAACTTCATGGTATCCTAGAACAATTTAGTTCTCCACGTGTTTGTTCATATACGAGGTTTCGAGCCCGCGCATTACTGCGGGTGTTTTCGTTAAATATGGACCGACCAGTTTGTCGAAGATAGCAACGGTAAAAGGCATAAGATTGCAAGGATGACTGCTCCAAGAATGTGCAGCATAAAAAACTGGCCAAACTTTCTAAAGCATACATTAGATTTATATGCAGTGACTGCTATAAGAGTAGCATTTTTGTATGCTATTGTATAGCACAAAATAGGAGTATCTTGGTATGCAAACATGCCACAGTTTTTGTCTGAGTTTGACACAAAAGAACACAATGTTTTGGCGCACATTTCTGCAGCTAGAAAGCCATATGTTTGCAAGGATACTTGTTGCAAGAATGTGTAGTATAAAAAACAGGCCAAACCTTCTAAAAAGAGCTGATGGAGACCACAATAAACAAATTACAACCACGATAATTATTGCACCAAACACATGTATAACTGCAACTTTGCAGCACACTAAACCAAACAACATTTGGATAAAGTACATCTGGGATGATACGCGTAACAACACATGCAATTTTCAGCGACAATATGATACTCCAGCTTCCCACAGTTTTATTCACAGGCATTTGAGCCACTGAGAAACTACCAATACACATCATATTTGAGTAACGGCTAATTTTTTTTCCCTTTCCCTTTTGACCCATCTTTGGAAAATGGTTTCATAGTTATCTCTTGACAAAAATGAGCATCGGGAAGGCCAAGGACTTTGAGCCTGGATTTAAAAGCCTCTTTCGAAATCTGCTTTGCAGTTTTTGCCATGGCATTATCATTTCTTTGGGCAACCTGTTTTGGAGGTTTAACCTTCCTAACATCTTCTTTTTTAGATCCTGAACCGCAATAACCAGGCGGAAAGTAGCTGTTCCATTCCAGAGGAAGGTCAACGCCTTCTAAGCTTGATTCAGTGCTTGAAATGTACATGGTACCTGCACATTTAAAAAATGAAAAAGTGAGTCTATGTGGTAATGCTTTGTCTTTTTGATATCAAGATTCAGATGGAAAAGATAAACCTTCTTTCTTGCCAAAATCCATGTTGTGGTTTCTTTTAGATTATTGTTTGGTGAATCAATGTTTGGTGGAGCTGTTTTTATAGGTGGAATTTCAAATGAACATGTGCTTTATGAATGGAATATGTGCAGGCAATGTGCAAGTTTCAAAAAATGAACAGCTGATTAAAGCAGTCAATGCATACACTGTTGATGTCATTAAAGCAGAGAATATGCATGTTTCATTTGAGCTTTTTGTATCAGTAGTCTTTAATATTGGAATATGCACAGATGTGCAGTCCATGTTTGAAGAAAAAAACAGTGAACCAAAGATTCATATTTCATTAAAAAAACAGTCACCACATATGAATGATGGTGGCACAAACGATTTTGCAGTTTTATCCCTACAACTATTATGATTACCTGAATTGTAGCCTCAGCGACGTTGGCCTTTCGTAGATGATCTCCGGTTGTTGTATGAAATTGGCACGAAAACAAACCAAAATCTGAACACAAATTTAGAACTGTAAATTAGATTTTCCAACCATAGCGGTGTTACTTATAGGCCAAAAATATAATTGGAATACCAATATTAAGATGGCTACACAAACTTGTAATCACCGGGTGTATTTGCTACTGCTGCAAACTGTAGCACTGGCTACTTTCACATATCTCTGGCCTCCCTTCTTTTTTCCATTCCAACATTAACATTCATGCTAATGAGTCATCAAGCGATGCTGACAAACTGGGATAGAGTTATGTCCATGCTGCCACATAAAAACCGCTATTCTCAAACACTTATTTTACCTAAATGGTCGATAAAAATGAACTATCAAGTAGTGTGTAACAAAGAACAAACCTTATTCTTGATGCAGTGGAACATATGTTATTCGTCATGCCATACATCGATTATCGCTAGCAGTGTGAACAGATTATAGATAAAGGTCACTCACCGCAACAACCAACTAGAAATGCAGGAAGCTTCAGCATCCTAGCGTCTTCTTTTTTAGAGCCTGACCTGGAGTAAGTAACTGGAAAGCAGCTTTTCCATGGCATAAGAAGGCCAGTGGTTTCTGAGCTTCATTGGTTGCTTGAAATGTATATGGTTTCTGCACATAAAATGAAACAAAAAAATAGGATGTGCTGTTTGCATATAAAGATGGAAATGAAAGCAATAAACCTTTTCCCTTGCTGGAATTCATGCTGCAATTTGCTTTAAATTATTGTTTCGTCAGCTGATGTTTAGTGGAAAAGTTCTCTATTAACGAAATTTTAGATTAGTGGTTGGTTCATGAAGGGAATCTGTGCAGATAAAATGATTAAAGTAGACAGCATAGAGGTTGCACTTTAGTGTGCAGTGCTGAAATCTTAGATTAGTGGTTGGTTCATGAACTATTCAAAGATGCTTTTAGGTCAGGCTAGCTTCTATGTTGGCTTGTTTGGGAATCTGTGATTGGAATGATAAGTAATGATATACTGTATCAATTAGGTTACACCAACTTAGTGCTATAGGTTTTTGTTTGCCTATATAAGGTGGTTTTTTTCTGGCTTCACATACTTGCCTTTCTACCTTGTGAGTTTTTGTGAAAATCTGTTAAGAAAATGGTGTCTACCCCAAACATTGATCAGCTTAAAGCAGCATGTGGTTCTTATGAGCTACATCATGCCTTTAAGTTCTTGTTTCTACAGGAGCAAGGTGAGAATGAGGGGTTCATCATGCTGCTTGGAGAGAAATGCGACGATGTTCGTCGTCGTCTGTAGAGGAGGACTGAACTGCTAGAAGAGGAACGCAGGTTGAATCCTTTTGATGATGTTGTGAATGACGGTGTTGAATGCTTGGAGGAGGCACAGGATAGGGACCATCAGATTCTTGCTGCACTGATTCAGGCCCTTGATTTGGCTAGGGAAGCGCGTATTGAGAAAAGCTGCCATGTGTTTACAATGGAGTTGCATGATTAGGGTAGTATCTTGTGTGTCTGTATGATGGCTTATCCTATGGTCTTTATGTTTAATGCTATGGTGTTATGTGTTGGATTAACAAAATTATTGAGAAAAGCCGCCATGTGTTTACAATGGAGTTGCATGATTAGGGTAGTATCTTGTGTGTCTGTATGATGTCTTGTCCTATGGTCTTTATGTTTAATGCTATGGTGTTATGTGTTAGATTAACAGGGTGTTGTTAATCTGTGTTGGTATGCCTGTAACTTATGTCGACTATGAATAAAAGTTACGGTTGTTTGTGGTTCAATAATTTTGTTGATATCTGTCTTGTTATGTGATGGAGAAAAGCAATGATATGGTTGACTCAGTTGTGTTTTATTTGGATAATGTGTGGAGGCATTTGTTGGGTTTCTTTTATGGGATACTGAATATTTTGCAAGTACAAATTATTTATGTTTTTTGATGATTGCAACACTTATGTGTGTTGTGAATGATATATGTAGAAGGTTAGTGACAATAAGGCGAGGATAAAAATTTATTTGCAAAGACGGTTTTACTGATTGGATTTAATATGAATATGTATTATCAATTAACAAAAGAATTCTTAAGCTGTGCATGTCTATCATAGTTTAGCACTAAAAGTATTGAACATTTTTTAAAATTCAGAAAATGCTCGATCCTTTAAATAAAGGTTGGGTGGAAAAACAAAGCATGGCAAAATTTGATGGCTGTTGGTCATAAGTAGACACTGAAAAGAAGCATCAGAATGCACTCATCGACCATGGTCAGTAGTATGAACAGATTTTCAAGACAGGTTACTCACCGCAGCAGTGAAAGACCTTGGTATGTGATAAGGCAGCCTATGTGCAGGAGCCATCCCGATGTGAGCATCTTCAGGCACCTCAAAAATCTTAGCAGCCTCAGCTTCAGAACCAATGTGAGTGGCCTTGATTGATGAGCATTCATTGGCATTCATAGTACGACGGATAGTGTCTTTCTGAATCTAAAAAAAGGAGCACACAATCACTAAAAAAATACCCCAAGAAACTTAACATGTGCTGATAAAACAATTGCACACTGATAAACAGCTAACCTGATAAGGTTTTAAAATGTACCTTTTTGAGGGGTCGTTTAAGCCCTTATTTGATCACTTTTGTATCCGTTATTACTTAATATCGTTCCTTTTCACTTTTTAGGTATCTTGAAGGCAAAATGCTGGAATGACACTTATTTGGATGAAAAGGCGCGAATATACGAAGAAAATGGCCAAAGTCAAGAATCGAGACACTCAGACTGCTGGAACTGAAGGAGACGGCGTCAGAAGTTACGAGTGACGGCGTCAGGCACAACTAGTGACGCCGTCGGACAACTTTTGTGACGGCTCAGTAGCCAAATTTCTCATTTACAAGTGATGGCTTCAGGTTTTAAAAGAGTAGGGCGTCGCAACTCAGACGGCCTAGATTTGATCCAGACGACGTCAGAGGCTGAAGGGGACGGCGTCACAAGCATAAGGTGACGCCGTCGCAAGACTAACGTGGCCAAGACGAAACCCTAATAACGGCGTCCCGACGGCTTCACAAATCAAAGGGTGACACCGTCGCACGTGTAATCTTATATATAGAATCCGAATTTTTTAGTTTTCAGTGGGTAGTCTTTTGGAGTAAAAACCTAAACCGAACCAAGGCTGTCTTGTACAGTATTTTAGGGTTCCATACCCTATCTTACATCAAGATAAGTGTTTTACTTCATTAATTCAATTATGTCTTCAATTAATTGTGTGTATGCTTGCATGTTTCCCATGTCCGGCTAATTTACTTGTGTGTTCGCTTAGGGAATATGAAACTTAATTATTGAATATTGATTGGTTGTCTCTTATCTTAATTGTTAATGATCTAGTATTGCGATAGGTCATCCGTTGTGTAGTTAATGCTTGATTAATCTTTGTTGAACCTTAGCTAATAATACCTAGAGTCATTGTAGGCTAAACCATCCGAAGAGTACCTTAGCGTTAAGTTTATAAATCCTAGAGATTTTGTAGGCGATAACCTTTGGTAGTTTCAAAGAGTTAGGGATAAACGCACACCCTACGACCTTAGACACACAACGCGATTAAGAATAAGGACGTGACAATTCAACCATCAATAGGAGATAATTAAGGAGTAATAAAATCTAAGTAAACACATCTTTAAATCATCATACGAGCACACAATAATTAGACATAGACTACATACACCACTAGATTAGATAATTAGATAAGTAGAGTAATCGGTAGAAATACCAACCCCCCAAATCCAAACCCCGAGATTCGTACCTTTCCATTCCTAAAAAAACATAAAAAGATAAAAAATAATCTTCCTCAACCTCAACCTTAGCGTAGTAACTTCTCACCGGCATTCCTATTCCCCTAGAGAACGATATCAATTCCCGTGGCTTACCCTAATACTACACTACAACGATTAGGTTCACTACCTAGGGTGTTGAAAAACTTGCTCGACGAAAAGGAAGTTCATTTGACCCCGAACGACGCGTGTAGCGTTATCATAACCATTGTCACTTTTGTAAATTATAGGATAATGATATGTATGATAATTTACTTACTATGTTAAATTGCTGATCCAATACATATTTCTGCAAATGCCATTTTTCTTTCTGTTTTCACCGTCCTCCTGTAATGAAAAAGTTAGTATAAACTGTTATCCATATGACACAGTATATATTCATACGTGAAAGCTGTGATGTAATGACACATATCAAGCAACCAACTATAGACTATTTGTCCACCTGCAATGCAGGTTTGTTGATTGAAGGGCATGCCAGATCTAGGATGATCTATAAATTTCACAAATGATCCTAGGTTTGACGTGTCATTCAATCAACAAAGCTGGATTGCAAGCAAATAAATGATCTGAACTTGTTTGAGTGTCGTGCATTTAAGCTATACCAGTTTTTATTCTCTACCTGCAATGGTTTAATTTTGTAACCTTCATGTTATATCTATAAATATATTTTTTTTAATCTATTTTTTTTTGCTCTTTTTTTTCATAAGATCAGATTCATTTTTTTGGGTAGTTCATCTGTGAAAAAATGCTAAGTATGCCAAAAGATGCCTAATTGATGGTTGTTTATGGGGAATCAAAACTCATAATTACTTTCCATTGCATTTGGAGGCTCTATAGTGGCAGTCAAATCAAAAGTCTAATAAGCCATGTACTATGACATCATAGCAATAATAACCCACCCCTAATTTTCCCTTTAAAAGACACACATACCAACCAAAAAACACACACCAAAGAAAATCTGACCCAAACCTCAAATAAAAAAACAGGAAAAAAAATGAAGACACCTATGCCTTTTTGCGAATAGCTTGCTGCAACCGTTGGGTCTAGCTTTGTGAGGAATATGATGGTTGTTCGATTCGGAAAAGAGGTGACCATGACTATGGTGGATGAAGCAGAACTGATGAAAAAAGCTCAAGACATTAGGGCTCGCGTAGTTGAGCGGGACTATGTGATTGGAGAGTTGGAACTCTTGTATCCGTTTGATTCTTCTGTGCAAAGTATCTCAGAGCTGAATAAGTTGCAAACTGAATATTTAAGCGAAGCTACAGCGATCCTGGTCAATGTGATGAAGAAGCAAAAGCGAGCACAGGAGCTTTTGTCATTTATCGAGAAGTTGAAGGGGATGGTGTACTGACATCCTTTATTTTGGTGTTTCTAAAGTGTTTTTTGGGTTTAAGTGATAGTGTGAATGGGTAGGATTGCTAGTATGTGTTCCCCAAGACTCGCTAATGTTCATGTTTTTTGTCTTTGAACAATTTATCTGTTGTTTTTTATGTTTCAGAAGTCAATGCATTAAACTTTTATGTTGCTATATTAATCTTGCTTGAACATACCTGTGTTCGCTATATCCCATAGCTGGCTGCCTTGCTATGATGGCGCCGTAAACATGTACTTTTAAACTGATTTTGTGACACTTGACCTTGTTTCATAAGTGGCTGGCTCCAGTGGGCTTGCTCCATAAGTGGTTGGGTCCACTCGCAGTGCAATTCGGAACCTGTTATAATAAGTTTATTGTTAGTGCATGAGCAGCAAAGCTAAATATTAAAAGTTTTAAAATTATGGCAGTTGAACCTGCACTTTAAATGTAAATGGTAGAGGAATGCAAATCAAAATACCAAACATAATATACACTATAGTCATACTTCATCGGCGCCACATTACTGGGATAAACTCGCCAGCTAGCCATACCCGCTCTTTTCCGAGTTTGTTATGACCATCTGCTATCATGTACAGCTGAGCATGGCCTAGTTTAAAAAATAGCATGAGAATCTCATTGATCGACACTATAGTACTGTGCAAAAACAAACCACATTAACGAACCTTCCGTTGGTGGACACCGGGTGCTGCAGACTGACGGTGGACACTTCCGTCGGTAATCGTGGCAGAGGTGTCCTTTCTCCCTGCATCTTCTCAGGAACAGTGAAGATGGTGTTTCACATTTGGCTTACCATGTTCATAAGCAAGGATGCCTACATTGAAGGAAAAAAAAACAAAGCATCAGAAAAACGTGTACTCAACTTTGCATCCAAACACTTGGAGAAAAATAAAAGCCAAAAAAAAAACGCAACTGCTTTAAAAATCATCGCAAATTCAGGTCTAAAGAATTACCTACTGCCACACAGAGTCCACTGATATGACCACCTCTGTCTGAATCTATGTGGCTCCTTGTAATCTGCACGTGTCGCTTGTCAACAACACCCACAAAAAAATGTGCGACATTAGCATTTGGATGTTTGTACGGTAAACATCACAATAAGTATAAGCACACCGAGAATGAGGAAAAAAATAAGAACCAACCTTTGCGAATAATCAGATATGCGACACAGGCTAACTGAGTTCCTGGCCATCTGTTTTTGCGGGCTGCCTTTTTTCTAGGATGGCATGAAGATGTGGTATCATATATAGGGTCTCCTGTTCCAGTAAAAAAAATAGCATGACAATGTGCTTCGGTGATCCAAAACTGTTATGAAAAAACAAACAGGCGAGTCAAATTTTACAAACTGAATTTGAAAAGAGAAGAGCAAAAGTGACTTTCCATTGTATCAGTACTTATCGGTCGACCAATGATGCCTTTTCCACCGGATCTATGGAACAAAGTTTGGAAAAACTGCAACAATACATGTATGGGTGCTTGAGTAGCTGCAACAGTAATAAGAAACCCAAAAATTAACATGTACAATAATACATTGAAAGACAGTGTAATGGCTGTAGTGAAGTGCAAGGACATACCTCAATTGGAAAAAAATGAATGTTCGGTTTTGAATGCTAAGATGAAATATTGTATAAGAAAAGTTCATACACTCACAGGACCACATGCTAGCAAAGCCGGCTTCATCTGTGGAGAAGTGGCTTTTAAAGAAGAAAACACTAATTGATTTATCGTGTCTTTTAAAAACTGTCTACTGACATGCCATGACCTGAAAATGTCAACGTTTATTATGCCCTTTAATATCTATATAGCCTCAGACCTGCGAATATGGGAGCGGTACCAGAGACTCAGTATGGCTGCAACCACAATTTGGATTAGGGTGCCTTGCCAAAACATGGGAGTCGATGAAGCACTCTTACCAAATACATAAATGCAGGAAACTATCATCATCGGCGTTCTTACCTTACAATACACGCATAAGCGTCACAACATAAAGAACATCCAATCACATCTGACTTTAACATTAAACCCCAAACCAAAGTATGAACCTCATTTATTGGCCCCAACATCTAACCATAAGTAACATTTCAACAACCATAAGCAACATCTAATTATTCTAACACCTAAAATATGGATGCACCATTTTGTTGAAGGTAGCAATGGAGACAGTCATAAGATTGCAAAGATAGTTGATGCAAGAGTGTGCAGCATAAAAAACTGGCCAAACCTTCTAAAACATACATTAGCTTCATATGTAGTAACTGCTGGAATGGTGTGCAAAATATGTTGTATCCACCCTTTGGCTAGTTTTACAACTATACTGAAAGTTTGGCATATAAGAGTAGGAGCTTTGTATGCTATTGCATACTTTTGCAGCCAGGCTGCAGTCGCAACACAAAATAGGAGTATCTTGGTATGCAAACATGCTACACCTTCTGTCTAAGTTTGAAACAAAAGAATACCAATGTTTTGGCCTGAAACTTTTAATCGATTCTTAAAAATAGCAAATTTGCAGTTGTTTTTTTATAATCAATGATTGAAATACGTAACCTTAATCTGAGATTAACCAAACCCACAAACCGGTATAAGCACAACAAAAGGGCGTTATTTTGAATGAAAGCATGCCAAGTCTTTCCCCCAGAGATATACCCAGGTGTATCTTTTAAAAAAAGAGGCAATGTGAGTAGGGATGAATAGAACGGGACGGTTAACCTGATGGGCCTCCACCCAAACAGGCTTGGCAAAAATATTCCTCAGGAAAACACTATTCATAAGTCATAGAGACGCTCAGGACTGCGAACATCGCAGCGGCATCAGAAGCTTGTCGTGGCTACAACCGCAATGTGGATGTGGGTGCCATGCCAACAGACAGGAGGTGCTAAAGCACGCTAACGAAGCATATCAATGGAGAAACCCATCATCATTGCGTCATTAACCTTATGACATGGTATATGTTACTTGTATATTTTATACTTTTACATTTGTTGGGTTCGCTTTTTCAGCCAGGTGTGAGAATTTTGCTGGACATACGGCTCAGATGGGCGAATATTAAGCCAAGAGGATACACCCGCCATGGATGAAACAACTCCCTGTCACCCTGCCAAGATACGCGCCATCTCACGTTTACCGAATGAACCCCAATTCATCACAGCCTCAAAAAAGGAATACAAAGGTCGACCATTTAGCATTGCACGAACGGCAAAAACTGGAATCACATAAATCAACATTCATGGGAGCCTTGCCTCTATCTGTAATCTACAATAATGAAATGAAAGTTTCAGACAATTACATTTAACCAACTCCAACGCAAAAGGCCAACTGACAGAAACAAAAGTACGGAACATAATTTCTATTATGCTCATACCTCATCGGCGCAACATCACTGTCATAAAAGCACCAGCATGCTGAGGCATGGCTCACACAGGTCCTTTACCTTTTAGATCCAACCAGGTATATCTCCAGAAAATTATTAGACAATATAATGATCCAAACATATGTGCAATGACGTACTGAAAACAATGGCCATAGTTATAGCAGTTGTAGCCTCAAACAGCCACAAAAGCAACATGTTCAGAAAAAGAGCACATCAACCGTGCCCGCAACCATGATGGGTTGGCCCGCCAACATGCATTGCACCTCATCTTCTTCAAAGGCACCCCCACCCCATGAGAACGAATACCAATAGCCACTAATTGCAAGCGCAATAAGCAACCAATAAACCCGATAACTATTATATCAAACAGCCGCGTAACTGCAGGTGTCACCATATTATGCGACCAAAAACCCAGCTGCATACAGCCATGACTGTTGGCTTAAACAAACACTTTTATTATGTGCTGGTCCCAAGCAAATCTAAAATTGCACATTTTGATTTGTGGGCAGCCAGCTCAGATGGGCGAATCTCTGAGCAAACAGGATACACTCGCCATGGCTGCAACAGTTGCCTGCCACCCTGCCAAGATACGGGCGATCTCACATTTACCGAAGAAACCCCAAATCATCACAGCCTCAAAAAATGAATACAAAGGGTCAGCATTTAGCACCGCGGGTCGATTACAATAACCGGCCAACTGTGTTCATTCCCACTCATATCATACCTTTATTCTGTAATTCACTATCATGAAATCCAATTTTTAGACAGTGATATTTCACCAAGAGCATGGCTGCAACCATCTGGTTACCTTGCCAAGACATGTTTTCCGGCCAACTTAAGTTATCAATACAAAGCAAAGATATTTTTTTACCCGGCCTGTTTGGGTGGAAGGTCATTAGGTTAACCAACCCGTTCTATTCATCCCTACTCACAGCGCCTCGTCTTTGTTTATCCAAATGGTGGCTGCACTAAAACAACAGTATGGCTGCAACCATATGGCTACCCTGCCAACCATGTTTTTCGGCCAAGTTAACTTACCACCGACAACATGTTTTCCGGCCAAGTTAAGTATGGCAAAAATGTGTGATTTCTTAGGAACATTGTTTAAAATTGATGCAACCTCAGCAAACCTAGTCCGCGACAGCAAGACCTGAAAGCATTGCAAACCAACAAAATCTTTTTAGAAGTTATACTATTTAAGCAAAATCTAATCCGCATAAAGTGTTTAACCATAAGACATGACATCCCATTCGACCAACATGAAGAGACGTTTTTTTTTACACTGACTAAATCAACATGAATTATTAAAGGAGGACGTAATTCTATGATCACTAAACTGATATACAAACTTTAAATTACAAAACACCAAGGATAGTTTAACAAAATAGAAAGAAGCAAATTAAACATAAACCCTCATTAGTATAAACTGTTTAACACAAAAAAAAAACTTAAACCCCCACCACAACAAACCTAGGCAGAAAGTGAAGGCAAAACATCACGCCCAGTATCAATCTTCAAAAACAATGAAAGCTAAACACAACATAGCCCACAAAGTATAAAGAACAGAGAAAATAGGCAAAAAAGAAAAGTGAAAAACATGAATCCTTGTATCAATTCTTGAAAATCTAAAAGCCACAGATCAGATTTTTGATGATTGATAATCGACATACGTAACCCTCATCTAAGACATGGCAAGCAGAAACATCAAACCCTAAATAAACCTAAAATAACCCACAACCGAACCTAAACACAGCATACCATAACCACCATAAAGATCAAGGAAAATAAGCCCTAAAGAAAGGGGAAAAAAATCAAACCTTTAATCGTTTCTCCAAAATTAGCAAATATGCCGTTAGGGTTTTTGATAATCAATAATTGAAATTGGTAACGTTACCGTCAGATTTACCAAACACACAAAATATATGGACCAAAAGAGAGTTACCACTGTAGCCAGAACCATGTGGCTAACGCAGATCCACAAAAACGATAAAAAGATTGTTTCCATAGTACCGATCACTGTACCCCTCTCACCAACCGGTGTACTGTAGGACCTTGTTTTTATCAACCTTATCACGTATACCAACCTTACCACAAGTATACACGTAAACCAAACACAAATACTTATGCGTAAATAAGAAGAAGAAAGATGGAAAGATGGTGACTTGAATATGTTATAAGTTATGCGTATGTTTTAGAGAGAAATAATATGAAAAGAGACCATGTATTGCTTAAAGAAAAACACACACTTACACACTCAAGCACACCCCTCAAATGACACATTTGAGGGGTATTTATACTAAAATACTAAACGCCCAAATGGGCTTGGCCATGGGCTTTGTGGATATGGATTGGAATTGGATTGGTTTACAAATGATAAAAGGCTAGCTTAACTTAACTTCTAACCATTTAGCTTAGCCCAATCTACGAGCCCATTGACTATTCTATTACGATATCTAACATACGTTACAAAATTCCTAAACGTGAATAACCATCACTTCTATTAATTATTACTAAGGCTAACAATCTCCCCCTAAGGGGTGGTCATTCAAAAGATACTCCACTTGATTAGGTCTTTACTCTTCTTGAGCTTGAACTTTGTGTGTCGATATAGAATAGTCTTGATTTTCGTTCCTTCATGCTTTGTGATCAGTTAATGGTGTTGTCTGCCGTTTGTCAACTTCTTTGGGATAGGTGTCTCCACGTCTTTCTCCACCATGCTCATACTTCTTTTTGACTTTGATTCCAATGATGTGAAGTTCTTTAGTCTTTAAACTTTGTAGATTCTTTGACGTTGACGAATAATCATCTTTAACTTTGAGTTGCCTTTGATTTTGAAGAGAACTTTCATGTGTTGTTGGTATGAGCATGGGAAGATGGTGCGGTCTTTCCTCCAAGGAACAATCAACAGTACCTGCATGAATATGTTAGTTGAAAGCACCAATCGATCATTGTGGACTTTTCTTAAAGAATTGACCACTACGATTGTTTTACTGATGAATGTCTTGATTCCATTCACCTTGGTCGGGCGAATCAGCCGTCCAAATTCCGTTGAGGAACAGTTGGCATTACATTGAATGATCAAGTAACGACCCTCATCTTCAGGATTCGATTCGTGAAAGGAATCTCCTTAGCGGGATTTCCAGCACTTACAGGTTCAAATGTCGAGGGTGTTAACAGCATCTTGTGAAAACACATCTCTAATTCTTGCAAAGGTTGTTCCTGAACTGGAGGCCCTCAAGAAGGCTAACACGACATACCGAAGTACATCTACAGTTCAGGTGAGTCGCTGAGGTACACCGAAGCATCACCTCACGACTGTAGACAGTTTGAGACACACTAAGCATAACCCATAAAGAATTACCGAAGTGACCTGCTGTCAGGGCTACTTGATGTTGACCCTGGCAGGAGTTTCCATTCAATCACTGAGTATTACGATTGTAAATCCTCTCATAAATGTTCCGGCAGATTGCTAAGATCTGCGTAGGACTCTAGAATATATCACTTGTGCCCTTATTGTTGAACAACAAGAGATGAAATGTTAAGTGTTCCTATGAGATCTTTTGATGAATCTCGTGGCTCTAGACTCAATAAATGCACATTGGTTTTCCTGAGCGGAGACTAGGGAGAGGGTCTCCTTTTTCAATACCAACAATCTCTAAGAAAAAGCCGATAGTTTACGTAGGGTTCCCAGTGAGAATGAAACAAATCATTTTAAGAGAAATTGAGTGGCTAGAAGGTTAGGTGCAGTGCGTCACTGGGTCCATGACGTCTTTGTCTTCAATACCAGCGTCATCTTAGTGACAACCAGTAGCAGATGAATTGAACCCGGTTTCTGCCCTAAGGTTGATTATGGAGGGCTATTTCTTTTCACCCTTTCTTTACTTTTCTTTCTAATTCTTCAACCCCTTCTTTCTCCTTTCTCACATTACTCTTTTTTTCAATCATACCTAAGGACTTCTAATACTAACTATGGGTATTGTCCTTGGGTAGATCCCTCCGGCTCTGGCGGATCATAGGACAGATTTATTATCCTTAGTCACCTTATAACTCCATGACTGTCCCATGTTTCCATAAAACCTTTTTCTTGAAAATCTCTCAAAGTGTTTATGATTATAAAACATATTTTGTTAACACCTTGAGAGTTTTATATTTTCAAAAACACTCCCCCTTCACATGTGCTTACATTGTTTTAACTTAAATCTGCATAGTGAGGGTAGAGTTCGTACTTTTTGAATTGGTCGACTTTCAATGAACAAGACCGATTCGAGACACGTTTACATCACTAGTGAACTAGCTTGAAATTATTACCCTTCCTGGTCAAGTCCATAGAAAGTTTCTCGAGATGGTACATTTTCTGACTTTGATTTCTCGTTAATTCAATGATGTTTTTGAAACAAAATTATTAAAAGATATGTTTTTCGAAAAGCATTTGGAGAGAAACTGATTTAGCATGAAATTTGGAACAATTTTTCTTTTATACTCGCCCTTAACGAAAGCATATTTTTCATACAGAAAATTTAGAATCAATTAAGGGTTTAGAGGGAGTTATCTTGGTACCAAATCTGAGAGATTTTGAAAAATTTCGAATCAATGGTACGCAAGATGAAGATTTTAAAAAATCTTTTGAAGATATTGAAGAAGAATTATCTTCATTTGTTTTAGGATAAGTGCTCGATATTTATGAAAATCGATTTTGCGTAGCACTTTCCTTTCTTTAAAGATCGGGTTGCAAGCGGAAATACTTTCAAGCCATTATGATTTTAGGAAAAGTGCCGGAAAAAATATTTATAACCTTTGATTTGGATAAGCACTTTCCTTTCTTTGAAGCGCGGGTCTGAACTCATGTGTTCGAAGCCATTATTTTGAAGTCCGAGTTTCGTCTTGAACTATCGAAAGCCATTATTTTGAAGTTTTGAGAAACGACAAGTTTTAGAAAACATTTTAGATAACTCTCGCTCAAGCATCTGTACATGTCCGT
This sequence comes from Chrysanthemum makinoi, assembly GCA_910596185.1. Lineage (NCBI taxonomy): Eukaryota > Viridiplantae > Streptophyta > Magnoliopsida > Asterales > Asteraceae > Chrysanthemum > Chrysanthemum makinoi. The sequence continues at coordinate 159,405,722 of OU343219.1, forward strand.
ATCATTGTTGAATGATATTTCTAGAAACGTACAAAATATTGATTATACGAGAGACATGTCGTAGAAGAATATTTTTTGAATTTTTGAAATTTATATATTTTTTTTGTATTTTTTGAAAGACTTTATATTTTATAGTTTGCTTTTGTTGGTTTTATAAAAGAAATGGAAAATCAAAGATAGAAGATTGAAAGAATGAAGAGGAAGAGTTTACAGAATTAGAACCCTCTGATGAGCTGGGTTGAGAGATATTTGATTCACCTGCAACCAAAGTCGAAGAGATTTCATAAATAACAGTGTTAGAAGTATTTGATTCCTCACTCTGAGGGTGTTTCTACTTCCTTATCCTGATGATTGTCACTATTATCTGTGTTGGTGCAAGTATCAAAAATCTTTCCTATGGGAATCCATCTAAGATCTACTTTGTTGAAAACTTTTCCCGTGGGTATCCACCTAAGGTAAGATCTAGGAGTAGTGTTCTTTTCAGATGCAGCGGAAAACTTGTTTTTAGAAAAACTACGTCCTGAAGAGACCCACCTATTAGGTTTCCTTTCCATGTGTATTTTGTCAACGGGTTTGTTTCTGTTTGGTGTCTTAGTGGATTGTACCTTGGCATCACGATTAGCAGAAAAGACACATTTTTTACATGTAGGACAGACATTCTTGTCAACATTCTTGTTTAGGACATCTACCTTAACATTGTTACTACAGTCATTTGGAAATTGTTTCTTGTTCGAAAAAGACTCAGAATTCCTAGTGTTGTTTTCTACATGCATAGCATTTTGCTTCCTATAACTACTCTTAGATGCAAGTCAATCCCTAGTCTTGTGTAGAGTGTTCCTAGGTAATGGTTTACAACTACTAGTATTGCCTTGAAATCTTGTAGAATTCATCACCCTAGATGTTGCACCTAAAATTCCGTCTTTTCGAGTCTGTGCCTTTTTCCTAGCTTCTTCTAGATAGTGATTGATGACCATGTCATTAGAACCAACAGATTCTATAACAGGATTTTTGGTCACATTCCGTGTACTAGTCTTAAAAATGCCAGGTGTAATCACTTTTGGTGTTTCAGCAACTGCTTTTTCTTGTTCAACACCTTTGATAATTCTCTTTTTAATAGGCAAAGTCTGTGGAGTGACTGTTTTTGACAAATCATTTTTCTCATTGACTTTTGGAGTAAACTGAGAAATAGACATTTTTGGTTTGGAAACCGGTTTAGGAACATGTGTTTTCTCCTCAGTCAATGGTTTTGCAAACTTAGTATCCACAACCTTTACTTTTTGACATCCCAGCTGAGCTCTCAAAAGATCATTTTGCTCTTTCATGTCCTTGTAGGCACGCTCATACGACAGTTTGTCATACTTGCAATCCTCAGATTTTTGATCAAGTTGTTTAAAATAAGACACGTTTTCTTTTTCAAGTTTATCAAGAGCTTTTTTATATTTTGAAATAATTGCGGAGGTCTAAGACTGGAGTCTTTCATGATCTTCAACAGAATATGTTTGTAAAACAATGGACATGATGTCAGTGGTTATAACATCTTCGAAGAGATAATCATTTAAATTTTCCAAAACATTGATGTGTTCAAAACATTCATTAGCTTGCTTTACCAGGGATTTATGGTCCTTGACAAAGTCACCTGTTTTTTTCAAAAATGCTTGTTCAAAATGAATTACCCTCGCACTGATGTTATTTAGCGGAATGGCAATTTGAGTTTCAAAAATCTTTTTTATTTCATCATTAAAACTAGAAAACCAGATGTTAGTTGTAATATTGGTTTTAGATTTAACAATTCCTTGAAGTCTCCCAATTCTAGTTTTAACATCATCTAAAATGCTTCTAGCATCACTTCTGTTAAAATGATTGTTTGAAGACATTTGTTCCATTTTTGACAATGATTTTGAGACAACTATGGGTTTTGAAACTGGTTTTGACTCTTTGTTTGAAACACATGTGATGGAAAACTTTTACTTTTCTTTTTTAGGAACAAAAGTAATTCTAGAAATTTTGTTATAGTTGATGTAGTCGATTGGTTTTATTTCTGGATTCTTTTGTTTCATTTTTGATCTACTCTCGTCAGTGAGTTCTAACGTTTCATGAGAATCACGAACTTCTACGGGTTCATGTTTATCTAACAAAGCTTTTCCATTATACAAAACATTCTGTTCTTTCTGAGCTTTCTTGAGTACACAAGGAGTTTTGTTACCAAGAGCCATTTTTTGAGTTGTATGAAAATACAGATT